>CM068367.1:794227080-794827080 GCA_034769895.1 Magicicada septendecula | reverse complement strand
TTGTCTAAAAAATGGGTACATATGTTAAATTAATGCTAATAATAACATTGGTTTCATTAATATATAATTATTCAAGGTTTATTGACCGTATTCTATCTCTAAACGTACAATCTTTCCCTTTTATATATGTGTGTTAGTTTCCCCTTGGGTTTTATCTGTCTCCTCTTCATTCTTCCTCTTCTTCTTCTTCTTCTTCTTCAATCCGGTTCGGTTCTCCTCTTCTTCTCTTCTGGTTTAAATTCTGTTTACTTGTATGGATCTGTCCTTTTCTTCTGGTTCTTCTTTAGTTCTGTGTCCATCCTTGTTTTGTCTATCATATTTTTCTTAAGTATGTTACGTGGTTCCCTTCTTTATGTTTGTATTTTCGGCTCAATCACTTGAAAATATTTACATTTTAATAAGTATGTTATGTGGTTCCCTTCTTTATGTTTGTGTTTTCGGCTCAATCACTTGGGTTGGGTAATATCGTTGTACGTCTTGTCAAAGTATTTACATTTTAATCATTTTTTACACATTTTATTTCATATGAAGTAATTTTATATCAAGAATTATCCTTTTTATCACTGGTACGAGATTTGGCTTAATTGTATCGTTACAACATAAACATGAAAGATATTCGGTATATACTAGTATACATGTATCTTGTTCTCTCTCACACACCCATGTTAAAGTCCCAAATATCGTTTAATTCCTCTTTTAAGGGCAAAATTCCCCCATACTCGATAATAGTTAAGTTTGTTTACTTATCTGTACACTCTTAATGGCGGTGTGCTGTCCAGCGCATTGTTCTCTTCTTATGCGCACAACACGTGGCCAGTATTTCACACTTACGTTTACTTTCTCTTTTTCACTCTGCACATTTTTAAATGTGCGTACTGCTTGAAGGTTTTAAGGTGACTGACTGTGCATATGGTTTGGCGTCTGTTACTCTGCTCCCACGCTGAACTGGTTTTTTCCAGCTCTTCCATGGAAAACTTAGCAGGTGTGATGTCTTTTGTCTGATGCAATACTCCTTGAGCTTGTGAAACTGACGTTTGAGCATGTACACCTGCCAAATAATTACCCACTTCCCAGGTCAAAGTCATGTACAAAAATTCCACGCAGTTTGATGTTGTTTCCCACCCATGAAAATCTGTCTACCATACTCTCAATAAAATGTACCATTACAATATTTTGCTTAAAACAAATTAAAATTTAGACATGTCATTTTCAGGTGTGTGTGTGTGCGTGTGCGTGTGCGTGTGCGTTAGCTGATGATAAGTTTACCTCTAACTTCTCTGATGACAAGGGGTATATCTATATACTGACATGTAAGTTTCTCATTATTAGGATGTAGCTTAATTTATACATTTGAACTTATTTTAATTTTTGGCACTACACAGCAATGCTCTGCTTCAATGCAGTCACTGTGTGTTTTTTATGATAGTGCTTAAAATGTTATTTGTGATACATCAACATTTAATATTTTGTGAAATAGTTCACTTACTTTTAAATGTACTTGTTGTGTATTGTAATATAGTTTGTGGTCGATGTATAAACATTATACCTTATACAATTTGGAGAAGGAGAGAGCCTTCCACTTTTGTTACTGATTTGTGGTTGTACGGTTTTCTATTGATATCTTGTAATTTTCACTATCTACATTTCCAAATGAGTCATGGAGACTTAACCAGTTGACATGAGTCTTGCAGTTAGTATTTTCTTGCTAGATTTAGTATTTTCAGATATTGTTTGTTGGACACATGTTATATAGGTAATTTAATTGGTTGTACTATTTTCATATAATATGAGTTTAACTAATTGTAGTTGGTTTGAAATCTTAACACACTTCACCAGTTACAGATATTTTTCTTATTCAGCACACGAAAACTATTCAGCTATACTCATGTCTGTTCCCTCAAAGTTCCCGTGTGGTGTGTTGTCACCGTATGGCGTACTAGACCCTTAATTTTTTTAGGACGAGCATAGCCTTGTGACTACAGTCACATCGGATCAGTATATTGCCATGCTGGAAACCTTTATCGCTCAAAAACTACAGACGTTTCCACAAACTACTTCCAATACCTGGTTTTAACAAGACGGATCAGTGTCACACACAGCATAAATATTGGTGGCTCCTGTACACCAGTTATGTGGCAACCGTATAATTTCAAGAAACTGTGACATTCCGTGCGTGTGATTTCTTCTGGTGGAGTCACCTTAAAAGCAAAGTGTACCATAGTCGGCCTGCTGCAATGGAAAATTGAAAGCTATGATCCAAGAAACAATTGCCGAAATTCCTGTTTGAAATGTTACTTTGAACCATGTACAGTTTAACCGAGTTGTGCAGGAATGTTTGCACAAGAATGGAGCTCATCTGCAAGAAATAAATTTACTGTACATGTTCTTACGTTGTATGTTTTTTATTATTATATGACATTAATAAATTTATTTAAAAACTTTTTTCCATAACGCTATTTTGTTATTTCCTATTTACCTGAATTACCCTGTATTTACTTTTAACTTCATGTGTGCTCTTAATTCCTTAGGTTGTAGTCTTTCAGTGCATTGCCAAACTGCTATGTAAGTGTGTAGTAACATTTATGATATGTAATTTCACTGATTTGCGTAACATAATTTTCTTTTAAAACTTCACAGTTGAACAGAAATTAAAGTGTTTGTTTGTACCATCTCGTTTGACAATCTTGTACAATCTGTGCATGAGATCCATTTCCAGGTATTGGTCCACCAACATAAACATTGCTAAGTATAAGAATTTACTTTTGCAAGCAGACAGTGTAGTGCAAAAATATAGGCGGAATTCTGATATCAACAGAGGAGAAGTAATGTGTGCTTCATTACAGTGGTCTTTAAAAAAAATGCATTAAGAAAAATGCTGTTTGATAATGGTATTCCAAATCCTAGTATGCAGAGAATTGCAAAGAAACATAACATCAAATTTACAAACATTATATTGTCCGTAGTCTTCTTAAAGAAAAACCAAATAGCCAAATCAAATTTTGTTCCTGAATCAATGAGCATCATGAAGTTGATACTGAAGGTATAATTTTGTTGTATTTTCAGTAAGTTTTACTGTAATGGTATGGTAAGCAGAAGCAACTTAAACAGAGTGGATTATAACTGTGACTGCTGTTGGTGTATGGGGATGGAGCTGTGAATAGATTCCAGTTTGGGTCAAGGTTTTTGTTTGTTTTTTCCTACTTAGCTTTTATGTCTTAAACATTTCTAATTTTCCCACAGTTCAGTAATTTTGTAATATTTGTTTTTTTGCTGTAAATAAATTACCAAAACACAAAAACAGTGGCAAAACTTAACAGTGGTAAACTTAAAAATAACGGACAAAAGCAACTCTTACTAAGATTGTTGGCATTCTTAATTAAATAGTAAAAGTATGCCAAGTAGTGTTAATGCTACCTCTACCAGTTAACAGCAAACTGACAGTCCAAAATACATGAATTTTGTAATATAATTAAATATAAAATCTATTGGAAAATAAAATACAGTCAAGAGCTCTTTGGGTAGAACATACACTGTATACATTTCTATGTTTAAAAATTTGTTAGAGCTTTGCATGTTGTTTTAGTATGTTATATAAATTTAACAAGATCAGTATTTGGGATTGTCAGCTATTGCATATTTGTTGGCATTTGATTTTAAATGTAAAGTTTCTTGTGCCTTCTTGTTGCGTGAAGTGTTAAAAATTAATTCCAGTTAGAAAATGCAGTTTTGCATAAACTGATTTTGTTACATTGTTTGATATGTTATTTTAGGTCAGCTTATTAGTATGTCATTTGTTTAAAATTATATTTTGATAATAGTTTAATTAAAATCAATGTGTATTTTATTTGAAACATGACTTTATATGCATACATTTTAGTTACTTTTTTCTTTGTAATTACTGGCAAGGACAGCAAGAAAACTATCAACAATATGAAAACAGTATTTTTAAAAAATTATGTTGCAATTAATAATTTATTAAAATTTTGTATTTAAAAAAGAAATAGAGAGAAGGAAATGATAGGTAGTTTTTGTGTTATGTATTATCAGCTCATGGTGAATTAAATCAGACCTCCATGAGCCAGTCATGTTGGGGAATAACATATCTTCATATTGTTTATGATACTGTGTAGGAGAGGAGCGTGTTGAGGTAATAAATGCAATAACTGGCAAAGCTGAGCTGGGTGCAGCTTCACGTTTATGCAAACAGAGTATGTATAAACGTTTTTGCCAACTTATTGGCCGTGTCCAATCCATTAAGGACATCCAGGATAGTGATTGTCATCCATATGAACATGCTAAACAGTTGGTAGAAGATTATCAGGTATGTAATAAACAGTATTTTTTTGTAATGTGAAGCAGTGTCATAAACAATAGTCATAAAGTTGTTCAGTGATTCGTCAGGACTGATTTGACAACACCATTTGAATATGCATATGTTTTTTTTTTCTTGTCAAATATTCCTCAGTTCTTGATACACAGATTATGAGTACTGTAGAAAATTCTAATACCTATAATTTTAACAATTTAAAATTTAAATATCAGAAAACAGAATCAGATGTGACTCATTATTACTAAATATTACTGTTAAAATTTAAATAGGTTTATATTTTCTGTGCTGAAAGAGTTCTGCTGGATTTTAATTTGATTTTTAACACAACATTACAATTAATTGTTCTGGAAGTGTAGGAGTGTTCTATTACTGTAAAAGTTAATTTTAACTGTATTGTATTTTCAAGTACTAAAAGTTTTCAGTTTTCTCAGTCAATGCTGGTGCTTGGTGCAAAGATGACCAGGCAAATGGAGGGAAGTGTAAATATTATCATAAAGTATATTGGGTGACATAAGCATATAAAACAATCAAATACTAAGGCAGAAGATGTATGTTCTGACATTCTTATATTATAATTCACTTAGTGACATACATTTTTCACTGACACAAAAATGTATTGACAGGTTTTTCTGTTTTATTTAATACTTTTGTAATTTTTATCGTACCAGATGTATCCTATGTATATGTGCGTGATTAATGTGTTTATAAGTATGTTTTCATAACTATACATATTTACAAATATGTTTTGATAAATTTTGAGTGTAGATGTGTAACTAAATTTTCTCTGCCTTATTTGTAGTTGGCAAAACAACAGTTAATTCAAAGTTTTGCAAAAGCCAAATTAGGAAGATGGTTGAAGAAACCTGTGGAACAAGACCAGTTTGAGTTGGATGAATCTGTATTTTCAGTTCCAGCAGCACAGTTGCAGTGCTTACTCAGTGCATCTCCAGTACCAGTACTAACCCAATGACTGGTTGCCAGTCACAATGTACAGTAGAATTTATCCTCGGCACATTGGCTTAGTATATTAAAATTTTCATTCGGTAGAAGTAAAGGTCAAAACAAGGAAATCCCTGACCCATTTGTTAATAACCATCAAACTCCTACCTCACTTTATACTGATATCTTTTTGTACCTAATAAAATAATGTATGTTCAAAACTAAAATGAAAAGTAAATACCTGATTTCAAAGACATATTAAGTTGCATATAATCTTAATATAAGCTGGAAATAAAATGATTAACACTTCAGATTAGCAATACTGTCAAATAAGTGAAAGTAACTCTCTGAAAAATGTAACTATTTAAATTAGGTATAAACCATATGTAGTTACTGACCACGTGACAACAGTATAACACAACCATCACTTTAAGTTAATGAATGAGTATAAAAGGTTCAATTTCTAAAACATATATTCTACAAGTCAGTAAGTACTACTTTTATTCATCATTCCATTTCTTTGTATAGCGTGCGTGCGTGCGTGCGTGCGTGCGTGCGTGCGTGTGTGTGTGTGTGTGTGTGTGTGTTTTACATAAAATAAAAACCATTCACTCATGATATTGCAGACAATAGACTAAAACTATGAGGATGGTATTTTTCATTTTATAATCCAATATAAATTGCAAAACAATATGAATTAAAGTATGCAATAAGAGGGTGGGTTTGGTTTCCTAGTTTCGCCCCTCACTGTACCGAGTCTTTCATTCCCAATGATCTGAGGTTACTTCTACTGACTTTGTGATAATTTTGGCTGTTTACATTATATACAATGTATATTTCCATAGTCGTGTAATATGATGCTTCACTTTTGTATTGCTGTATTACATGTTATGTAGTGTATATTTTCATTTTTTACAAGTACTGCTGTATTGTAGTGGATTCCCCACCATAATAATATAAGTATTATTGTTACTATTGTATGTGTAGTGTGTAAAATAATATAAGTTGTGTGTTCGTATAGGAACAACAATTATAATACATAGTTAATCTGTAAAATAGAAACTCATATTTAAAAATTGTTGATAATATAGAAATAAATGTTAATTAATTCTACTTCAGAGGATGAGCAGATTCAATTCATTGATCCAACTTTGTCAGAATTATTCTGCTGTAAATTATTGTTCCTTTGTTGTTTAAATTGTAAACCGCAATAAAGGATTGCGTGCGTGCGTGCGTGCGTGTGTGTGTGTGTGTGTGTGTGTGTGTGTGTGTGTGTGTGTGTGTGTGTGTGTGTGTGTGTGTGTGTGTGTGTGTGTGTGGTTTTTACTTTTGCAACTTTTGGTTTTGTTAAATTTTCTAATATTCTGTATCGTTTTGTTATTCAGTTGTTCTGACAATTGTTAAGTTGATCTGCTGAGTTGTTTGTTATTCAGATTTTAAAAGTACTAGTAAATAGTACTGGATTCCAGTAAACAGATTTGATAATTTGGCCTGAAGTTTTGTGTGTATTACGTTTTCTTTACCAATCTATTACTGTATCTGTCATTCTTGTTCATTTGATAAATCAAGTAAGGCAGTAACTATATATACTTTTAAGAGATATATTCTATTCGCATAAATTCAAAGAATTTTAATACTTAAATATTTTATATACTTATGTGCAGTGAAAATAAAGTGAAGTTTCAGTACAAGAAAAACAGTCACAGTATGCATGAGTGATAACAACATGCTGAAATTTGCTAATTATTGAAATTTTATATATATGAAAGTTTGTTTCAACGTCTGACTGATATTTGTGGCCAAAAACTAATTTTCTGTTGAACAAAAGTAGTTTGGCAGATGTTAAGTTAAACAAGCCTTTTAAAAAATGCCCAAACATTCTTAAACTTCCCAACTGCATTGTGTTGTATTCTGTATAAAATATGTACTGAAAATAAATGACATTATCGATCTAACAAATGTGGCCACTTCATTAAACAGTTGCAAGTTGCAGTTGTGTTTATATCACAGAATATGAATTACAGAACCTTTCCACTTTCTTTATGCATTTTATTTGTTCACTATGTATATTTACGTACATACATCCGTTTACATTTTGAGAGACAGTAAATTTAAATACGTTTACTTTTAAGTGTTACATAAATCACTTCTGACGCTGTTAAACAAAAAGAAAGCATAGATCCACTAATAATAAGTACCACATTCATCAAGTCAGTTGTAGCAGAAGTTTTATCTACATCAATAAAAATTGCCATCCAGAAATAAACTATACATGTTAACACAACCAGGAATCACCTACTCACAAATGCTTATGCAAAATGAGCAGCAAAATGTTTATGCCAAAAACCAAGGAAACTGAGAATTTGTACAGACAAACCGGAAGGATTTTCAAAACGAATTACATAGACTATATTAATAGAAGATACTTATTTTGTATAGTACTTTATGACAAGATTTTAGTTAAAATATTAGTTTTAAAACACTACAGAACAAACAAAAAATAAATTTAAGCGACAAGGATGGAAATAAATTAATACTAGAAGAAAAAGATTAAAAATTATTTAGAAAATCTAATGGGCATAAAAATTATTGTCTGTTGTTGAAAGCAACAAAAATCTTAAGAAGAGTCCAAAATAGTTTTTTATCTCTCTCAGAAATAATAATTATAGCTTGGCAAGAAGTGAAAAGGAAAGGCCTGCCATATTTCTAGATCATCAAGTAAAGTGTCAGCTTTATGAAAATGAATTTGACAAACGCTCAAGTCCAAAGAACCATAAATAAAATTAACAAAGGCCTTGAAGAGGAAAGATAATCTTTCACTTGTTTATAATACAGGCATATGAAAATCTGGCACACAGTTGTATGTTACAAATTTGACAAATAGCCATCTCACTGTATATCTTTCTAATTATAATTAATTCACTACCGACTCGGAACACGGAGTTTTTTATGGGTAAAAACATAAAAGTTTTACCTTATAGCCTGAACCAGTTTTCGCTTTTAAAAAGCTTCTTCAGAGGCTGCCGCTGGGAGCACTATCCGTCTTGTTCTTGGCGACGGTATCGACTTTTGAAGGATCGATGTTGTGTGTGTGGGGTGTCATATATTCGAATAATGCGTGTGATTTGAATTGTGTCTCTTCGTTTAGGATGTCGTTTTTATGTGTTTTCGTGTGTTTGTATATTTCCAATTGTTCAAGAGTGTCTAGTTTTCGGCCTTTTGTGTGTACATAGGCCAGACAGGACGTAGCTTCAAACAAAGATACATTGAACACACAAAGGCACTACACTCCACTACAGAATTCACCTTCGCAAACCACCTCATTGAAGCAAACCACACATATAAAAACATCGACAGTAAAATGGTCATTCTACACATACACACAAAAGGCCGAAAACTAGAACTCTTAAACAATTGGAAATATACAAACACACGAAAACGCGTAAAAACGACATCCGATACGAACAGACACAATTCAAATCACACGCATTATTCGAACATATGACACCCCACACACATAACATCGATCCTTCAAAAGTCGATACCGTCGCCAAGTACAAGACTGATAGTGCTCCCAGCGGCAGCCTCTGAAGAAGCTTTTTAAAAGTGAAAACTCATTCAGGCTATAAGGTAAAACTTTTACATTTTTACCCATAAAAAACTCTTGTGTTCTGAGTCGGTAGTGAATTAATTATAATTAGTTTAAGTAACGGACACGTCATGGACAACAAAATCCAAGAATATATGTTTCATTAAAACAAACATAAACAAAGGTTTTATGATGAAATATTAGTGTGAATACATAGAATTACAAATTATTAAAATGATGAGTCACAGGTAACTTTTTAGGGACTAGTGTTTTTTCTTGCCCAGCTAATAATGTTGCAAACTATGGTCCCCATTATCTTTGCAGACAGCTCTGTGGTCTTGTTAGCATATTCTAATCCTCAGTTAGTAAAAATAGACTTGCAACAAACCCTAAATAGAATACAGAATTGGCTAAAATACTTTTATCCTAAAAAGAAAGCACGTAGACCTTAAATTGAATAAGTTATTGTGGGTGATAACTAGCAAATCCCAGTAATAAATTTGGACAAACTAATAGCGTATAAATACTATTACATACACATTACAGAATTCAGTTGTATTTGAGTTTGTTATTTGAGTAACACCAACACAAAAATTTTATAATTCCATGGTAGCATGCTAAGAGCTATCAGGAATATCTCATAAATGTGATGACTGCAACCTTACACCAAACTAATACCTTCCCTCGACAGTGAAAGGAGAACTGCAGAATTGGGCCAACAGTAAAAGATTAAAAGTACAACTTGATGAGCAGGCTAAGATGTTAATAATCAAACACAAAATAAAATGTCAAGAATTTGTGAAATGTAATTTGTGTAATGTCTACTCGGTTATAAATTGAGATTTGTATAAGTATGTCTTAGATAAGTTCAAAGTATCCTCTGGGACATTTGGTTTTAAAATGGGGGTCTCTAATGCATTGCATGAAGTAAAATAGGACCTACCTCTATTTGATGGTATGTGTATTAGTGCAGTAAAGAAAAATATAGTCAGATTATATTACATTTATGATTTGCAGAAACACATGGAATACTTGTATAATGTAATTAAAAAGCAATACTCCAGCAGAGTTAAGCAGTACATTTCCTGGTGTGTAAGCACTTCATTGCCTCCCAATGAAATAGTGATTTACTGTGATAAGTATGAAATTCATTCAAGCTCTTAGTAAATTGCCACTAACAAATAATCTTTTGAATATCCTTTTCTTGCAACTGAAAAGGTAGGTACACTCAACAAAGTAAGATTGGCAAAATTTGCAAGCACAGCTTGGAATGGTGAGTAGGTCAGTTATTGTATCCACTACTGTCTGTTACTAAGGGAAATTGTACACTTAACAGTTGGTATGGTTTAAACACATTTTGCTAATTGCTTTCTCTCTGAAAAATTATCTTCCATATTTTACTTTTTTTTTAATAAAATTTTGTGTAAGTATAATATAGCTTTAGCATTTTCAGGTTGTACATAAAACTTATCTTTTTTATAATTCATTTTACCAGTTTTAAGTAACATTTCAAATATATAAATTGACATAATTATTTTTTCACTTTGGCCATAACCTTAAGTAAATCTATATCTATATAAGCCAAATACCACTGACTGACTCACTGATCACGATATCTCTGAACCACTGAATGGATATCAGTGAAACTTTGAACATAGCTTCATCATAGGTCTTAGGTGCTCACTAAGAAACGGTTTTAAGAACTTTCACTCCTAAGGGGCAAACCCCCCCCCCCCATTGTATGTATGTGTCTATGTATGTATGTTCCACATCTCCTCCTAAACCAGTGGACCGATTTCAACCAAACTTGGTACATATATTTTATGCGACGGGAGAACCAACATAGGATAGGTGTTTTTTTGATGGGGTCCTTTGGGGTGTCTTTGGGTCTTCCACATCTCCTCCTAAACCACTGGACAGATTTCAACCAAACTTGGCACAAATATTTTACGCAACGGGAGAACCAACATAGGATAGGTGTTTTTTCGATGGGGTTTCCTTGGGGTCTTCCACATCTCCTCCTAAACCACTGACCGATTTCAACCAAACTTGGAACAAATATTTTACGCAACGGGAGAACCAACATAGGATAGGTGTTTTTTCGATACGATCCTTCGGGGGGTCCTTTGGGGTCTTCCACATCTCCTCCTAAACCACTGGACCGATTTCAACCAAACTTGGAACAAATATTTTACGCAACGGGAGAACCAACATAGGATAGGTGTTTTTTCGATACGATCCTTCGGGGGGTCCTTTGGGGTCTTCCACATCTTCTCCTAAACCACTGGACCGATTTCAACCAAACTTGGCACAAATATTTTACGCAACGGGAGAACCAACACAGGACAGGTGTTATTTCGATACGATCCTCTGGGGGGTCCTTTGGGTCTTAAAAAACTATTAGATCTGGTTACTATGGCAACCCAATAGAATAGATTCTGGTTACCATAGCATCGGTGGAAGTCTCCCGCATAGGAAATAGCACGGGAGTCGTCCGACGGGCCTTCCCCGGAGTTCATCCACGGAACCCAGGGAGTCTTAGGTCGGATCCCGCGAAAGATGGCGGGGCCAGAGTCCACGGTTCTTATAAATAAAGATATAGGTTATGATATCAAAGGTGGTGTATGCATCTTAAGAAACTTCTTAATAGTGTGTGAATTCAGAGTTGTTTCATTTTGAATTTAAAAGTGGATAAGTTATCTTCTATATATAAGCCACATACCACTGACTGACTCACTGATCACGATATCTCTGAAACCACTGAATGGATATCAATGAAACTTTGAACATAGCTTCATCATAGGTCTTAGGTGCTCACTAAGAAACGGTTTTAAGAACTTTCACTCCTAAGGGGCAAACCCCCCCCCATTGTATGTATGTATCTATGTATGTATGTTCCACATCTCCTCCGAAACCACTGGACAGATTTCAACCAAACTTGGTACAAATATTTTATGCGACGGGAGAACCAACATAGGATAGGTGTTTTTTCGATACGATCCTTCGGGGGTCTTCCACATCTTCTCCTAAACCACTGGACCGATTTCAACCAAACTTGGCACAAGTATTTTACACAACGGGAGAACCAACATAGGACAAGTGTTTTTTCGATACGATCCTTTGGGGTCTTCCACATCTCTTTCTAAACCACTGGACCGATTTCAACCAAACTTGGCACAAATATTTTACGCAACGGGAGAACCAACACAGGACAGGTGTTTTTTTTTCGATACGATCCTCTGGGGGGGGGTTCTTTGGGTCTTAAAAAACTATTAGATCTGGTTACTATGGCAACCCAATAGAATAGATTCTGGTTACCATAGCATCGGTGGAAGTCTCCCGTGTAGGAAATAGCGCGGGAGTCGTCCGACGGGCCTTCCCCGGAGTTCATCCACGGAACCCGGGGAGTCTTAGGTCGGATCCCGCGAAAGATGGCGGAGCCAGAGTCCACGGTTCTTATAAATAAAGATATAGGTTATGATATCAAAGGTGGTGTATGCATCTTAAGAAACGTCTTAATAGTGTGTGAATTCAGAGTTGTTTCAGTTTGAATTTAAAAGTGAATAAGTTAAGATCGAAGTAAGTTATGAGCCAGTATAAAAAACAAAGTTTTTATAGCGAATGTATTCAGATCATAGTGTTCAGACAATATAAATGCACTTGCTTCAGTTTGAATTTAAAAATTGTAAAGCTGAAATCTATAGAGGTATTGTATTGTTAGAATAAGTTTAGGAGACACTACTTTAACAAATGCCTATTTCAACATTAACACAATGAATTATAAAACGACAGTTAAATACGCAGCGTGTGCAAGTACTATAGACATTTTATTGAAAACTAATTTAGCTGTTCGCCCTCTCCCAGAGTTAGAAATCAAGCAGAAGCATCACGCGCAACAGAATTCTTCTCCAGATATAAGAATACAGTTTATGACATGTTCTTAAACAGGTGCGCTACAGAGTATTCCTCCAGTGAGAATGCGAACGTAACAATATAAGGAAGATTATACAATATACAATTAATATAACGTTAGAACAAGAATAGGTGCCTATTAGCCTATGAATAAATTATGAACCCGAGCAACGCTGGGTAAATTGGCTAGATATATATAGTAGATGTCTATATAAGCCAAATACCACTGACTGACTCACTGATCACGATATCTCTGAAACCACTGAATGGATATCAATGAAACTTTGAACATAGCTTCATCATAGGTCTTAGGTGCTCACTAAGAAACGGTTTTAAAAACTTTCACTCCTAAGGGGCAAAAAACCAAATACTGAAATTTATTGCGGGAATTGCATACTTGGTAAATGAAGTGGTTGACATCTCAGTTTACTGGAAACCCCAAATACATTTAGTCCTGAGTTTTTAATCATTGTTTTAAATTGAAAAAAACTTCGTTGTTTGCAGGTTCTTATAGTCGAGAAAATTTCGAAGTTCAATTAATTAATAAATGTATGTCCTTTTTTTCTCGGAAACGGCTCTTAACGATTTTCTCGAAATAAATAATAAATAGCTGTTGCTATGAATGTAAATAAACAAACTAAGAGTTGAGAATTTGTACAATCTATCTAATCCTATACTATTAAGCGAGCAATAATTGTATTGAACGATTTTCTCGAAAGTTGGTACTTAAGGGTATTTTGATACCAGAAATCGATTGGACTCGGTCACATTTTCCGCAAAATTCGTTTAACCCTTTAATGGGCTATGGGTAGTATACTTCCCAGTGTATTTTTGAAGTGAAAACTTCTATAGGCACGTTGGGCAATTTTTTGGATGGGTAAAATCTTATGAGTTCGCGTCACCGACATGCTAATGTTAACAGTATGACTCTGTAGCTATAAGTATGACGTGTTGCACATGGCCAGCAGTGAAAGTATAGATTATACTTGTGTGTAATACTATTATTTATACTATTTAACACACTTTTATCGTTTACGTACTTTATTTTGGAGTTTCTTACACTGCCGAATTTGCTATCGCGTGTTCGATCCCTAGCGCGATTTTGGCTTTCCGTATTAACAATTAACGCAATACTTATGATCTATTGTAACATTAGTGTTGTGTATATGTATATAAGTAAAGTTAAATTGACTATGTGGAAAGTTTAATGTGTGTATACTGTGCATTGTTTAAATTGTGTTTTAGTTTGATCATTATTTTAAATGTTCAAATGTAGGATCACTGTGCAGTACAAAAGTGAGTACTAAATATGTTAATATTTTTATATAAAAAAATGAATAACATAAACAAAGCATGTATTTTCAAATATTTCCAATATTCGTATCAATATTTCCGTTTAAAAATTTGATATTTTTTATTTTTGATATTTGACCTCTGCCATACATCATGCAATGAGTATTTCATAGTGGCTTAGGAGTTATCTTACTAGCGTAAAATGTATGTAATTGTTGCTCGGAGTGCCGATAGATGTGAAAACCAGACTGATGTTAAAGATTTTAATTTACAAAAAATTTTAATTTTTGATACTACAATTAATTTGAATATCCAAAAAAACCACTGTTATTTCATAGTTTTAAGTTTTCACTTCTGTCGGCAGTCTTCAATGACTGCCTATTTTATTTTCTACAGGCAGTTATATTCATACCAAGGTGAGTGTTAATATTTTTACTTGTTAATTATGCAATTAACATTGCATAAATATGCAATTATTCGGTTATTCTTTTTCTTAAGGTACAATGGAACACATCCATCGATGGTGTAGTGGTGCCTCATCGAATAGTTCCCATGACAGGTGATGGATCATGTTTCTTTTACTCATTATCATGGCTCATGTACGATACTGACTCACAAGCTAATGATTTGCGGGCCACTGTCATGCAACACATTTCCAACAACTGGCGACGGTTCAAGCCCTTTACTATGATGCCATGTGGGACCATAAATTACAGAACTAAGACACAATACCAATCTCATATGTCTCTTCGCACCACATACGCTACTTGCAGTGAAATCATGGCTGCTTGTGAACTTTACCCATATGATATTCAAGTATATCGAGATGGCACGTTGATCATGAGATTTGGGGGGCCCGACGAAGGGAAGCCAGTTATAAGAATGAAGTGTTCACGCCCCATGATGTCGGCACACTTTGAGCCAATCATTCCAGTAGATGAAATGCCAACACCTTATGACCAACAATCATCCCTAATGCAAACGCCGCCTACATTACTTCCGGTAGAGGTACTGTTAACAACAACTGCTTCTCACAGCCCTCCTCCAGTGCCTGACGAAGTAACAGAACCAGAAACCCAGGACCACTCTCATGAAAGTGAAGTAGCTCCTCCCTGTACGAAGCGACGAGGAAGGAAACGTCATGCCAGGTTCAGTGACTCCAGAAAAAGAAAAAGGCACAGAGAAGCTGTCAAAAAGTATTCAGAGAATAATCCTGAAGTAAATAGAAAGGCAGTTAGAAAGTACAACGAAAAAAACCCTGAAGTTCATATCACAGCAGTTAAAAACTATAATAAAATTAATCCTGAAGTACACCGAGCATTTGTTTCCAAATACACAGAAAAACATCCACAAGTAAACAGAGAAGCGGTGAGAAAATACAATGAAAAGAGGTCACTTATTCCCTGGAAGTTAAAATCTTTGTCGGGCTTTAAATATGACTGTAATACTGACTACAACAATGACAAGATTTTATGTATTGGTGATTTTATACAGTGTAAATGGTGTAATGCTAAAAAGTGGAAAATAACAAAAAACGAACTTTACGACACCAGTAACTTAACACTATCACACACATTTTGATCAAGTGAATAACAGAACATTGAACGAGAGATACTACAATAACACCAGAAATATTAATCACTACTGCGGAGACGAGGAAGCAGTGAAAAGGCAGCTTTATTGGAAGAAAATTTCAACACGACGAGTTCAGTTTTACATCGGCAGCTCCGAAGCGGCCATTTTGACTACCAGCATGCAAAGAGCACACGACGACTAGTATTCGTCTACACATCATTGGTTCGAATTTTTCATTTTATAAACATTATATATATTATCGACTAACTTTGTAATTTTTAAATGGGTTATGTTGTAGCAACGGAAAAGTCTACCTTCCTCTCATTAAAGAACTACCAGAACCTCTCCACAGCCTTCTCACAAGTGAACATCCAGAGTCTGAACACTTTTTGGTAAACATAAGAAAATATCTTAGTATGTAGGCTTTCACGGCCGGTGTCATTATGATTATTTTCTAAAACTTCCGGGCTGAAAGGCCGTGGTCGAGTGCTTGATCTACTGCTAAACATTTCGGCCACACCACCGGTGGCCATCTTCAGTAGCAAAAAATGTGTTCGAATAGATGACACGCCGAACACGTCTCCCAATGGACTGGGAACAAGCAACTTCCGGTGGCCATCTTCAGTAGCAAAAAATGTGTTCGAATAGCTGACACGCCGAACACGTCTCCCAATGGACTGGGAACAAGCAACTCAGTTCCCAGTCCATTGGGAGACGTGTTCGGCGTGTCATCTATTCGAACACATTTTTTGCTACTGAAGATGGCCACCGGTGGTGTGGCCGAAACGTTTAGCAGTAGATCAAGCACTCGACCACGGCCTTTCAGCCCGGAAGTTTTAGAAAATAATCATAAGAAAATATAATGGTTGTTTCCAAATGACATCTTTCGGAGCTAAAGAAATAAAAGAAGGGAACTTCACGCCAACTTTTAAAGTACAAGGTCAAGTATACCACAGGATAGGGAGTTTGTTGTCTTCACCTCCAAACAATCCCTCATTTTTACAAATATATTTCCTTGGAGACGACGAAAAGGAGACAAACACTAGATGTAAGAATTTTCCAAACGTAAAGCCTTGGTTAGTTGCCAAACTTCAAAAAGTGCTTCACAATCACAGTTCTTACATAAACGATTTCAAAACAGCATTGGAAAGTGTTCCAGGAGTTCAAAGTAGTAATCCATGCAGACAGAAAGCCTGTAGACGGACATAGGGGTCAGTTCAATGCACCCACAACAAATGAGGTGGCTTTAGCGATCATAGGCCAGGAGTTTGCAAAGATGGACATCATTCTCCACAGCAGAGACTCTAAGTTACATCGCATAAGTGAAACTCATCGATCTTATGACGCTTTGCAGTATCCACTTATGTTCTGTCGTGGGGAAGATGGTTACTCCATTGCCATTCCACAGTGCAACCCAAACACTAAAGCCCCTCTAAAAAAAAACTGTTTCAGCTTCAGAATTTTACTCATTCCGCATAATGGAGAGAGATGGCCAGCAAAATTATTTGTTACTTTATCGCAGTCTCGTGAATCAATTTTTGGTTGCCATGTATGCCAAAATTGAGACAGAAAGACTCAACTTCGTAAGGAACAATCAGAGTAAGCTGCGGACCGAAAACTATGTGCATCTGCGGGACTCCATGTGCAAAAATGATGGGCAAGCCAATAATATAGGCAAAATGGTTGTTTTACCTTCCAGCTTTACAGGTGGACCCCGTTACATGCACGAGCGGACTCAGGACGCCATGACATATGTACGCAAGTACGGCCGTCCTGATCTGTTCATCACATTTACATGTAACCCTAAATGGACCGAAATACAAGAAGCATTAAGTGCACGACAAAGGCCTCAACACAGACACGATATTATTGCCAGAATATTTCACCTCAAAGTAAAGAAAATGATGCATGTCTTGAAACTTTATTAATTTCGGCAAATATATAATACTCGGGGCCAATGAAACTTTATTAATTAATTGCCAATATATAATCTTACTCTTACCTTCGAATTCTGGGTCCAAAGTCGTTCAGACGAAACCAGCTACAGACAAGGTTACTTGGGTTGACGTTTCAAAATAATTTTTCTAACACCAAAATTTGTATTCTAAACAACTAACTTTCTTTAATTTACTATTTGCTTTCGCTCTATTTTTACATTACATTTTTTTTTTTAAATAAGGCATGAATACTTAAACAATTGGTTTTAACGCATATGAAAATGACTTAGCAATAGTACAATTTACAAATAACTTGACCAGCACTTTGCAACGCTCTCTCATTCATACTTTTTATTTGATTCTCTTTTAAAGCCCCGTAATTAAAACTCGGTATTTATGTTTAATGTCTGTATTTAGGGAATAGTTCTGATAGTTATATGTAGAATACTTAACCCACGGCGTTAATCCGTTCCATTACCACCTTGTGTTGTAGGCTGTTTTTGGTCACTAAGGTTATTTCCACAGTTCATAATCTTCCGCACTACCGCTACACACTCCGTCTTATTTAATTCACTTTAGCTTGCAATTACGAATTGTACTTTTACAGACTTGTTTGTCGGATAGCTTCACAACAAAAATCGGCCGATGTACTTGACTTGAACTCTTATATGTTTTTAACTATGTGACCACGCTATTGTTTGTACACTTTACACTTTTCTATTGTGCCTTACAAGATAGGCCAAATTAATTTCACGGCCTATATTGCACCCGAGGCCACCGTTTAATTTTAAACCACAAACTTTTTACTGTCTGATGCTGCTTACTACTGTTCACTCGCTGATGACAAACTGCAGACTGTGATTCACAAAAAGCCTGCTGCTGGGGCAGTTACGCAATACGTCTGGGCAATTGTTTAGGCTAACAATGTGCATTGCTGGTTACTGGGGCTCCCCACAGGTGAAAGTTAACAATTGGAAAAGTGATTGAATTGATGCAATATAAAACTAAACTGGGGTAGCTCACAATTCTGTACCATTACAATACCCCCCCAATAAGAGGTTGAAATCTGAAGCGTTCAAACTCTTATTGCCTAAACCCTAAGAGGATCAGTGAGGATATGGCGCCGCAACCCCCCTGAACACTCTACTAAAATTGTGGGTTCTTACCCCCCTAGTCTGGCGACTGCGGAAGCACCCATCCGATCTTACGGGACTTCTCTGTTCGAGATTCCACCACCATAAGCTCGGACCGATACCCACCACAGTATCGCCTGACTTTGAAACATTCACTTAAAATTTAATAAACGGCCTTCCATCACTCCATATCCCGCAACTGATTTGTTTCCTCTTAGCCATAAAGGCTCATTCTTTGCAAAGTACTGGTTCTGCTTATACAAAGTACTGGTTTGGTTTAAAATAATAATATTCCCCGTATAATATTACCCATCCAAAATAATACCTTAATTATACAAAATTACATTTACACAAAATTTCCTTCAGTTTTCACTTTTAAATAAAGTACATGTTTCATTTATAACAATTACATTTGAAATTTGAATTAGAATAAATTTAAATTTATTATTAAAATCATCTTTCCAATTAATTTAATTACCAAATTAATTTAATTGTATTTAATTTCTCAAACTCTAAGTTCATTAATTCAATCTTATTTGTTCGAAACAATTTCATTTGTTTTAATTACATTTTACAAAAGACCCTACAAAAATATTACCTACATCCATCACAGCAGATGTCTCTTTTTATTTCATAATAGGATCTTACTGGCAATGATTCAGCAGACTACAACATATTTTTGTTATTGTCAACTCAGCTTCCACACCTCTGGCTGTAAACGTTAGTCAAAACATACAACACACCTGTTTACATAAACAGTCGTCTGCCAGACTGGTGTTATAAACACTCCTTCAGTCTAAACATTCTACTTACCTCACCTCTAATACCTGGACTTTTCTATAGATCTTTTAATGTTAACATATTTGTCAAAATCTATTTATTACAATTGAAACCAAAATTTTGCTTCATTAATAAAATTAACCCTTTTAAATTATTTGTTTAACTTGACAATTATTTAATAACCTCCGCTCAAAGCAGTTTAGCTGTACTTATATTATTTAAAACATTTTTAATATACACACATCATACAAAATAGACTTCAGTATTATTATGCCATTTGTTCATATTACAAACATACGTTACCTATAAGCTATACTGTACATTGCAGCAAAATAATATTAACACAATACATTTATTTACAGATTTCCGTACTAATTTTTACTTCCATATTCCTTAAGGAATGGAAGTATGGTGATGGCAAAAAAAATCGTGTTCGAGATTATTGCAGATTCTGATTCTACTACACTCAAAACATGAAAAAAAATCGTTTTCCGAAAAGTGTCTGTGTGTGTGTGTCTGTCTGTCTGTAGATTTTTTTTCTATGGCAAACGATAACTGCCACAAATTCAAACAGAATCAAATAATTTTTTGCATACTGCCCTGATTTGTAGAGTACTCACGACCTATTGTTTTTGGTGAAGATCGGTTGAGGGAAAGGGGTAGTTTACCTGCAACGGTTTTTTTTATCAAGGGAAATTTTTTTTTTTTGGCAAACGATAACAGCCGCAAATTCAAACAGAATCAAATAATGTTTCGCATACAGCCCTGAATTGTAGAGTTCTCAAGACCTATTGTTTTTGGTGAAGATCGGTTAAGGGAAAGGGGTAGTTTACCTGTAACGTTTTATGTTTTAACAAGGGTATTTCCTATGGCAAACGATAACAGCCGCAAATTCAAACAGAATCAAAAGATTATTTGCATACAGCCCTAAATTGTAGAGTTCTCAAGACCTATTGTTTTTGGTGAAGATCGGTTAAGGGAAAGGGGTAGTTTACCTACAAAGTTTTTTTAACAAGGGTATTTTCTATGGCAAACGATAACAGCAGCAAATTCAAACAGAATCAAATAATTTTCTGCATACAGCCCTGATTTGTAGAGTACTCAAGACCTATTGTTTTTGGTGAAGATCGGTTGAGGGGAAGGGGTAGTTTACCTGCAACGTTTTTTATCAAGCGTATTTTCTATGGCAAACGATAACAGCCGCAAATTCAAACAGAATCAAATAATTTTTTGCATTCGTCAGTGAATTGTAGAGGACTCAAGCCCTTTCGATTTTGGTGAAGATCGGTTAAGGGGAAGGGGTAGTTTACCTGCAACCTTTTACGTTTTAACAAGAGTAAAGTACTTGAAAATTTATTTAAACTTTTTGAAACAATGGTAATTGTTGAAAATAAAATAATTTTGTTGCCAGGTAACAAAAATAAAGTCATTTTGATTATAAAATATAAATATTTACAACAAGAAAAGAATTTTCAGTTTTCAAAATTTAAATATATTTTTATAAAACAATGGGTTCTTCATTGAGGTGGGGACCATGTCACTCACTCCATCTCAAGCCTCTCCCATTTGGCAGAAAAAGAGGACCCTGTCAAGGCTGATACTTTGACGACAGTGACAGGGCTTTCCACCAAATTCAGCAGAGTGACAGGTAGGCCCAACACTGATTGGCTCCTCAGATTTCCCCAGCGTTAGTAGGTTCTATGAAAATATTTTATTTCAAAAATGATTTTAAATATAAATCTTAGATATGTTTTATAAATCTCATGTTTTATGTTTTAACATGGGTAATTTTTTATATGACGAACCATAACTGCCGTAAATTCAAACAGAATCAAATAATTTTTTACATATGTGCCTGATCTATAGAGAACTCAATGTCTGTTGATTTTGGTGAAGATCGGTTACGGGGAAAGGGCAGTTTACCTGAAACATTTTTTGTTGTAACATGAGCAATGTACTTAATTTTGATAAAGTATCCTGATAAGATCTTAATAATCCACTGTAGAAACGTAGATGAAATATCTATAAATGAAGAGGCTAGTTGAACGGGCTGGGGGTAATTTTCTATAAATCAAAATTATAGTTGAAGGGGGAGGGGATAATTTTTTTTTATATGTGTACTACGTTATTGGCAACAAAGAAGTATTTTTTTGTTAAAATTCCTTCCCTGGCTGTTTGGCTGAAAATGATTTTAAATATAAATCTTAGAATATGGAAGTCATGTATGGTTCTCCATACCGATATTCTTATATACCACACATCAATTCCTAAATTCAGCAAGGTCATTACCATATATTAAAGTATTTAATATGTCCATACACTGCTTTCAACCTCCATCATCGTATAATAGTCTTATTTTTGTATAGCATTTGTCAATTTTATTTGCATTCATCATATGGCTATTTTCTGTGTAATGGCCATAAAATTTTATTTTCCCATTGTACCAAAACAATAATCTATAGGGTTACCCCCCAAAATTATCTTAACATAAATCAAGTCGACATCAGTATTATTTGTAAAGTCTCCGTCAGTGTTTTTTGTTATTACCATTACATTATTATTACCATATTCTGTTACTATAGGTTCATTAACAGGCAAATATTTGTCAACAATATACACATTGTTTGTCACACAGGGTATGTTTTTAATTCTACCAGTTCTCTCACAATTTAAACTCTGTATTAACTCTTCATAATTTCTCTTCACCTTATATATTTCTACCATTCTCTCTCTCTCATAATTACTTTCATCACCACAACATTTCATAATCTCACTCCATACAGAGGGCACCACAACATTATTACAACGTCTGGCTTTACCAGATACACAAAAATAATTCAAAGACCTTTTGTCTTTTCCAAAAACTACGGAGGAACCTTTGTCCTCCAACAATACTAGTGAAGCATTTTCTTCACCCCCAACCACATCACTGGAAAATTCTACCCTCTGTACACTCTCTTCATTTAAACTGTCTTCACACTCTCTCTCATTTTGATCAACTACATTTTTATGCTCAATGTCACTACTACTATTTGCTGTATCACTTTTTGATACCATGTTTTCACAATTATTGTCTACCACACACACACTCTCTCTTAACTCAAAATTATAGTTGAAGGGGGAGGGGATAATTTTTTTTTATATGTGTACTACGTTATTGGCAACAAAGAAGTATTTTTTTGTTAAAATTCCTTCCCTGGCTGTTTGGCTGAAAATGATTTTAAATATAAATCTTAGAATATGGAAGTCATGTATGGTTCTCCATACCGATATTCTTATATACCACACATCAATTCCTAAATTCAGCAAGGTCATTACCATATATTATATATACTCACCTGTTTCTCTTTTTATTTCTCTACATGTTTCGTTAAGTCGTTCATCCATACTACACAATGAATTCGTTAATACGTCAAACTTTACATTTATGC
The DNA here is from genome assembly GCA_034769895.1 of Magicicada septendecula. Classification (NCBI taxonomy): domain Eukaryota; kingdom Metazoa; phylum Arthropoda; class Insecta; order Hemiptera; family Cicadidae; genus Magicicada; species Magicicada septendecula. The sequence continues at coordinate 794,804,161 of CM068367.1, read as the reverse complement.
TATTTTCAAATTTCATATTCTGTTCTTTGTATTGTTCGAATTTGGCATCATTTATGTCAAAACGACTATTTATGTCGCTACTTAATATATCAAATTTTGTATTTTGTTCATTGAACTTGGTATCATTCATGTCAAAACGATTATTTATGGCGTTAAAATTTACCTCTAACATTGCTTGTAGTCTTTCAAACATTTTATAACTATCATCTTTTTTAACCTGAACCGGCGTCGATTGACTCGCAACATCATTCAATATCACTGACTAAGTCAAGCTTATCTCGTTTACTACCATTTCAGTTATTATTGTTTTTACTTGGTTGTCTGTACTTGTACTGACCAGGTCAACGTTGTTGACTTTATCACTATTACTCTCCATTTTGAGTATATGTTATAAATAGTATACTTATAAATGTATGCTTAGCAAACTACACAATAATCGCCCTCACTTCCAAATAACCTGTTCTGCAGCTTGGTTAGGTCTAGCGGATATAGGTTATAAACCCTATACTCGAGTCCCTGTTCGGGCGCCACTGAAACTTTATTAATTTCGGCAAATATATAATACTCGGGTCCCTAGTTCGGGGCCAATGAAACTTTATTAATTAATTGCCAATATATAATCTTACTCTTACCTTCGAATTCCGGGTCCAAAGTCGTTCAGACGAAACCAGCTACAGACAAGGTTACTTGGGTTGACGTTTCAAAATAATTTTTCTAACACCAAAATTTGTATTCTAAACAACTAACTTTCTTTAATTTACTATTTGCTTTCGCTCTGTTTTTACATTACATTTTTTTTAAAAATAAGGCATGAATACTTAAACAATTGGTTTTAACGCATATGAAAATGACTTAGCAATAGTACAATTTACAAATAACTTGACCAGCACTTTGCAACGCTCTCTCATTCATACTTGTTATTTGATTCTCTTTTAAAGCCCCGTAATTAAAACTCGGTATTTATTTTTAATGTCTGTATTTAGGGAATAGTTCTGATAGTTATATGTAGAATACTTAACCCACGGCGTTAATCCGTTCCATTACCACCTTGTGTTGTAGGCTGTTTTTGGTCACTAAGGTTATTTCCACAGTTCATAATCTTCCGCACTACCGCTACACACTCCGTCTTATTTAATTCACTTTAGGTTGCAATTACGAATTTTGCTTTTACAGACTTGTTTGTCGGATAGCTTCACAACAAAAATCGGCCGATGTACTTGACTTGAACTCTTATATGTTTTTAACTATGTGACCACACTATTGTTTGTACACTTTACACTTTTCTATTGTGCCTTACAAGATAGGCCGAATTAATTTCACGGCCTATATTGCACACGAGGCCACCGTTTAATTTTAAACCACAAACTTTTTACTGTCTGATGCTGCTTACTACTGTTCACTCTCTGATGGCAAACTGCAGACTGTGATTCACAAAAAGCCTGCTGCTGGGGCAGTTACGCAATACGTCTGGGCAATTGTTTAGGCTAACAATGTGCACTGCTGGTTACTGGGGCTCCCCACAGGTGAAAGTTAACAATTGGAAAAGTGATTGAATTGATGCAATATAAAATTAAACTGGGGTAGCTCACAATTCTGTACCGTTACAATACCCCCCCAATAAGAGCTTGAAATCCGAAGCGTTCAAACTCTTATTGCCTAAACCCTAAGAGGATCAGTGAGGATATGGCACCGCAACCCCCCTGAACACTCTACTGAAATTGTGGGTTCTTACCCCCCTAGTCTGGCGACTGCGGCAGCACCCATCCGATCTTACGGGACTTCTCTGTTCAAGATCCCACCACCATAAGCTCGGACCGATACCCACCACAGTATCGCCTGACTTTGAAACATTCACTTAAAATTTAATAAACGGCCTTCCATCACTCCATATCCCGCAACTGATTTGTTTCCTCTTAGCCATAAAGGCTCATTCTTTGCAAAGTACTGGTTCTGCTTATACAAAGTACTGGTTTGGTTTAAAATAATAATATTCCCCGTATAATATTACCCATCCAAAATAATACCTTAATTATACAAAATTACATTTACACAAAATTTCCTTCAGTTTTCACTTTTAAATAAAGTACATCTTTCATTTATAACAATTACATTTGAAATTTGAATTAGAATAAATTTAAATTTATTATTAAAATCATCTTTCCAATTAATTTAATTACCAAATTAATTTAATTGTATTTAATTTCTCAAACTCTAAGTTCATTAATTCAATCTTATTTGTTCGAAACAATTTCATTTGTTTTAATTACATTTTACAAAAGACCCTACAAAAATATACCTACATCCATCACAGCAGATGTCTCTTTTTATTTCATAATAGGATCTTACTGGCAATGATTCAGCAGACTACAACATATTTTTGTTATTGTCAACACAGCTTCCACACCTCTGGCTGTAAACGTTAGTCAAAACATACAACACACCTGTTTACATAAACAGTCGTCTGCCAGACTGGTGTTATAAACACAGTTATAAACACTCCTTCAGTCTAAACATTCTACTTACCTCACCTCTAATACCTGGACTTTTCTATAGATCTTTTAATGTTAACATATTTGTCAAAATCTATTTATTACAATTGAAACCAAAATTTTGCTTCATTAATAAAATTAACCCTTTTAAATTATTTGTTTAACTTGACAATTATTTAATAACCTCCGCTCAAAGCAGTTTAGCTGTACTTATATTATTTAAAACATTTTTAATATACACACATCATACAAAATAGACTTCAATATTATTATGCCATTTGTTCATATTACAAACATACGTTACCTATAAGCTATACTGTACATTGCAGCAAAATAATATTAACACAATACATTTATTTACAGATTTCCGTACTAATTTTTACTTCCATATTCCTTAAGGAATGGAAGTATGGTGATGGCAAAAAAAATCGTGTTCGAGATTATTGCAGATTCTGATTCTACAACACTCAAAACATGAAAAAAAGTCGTTTTCCGAAAAGTGTCTGTGTGTGTGTGTGTGTCTGTCTGTAGATTTTTTTTCTATGGCAAACGATAACTGCCACAAATTCAAACAGAATCAAATAATTTTTTGCATACAGCACTGATTTGTAGAGTACTCACGACCTATTGTTTTTGGTGAAGATCGGTTGAGGGAAAGGGGTAGTTTACCTGCAACGGTTTTTTTTATCAAGGGAAATTTTTTTTTTTGGCAAACGATAACAGCCGCAAATTCAAACAGAATCAAATAATGTTTCGCATACAGCCCTGAATTGTAGAGTTCTCAAGACCTATTGTTTTTGGTGAAGATCGGTTAAGGGAAAGGGGTAGTTTACCTGTAACGTTTTATGTTTTAACAAGGGTATTTCCTATGGCAAACGATAACAGCCGCAAATTCAAACAGAATCAAAAGATTATTTGCATACAGCCCTAAATTGTAGAGTTCTCAAGACCTATTGTTTTTGGTGAAGATCGGTTAAGGGAAAGGGGTAGTTTACCTACAAAGTTTTTTTAACAAGGGTATTTTCTATGGCAAACGATAACAGCAGCAAATTCAAACAGAATCAAATAATTTTCTGCATACAGCCCTGATTTGTAGAGTACTCAAGACCTATTGTTTTTGGTGAAGATCGGTTGAGGGGAAGGGGTAGTTTACCTGCAACGTTTTTTATCAAGCGTATTTTCTATGGCAAACGATAACAGCCGCAAATTCAAACAGAATCAAATAATTTTTTGCATTCGTCAGTGAATTGTAGAGGACTCAAGCCCTTTAGATTTTGGTGAAGATCGGTTAAGGGGAAGGGGTAGTTTACCTGCAACCTTTTACGTTTTAACAAGAGTAAAAGTACTTGAAAATTTATTTACACTTTTTGAAACAATGGTAATTGTTGAAAATAAAATAATTTTGTTGCCAGGTAACAAAAATAAAGTCATTTTGATTATAAAATATAAATATTTACAACAAGAAAAGAATTTTCAGTTTTCAAAATTTAAATATATTTTTATAAAACAATGGGTTCTTCATTGAGGTGGGGACCATGTCACTCACTCCATCTCAAGCCTCTCCCATTTTGCAGAAAAAGAGGACCCTGTCAAGGCTGATACTTTGACGACAGTGACAGGGCTTTCCACCAAATTCAGCAGAGTGACAGGTAGGCCCAACTCTGATTGGCTCCTCAGATTTCCCCAGCGTTAGTAGGTTCTATGAAAATATTTTATTTCAAAAATGATTTTAAATATAAATCTTAGATATGTTTTATAAATCTCATGTTTTATGTTTTAACATGGGTAATTTTTTATATGACGAACCATAACTGCCGTAAATTCAAACAGAATCAAATAATTTTTTACATATGTGCCTGAGCTATAGAGAACTCAATGTCTGTTGATTTTGGTGAAGATCGGTTATGGGGAAAGGGCAGTTTACCTGAAACATTTTTTGTTGTAACATGAGCAAAGTACTTAATTTTGATAAAGTATCCTGATAAGATCTTAATAATCCACTGTAGAAACGTAGATGAAATATCTATAAATGAAGAGGCTAGTTGAACGGGCTGGGGGTAATTCTCTATAAATCAAAATTATAGTTGAAGGGGGAGAGGATAATTTTTTTTTATATGTGTACTACGTTATTGGCAACAAAGAAGTATTTTTTTGTTAAAATTCCTTCCCTGGCTGTTTGGCTGAAAATGATTTTAAATATAAATCTTAGAATATGGAAGTCATGTATGGTTCTCCATACCGATATTCTTATATACCACACATCAATTCCTAAATTCAGCAAGGTCATTACCATATATTATATATACTCACCTGTTTCTCTTTTTATTTCTCTACATGTTTCGTTAAGTCGTTCATCCATACTACACAATGAATTCGTTAATACGTCAAACTTTACATTTATGCTATTTTCAAATTTCATATTCTGTTCTTTGTATTGTTCGAATTTGGCATCATTTATGTCAAAACGACTATTTATGTCGCTACTTAATATATCAAATTTTGTATTTTGTTCATTGAACTTGGTATCATTCATGTCAAAACGATTATTTATGGCGTTAAAATTTACCTCTAACATTGCTTGTAGTCTTTCAAACATTTTATAACTATCATCTTTTTTAACCTGAACCGGCGTCGATTGACTCGCAACATCATTCAATATCACTGACTAAGTCAAGCTTATCTCGTTTACTACCATTTCAGTTATTATTGTTTTTACTTGGTTGTCTGTACTTGTACTGACCAGGTCAACGTTGTTGACTTTATCACTATTACTCTCCATTTTGAGTATATGTTATAAATAGTATACTTATAAATGTATGCTTAGCAAACTACACAATAATCGCCCTCACTTCCAAATAACCTGTTCTGCAGCTTGGTTAGGTCTGGCGGATATAGGTTATAAACCCTATACTCGAGTCCCTGTTCGGGCGCCACTGAAACTTTATTAATTTCGGCAAATATATAATACTCGGGTCCCTAGTTCGGGGCCAATGAAACTTTATTAATTAATTGCCAATATATAATCTTACTCTTACCTTCGAATTCCGGGTCCAAAGTCGTTCAGACGAAACCAGCTACAGACAAGGTTACTTGGGTTGACGTTTCAAAATAATTTTTCTAACACCAAAATTTGTATTCTAAACAACTAACTTTCTTTAATTTACTATTTGCTTTCGCTCTGTTTTTACATTACATTTTTTTTAAAAATAAGGCATGAATACTTAAACAATTGGTTTTAACGCATATGAAAATGACTTAGCAATAGTACAATTTACAAATATCTTGACCAGCACTTTGCAACGCTCTCTCATTCATACTTGTTATTTGATTCTCTTTTAAAGCCCCGTAATTAAAACTCGGTATTTATTTTTAATGTCTGTATTTAGGGAATAGTTCTGATAGTTATATGTAGAATACTTAACCCACGGCGTTAATCCGTTCCATTACCACCTTGTGTTGTAGGCTGTTTTTGGTCACTTAGGTTATTTCCACAGTTCATAATCTTCCGCACTACCGCTACACACTCCGTCTTATTTAATTCACTTTAGGTTGCAATTATGAATTTTGCTTTTACAGACTTGTTTGTCGGATAGCTTCACAACAAAAATCGGCCGATGTACTTGACTTGAACTCTTATATGTTTTTAACTATGTGACCACACTATTGTTTGTACACTTTACACTTTTCTATTGTGCCTTACAAGATAGGCCGAATTAATTTCACGGCCTATATTGCACCCGAGGCCACCGTTTAATTTTAAACCACAAACTTTTTACTGTCTGATGCTGCTTACTACTGTTCACTCTCTGATGGCAAACTGCAGACTGTGATTCACAAAAAGCCTGCTGCTGGGGCAGTTATGCAATACGTCTGGGCAATTGTTTAGGCTAACAATGTGCACTGCTGGTTACTGGGGCTCCCCACAGGTGAAAGTTAACAATTGGAAAAGTGATTGAATTGATGCAATATAAAATTAAACTGGGGTAGCTCACAATTCTGTACCGTTACAATACCCCCTCAATAAGAGCTTGAAATCCGAAGCGTTCAAACTCTTATTGCCTAAACCCTAATAGGATCAGTGAGGATATGGCGCCGCAACCCCCCTGAACACTCTACTGAAATTGTGGGTTCTTACCCCCCTAGTCTGGCGACTGCGGCAGCACCCATCCGATCTTACGGGACTTCTCTGTTCAAGTTCCCACCACCATAAGCTCGGACCGATACCCACCACAGTATCGCCTGACTTTGAAACATTCACTTACAATTTAATAAACGGCCTTCCATCACTCCATATCCCGCAACTGATTTGTTTCCTCTTAGCCATAAAGGCTCATTCTTTGCAAAGTACTGGTTCTGCTTATACAAAGTACTGGTTTGGTTTAAAATAATAATATTCCCCGTATAATATTACCCATCCAAAATAATACCTTAATTATACAAAATTACATTTACACAAAATTTCCTTCAGTTTTCACTTTTAAATAAAGTACATCTTTCATTTATAACAATTACATTTGAAATTTGAATTAGAATAAATTTAAATTTATTATTAAAATCATCTTTCCAATTAATTTAATTACCAAATTAATTTAATTGTATTTAATTTCTCAAACTCTAAGTTCATTAATTCAATCTTATTTGTTCAAAACAATTTCATTTGTTTTAATTACATTTTATAAAAGACCCTACAAAAATATTACCTACATCCATCACAGCAGATGTCTCTTTTTATTTCATAATAGGATCTTACTGGCAATGATTCAGCAGACTACAACATATTTTTGTTATTGTCAACTCAGCTTCCACACCTCTGGCTGTAAACGTTAGTCAAAACATACAACACACCTGTTTACATAAACAGTCGTCTGCCAGACTGGTGTTATAAACACAGTTATAAACACTCCTTCAGTCTAAACATTCTACTTACCTCACCTCTAATACCTGGACTTTTCTATAGATCTTTTAATGTTAACATATTTGTCAAAATCTATTTATTACAATTGAAACCAAAATTTTGCTTCATTAATAAAATTAACCCTTTTAAATTATTTGTTTAACTTGACAATTATTTAATAACCTCCGCTCAAAGCAGTTTAGCTGTACTTATATTATTTCAAACATTTTTAATCTACACACATCATACAAAATAGACTTCAATATTATTATGCCATTTGTTCATATTACAAACATACGTTACCTATAAGCTATACTGTACATTGCAGCAAAATAATATTAACACAATACATTTATTTACAGATTTCCGTACTAATTTTTACTTCCATATTCCTTAAGGAATGGAAGTATGGTGATGGCAAAAAAAATCGTGTTCGAGATTATTGCAGATTCTGATTCTACTACACTCAAAACATGAAAAAAAGTCGTTTTCCGAAAAGTGTCTGTGTGTGTGTCTGTCTGTCTATAGATTTTTTTTCTATGGCAAACGATAACTGCCACAAATTCAAACACAATCAAATAATTTTTTGCATACAGCCCTGATTTGTAGAGTACTCACGACCTATTGTTTTTGGTGAAGATCGGTTGAGGGAAAGGGGTAGTTTACCTGCAACGGTTTTTTTAATCAAGGGAAATTTTTTTTTTTTGGCAAACGATAACAGCCGCAAATTCAAACAGAATCAAATAATGTTTCGCATACAGCCCTGAATTGTAGAGTTCTCAAGACCTATTGTTTTTGGTGAAGATCGGTTAAGGGAAAGGGGTAGTTTACCTGTAACGTTTTATGTTTTAACAAGGGTATTTCTTATGGCAAACGATAACAGCCGCAAATTCAAACAGAATCAAAAGATTATTTGCATACAGCCCTAAATTTTAGAGTTCTCAAGACCTATTGTTTTTGGTGAAGATCGGTTAAGGGAAAGGGGTAGTTTACCTACAAAGTTTTTTTAACAAGGGTATTTTCTATGGCAAACGATAACAGCAGCAAATTCAAACAGAATCAAATAATTTTCTGCATACAGCCCTGATTTGTAGAGTACTCAAGACCTATTGTTTTTGGTGAAGATCGGTTGAGGGGAAGGGGTAGTTTACCTGCAACGTTTTTTATCAAGCGTATTTTCTATGGCAAACGATAACAGCCGCAAATTCAAACAGAATCAAATAATTTTTTGCATTCGTCAGGGAATAGTAGAGGACTCAAGCCCTTTAGATTTTGGTGAAGATCGGTTAAGGGGAAGGGGTAGTTTACCTGCCACCTTTTACGTTTTAACAAGAGTAAAGTACTTGAAAATTTATTTAAACTTTTTGAAACAATGGTAATTGTTGAAAATAAAATAATTTTGTTGCCAGGTAACAAAAATAAAGTCATTTTGATTATAAAATATAAATATTTACAACAAGAAAAGAATTTTCAGTTTTCAAAATTAAAATATATTTTTATAAAACAATGGGTTCTTCATTGAGGTGGGGACCATGTCACTCACTCCATCTCAAGCCTCTCCCATTTTGCAGAAAAAGAGGACCCTGTCAAGGCTGATACTTTGACGACAGTGACAGGGCTTTCCACCAAATTCAGCAGAGTGACAGGTAGGCCCAACACTGATTGGCTCCTCAGATTTCCCCAGCGTTAGTAGGTTCTATGAAAATATTTTATTTCAAAAATGATTTTAAATATAAATCTTAGATATGTTTTATAAATCTCATGTTTTATGTTTTAACATGGGTAATTTTTTATATGACGAACCATAACTGCCGTAAATTCAAACAGAATCAAATAATTTTTTACATATGTGCCTGATCTATAGAGAACTCAATATCTGTTGATTTTGGTGAAGATCGGTTACGGGGAAAGGGCAGTTTACCTGAAACATTTTTTGTTGTAACATGAGCAAAGTACTTAATTTTGATAAAGTATCCTGATAAGATCTTAATAATCCACTGTAGAAACGTAGATGAAATATCTATAAATGAAGAGGCTAGTTGAACGGGCTGGGGGTAATTTTCTATAAATCAAAATTATAGTTGAAGGGGGAGGGGATAATTTTTTTTTATATGTGTACTACGTTATTGGCAACAAAGAAGTATTTTTTTGTTAAAATTCCTTCCCTGGCTGTTTGGCTGAAAATGATTTTAAATATAAATCTTAGAATATGGAAGTCATGTATGGTTCTCCATACCGATATTCTTATATACCACACATCAATTCCTAAATTCAGCAAGGTCATTACCATATATTAAAGTATTTAATATGTCCATACACTGCTTTCAACCTCCATCATCGTATAATAGTCTTATTTTTGTATAGCATTTGTCAATTTTATTTGCATTCATCATATGGCTATTTTCTGTGTAATGGCCATAAAATTGTATTTTCCCATTGTACCAAAACAATAATCTATAGGGTTACCCCCCAAAATTATCTTAACATAAATCAAGTCGACATCAGTATTATTTGTAAAGTCTCCGTCAGTGTTTTTTGTTATTACCATTACATTATTATTACCATATTCTGTTACTATAGGTTCATTAACAGGCAAATATTTGTCATCAATATACACATTGTTTGTCACACAGGGTATGTTTTTAATTCTACCAGTTCTCTCACTATTTAAACTCTGTATTAACTCTTCATAATTTCTCTTCACCTTATATATTTCTACCATTCTCTCTCTCTCATAATTACTTTCATCACCACAACATTTCATAATCTCACTCCATACAGAGGGCACCACAACATTATTACAACGTCTGGCTTTACCAGATACACAAAAATAATTCAAAGACCTTTTGTCTTTTCCAAAAACTACGGAGGAACCTTTGTCCTCCAACAATACTAGTGAAGCATTTTCTTCACCCCAACCACATCACTGGAAAATTCTACCCTCTGTACACTCTCTTCATTTAAACTGTCTTCACACTCTCTCTCATTTTGATCAACTACATTTTTATCCTCAATGTCACTACTACTATTTGCTGTATCACTTTTTGATACCATGTTTTCACAATTACAGTATTGTCTACCACACACACACACACTCTCTCTTAACTCAAAATTATAGTTGAAGGGGGAGGGGATAATTTTTTTTTATATGTGTACTACGTTATTGGCAACAAAGAAGTATTTTTTTGTTAAAATTCCTTCCCTGGCTGTTTGGCTGAAAATGATTTTAAATATAAATCTTAGAATATGGAAGTCATGTATGGTTCTCCATACCGATATTCTTATATACCACACATCAATTCCTAAATTCAGCAAGGTCATTACCATATATTATATATACTCACCTGTTTCTCTTTTTATTTCTCTACATGTTTCGTTAAGTCGTTCATCCATACTACACAATGAATTCGTTAATACGTCAAACTTTACATTTATGCTATTTTCAAATTTCATATTCTGTTCTTTGTATTGTTCGAATTTGGCATCATTTATGTCAAAACGACTATTTATGTCGCTACTTAATATATCAAATTTTGTATTTTGTTCATTGAACTTGGTATCATTCATGTCAAAACGATTATTTATGGCGTTAAAATTTACCTCTAACATTGCTTGTAGTCTTTCAAACATTTTATAACTATCATCTTTTTTAACCTGAACCGGCGTCGATTGACTCGCAACATCATTCAATATCACTGACTAAGTCAAGCTTATCTCGTTTACTACCATTTCAGTTATTATTGTTTTTACTTGGTTGTCTGTACTTGTACTGACCAGGTCAACGTTGTTGACTTTATCACTATTACTCTCCATTTTGAGTATATGTTATAAATAGTATACTTATAAATGTATGCTTAGCAAACTACACAATAATCGCCCTCACTTCCAAATAACCTGTTCTGCAGCTTGGTTAGGTCTAGCGGATATAGGTTATAAACCCTATACTCGAGTCCCTGTTCGGGCGCCACTGAAACTTTATTAATTTCGGCAAATATATAATACTCGGGTCCCTAGTTCGGGGCCAATGAAACTTTATTAATTAATTGCCAATATATAATCTTACTCTTACCTTCGAATTCCGGGTCCAAAGTCGTTCAGACGAAACCAGCTACAGACAAGGTTACTTGGGTTGACGTTTCAAAATAATTTTTCTAACACCAAAATTTGTATTCTAAACAACTAACTTTCTTTAATTTACTATTTGCTTTCGCTCTGTTTTTACATTACATTTTTTTTAAAAATAAGGCATGAATACTTAAACAATTGGTTTTAACGCATATGAAAATGACTTAGCAATAGTACAATTTACAAATAACTTGACCAGCACTTTGCAACGCTCTCTCATTCATACTTGTTATTTGATTCTCTTTTAAAGCCCCGTAATTAAAACTCGGTATTTATTTTTAATGTCTGTATTTAGGGAATAGTTCTGATAGTTATATGTAGAATACTTAACCCACGGCGTTAATCCGTTCCATTACCACCTTGTGTTGTAGGCTGTTTTTGGTCACTAAGGTTATTTCCACAGTTCATAATCTTCCGCACTACCGCTACACACTCCGTCTTATTTAATTCACTTTAGGTTGCAATTACGAATTTTGCTTTTACAGACTTGTTTGTCGGATAGCTTCACAACAAAAATCGGCCGATGTACTTGACTTGAACTCTTATATGTTTTTAACTATGTGACCACACTATTGTTTGTACACTTTACACTTTTCTATTGTGCCTTACAAGATAGGCCGAATTAATTTCACGGCCTATATTGCACACGAGGCCACCGTTTAATTTTAAACCACAAACTTTTTACTGTCTGATGCTGCTTACTACTGTTCACTCTCTGATGGCAAACTGCAGACTGTGATTCACAAAAAGCCTGCTGCTGGGGCAGTTACGCAATACGTCTGGGCAATTGTTTAGGCTAACAATGTGCACTGCTGGTTACTGGGGCTCCCCACAGGTGAAAGTTAACAATTGGAAAAGTGATTGAATTGATGCAATATAAAATTAAACTGGGGTAGCTCACAATTCTGTACCGTTACAATACCCCCCCAATAAGAGCTTGAAATCCGAAGCGTTCAAACTCTTATTGCCTAAACCCTAAGAGGATCAGTGAGGATATGGCACCGCAACCCCCCTGAACACTCTACTGAAATTGTGGGTTCTTACCCCCCTAGTCTGGCGACTGCGGCAGCACCCATCCGATCTTACGGGACTTCTCTGTTCAAGATCCCACCACCATAAGCTCGGACCGATACCCACCACAGTATCGCCTGACTTTGAAACATTCACTTAAAATTTAATAAACGGCCTTCCATCACTCCATATCCCGCAACTGATTTGTTTCCTCTTAGCCATAAAGGCTCATTCTTTGCAAAGTACTGGTTCTGCTTATACAAAGTACTGGTTTGGTTTAAAATAATAATATTCCCCGTATAATATTACCCATCCAAAATAATACCTTAATTATACAAAATTACATTTACACAAAATTTCCTTCAGTTTTCACTTTTAAATAAAGTACATCTTTCATTTATAACAATTACATTTGAAATTTGAATTAGAATAAATTTAAATTTATTATTAAAATCATCTTTCCAATTAATTTAATTACCAAATTAATTTAATTGTATTTAATTTCTCAAACTCTAAGTTCATTAATTCAATCTTATTTGTTCGAAACAATTTCATTTGTTTTAATTACATTTTACAAAAGACCCTACAAAAATATACCTACATCCATCACAGCAGATGTCTCTTTTTATTTCATAATAGGATCTTACTGGCAATGATTCAGCAGACTACAACATATTTTTGTTATTGTCAACACAGCTTCCACACCTCTGGCTGTAAACGTTAGTCAAAACATACAACACACCTGTTTACATAAACAGTCGTCTGCCAGACTGGTGTTATAAACACAGTTATAAACACTCCTTCAGTCTAAACATTCTACTTACCTCACCTCTAATACCTGGACTTTTCTATAGATCTTTTAATGTTAACATATTTGTCAAAATCTATTTATTACAATTGAAACCAAAATTTTGCTTCATTAATAAAATTAACCCTTTTAAATTATTTGTTTAACTTGACAATTATTTAATAACCTCCGCTCAAAGCAGTTTAGCTGTACTTATATTATTTAAAACATTTTTAATATACACACATCATACAAAATAGACTTCAATATTATTATGCCATTTGTTCATATTACAAACATACGTTACCTATAAGCTATACTGTACATTGCAGCAAAATAATATTAACACAATACATTTATTTACAGATTTCCGTACTAATTTTTACTTCCATATTCCTTAAGGAATGGAAGTATGGTGATGGCAAAAAAAATCGTGTTCGAGATTATTGCAGATTCTGATTCTACAACACTCAAAACATGAAAAAAAGTCGTTTTCCGAAAAGTGTCTGTGTGTGTGTGTGTGTCTGTCTGTAGATTTTTTTTCTATGGCAAACGATAACTGCCACAAATTCAAACAGAATCAAATAATTTTTTGCATACAGCACTGATTTGTAGAGTACTCACGACCTATTGTTTTTGGTGAAGATCGGTTGAGGGAAAGGGGTAGTTTACCTGCAACGGTTTTTTTTATCAAGGGAAATTTTTTTTTTTGGCAAACGATAACAGCCGCAAATTCAAACAGAATCAAATAATGTTTCGCATACAGCCCTGAATTGTAGAGTTCTCAAGACCTATTGTTTTTGGTGAAGATCGGTTAAGGGAAAGGGGTAGTTTACCTGTAACGTTTTATGTTTTAACAAGGGTATTTCCTATGGCAAACGATAACAGCCGCAAATTCAAACAGAATCAAAAGATTATTTGCATACAGCCCTAAATTGTAGAGTTCTCAAGACCTATTGTTTTTGGTGAAGATCGGTTAAGGGAAAGGGGTAGTTTACCTACAAAGTTTTTTTAACAAGGGTATTTTCTATGGCAAACGATAACAGCAGCAAATTCAAACAGAATCAAATAATTTTCTGCATACAGCCCTGATTTGTAGAGTACTCAAGACCTATTGTTTTTGGTGAAGATCGGTTGAGGGGAAGGGGTAGTTTACCTGCAACGTTTTTTATCAAGCGTATTTTCTATGGCAAACGATAACAGCCGCAAATTCAAACAGAATCAAATAATTTTTTGCATTCGTCAGTGAATTGTAGAGGACTCAAGCCCTTTAGATTTTGGTGAAGATCGGTTAAGGGGAAGGGGTAGTTTACCTGCAACCTTTTACGTTTTAACAAGAGTAAAAGTACTTGAAAATTTATTTACACTTTTTGAAACAATGGTAATTGTTGAAAATAAAATAATTTTGTTGCCAGGTAACAAAAATAAAGTCATTTTGATTATAAAATATAAATATTTACAACAAGAAAAGAATTTTCAGTTTTCAAAATTTAAATATATTTTTATAAAACAATGGGTTCTTCATTGAGGTGGGGACCATGTCACTCACTCCATCTCAAGCCTCTCCCATTTTGCAGAAAAAGAGGACCCTGTCAAGGCTGATACTTTGACGACAGTGACAGGGCTTTCCACCAAATTCAGCAGAGTGACAGGTAGGCCCAACTCTGATTGGCTCCTCAGATTTCCCCAGCGTTAGTAGGTTCTATGAAAATATTTTATTTCAAAAATGATTTTAAATATAAATCTTAGATATGTTTTATAAATCTCATGTTTTATGTTTTAACATGGGTAATTTTTTATATGACGAACCATAACTGCCGTAAATTCAAACAGAATCAAATAATTTTTTACATATGTGCCTGAGCTATAGAGAACTCAATGTCTGTTGATTTTGGTGAAGATCGGTTATGGGGAAAGGGCAGTTTACCTGAAACATTTTTTGTTGTAACATGAGCAAAGTACTTAATTTTGATAAAGTATCCTGATAAGATCTTAATAATCCACTGTAGAAACGTAGATGAAATATCTATAAATGAAGAGGCTAGTTGAACGGGCTGGGGGTAATTCTCTATAAATCAAAATTATAGTTGAAGGGGGAGAGGATAATTTTTTTTTATATGTGTACTACGTTATTGGCAACAAAGAAGTATTTTTTTGTTAAAATTCCTTCCCTGGCTGTTTGGCTGAAAATGATTTTAAATATAAATCTTAGAATATGGAAGTCATGTATGGTTCTCCATACCGATATTCTTATATACCACACATCAATTCCTAAATTCAGCAAGGTCATTACCATATATTATATATACTCACCTGTTTCTCTTTTTATTTCTCTACATGTTTCGTTAAGTCGTTCATCCATACTACACAATGAATTCGTTAATACGTCAAACTTTACATTTATGCTATTTTCAAATTTCATATTCTGTTCTTTGTATTGTTCGAATTTGGCATCATTTATGTCAAAACGACTATTTATGTCGCTACTTAATATATCAAATTTTGTATTTTGTTCATTGAACTTGGTATCATTCATGTCAAAACGATTATTTATGGCGTTAAAATTTACCTCTAACATTGCTTGTAGTCTTTCAAACATTTTATAACTATCATCTTTTTTAACCTGAACCGGCGTCGATTGACTCGCAACATCATTCAATATCACTGACTAAGTCAAGCTTATCTCGTTTACTACCATTTCAGTTATTATTGTTTTTACTTGGTTGTCTGTACTTGTACTGACCAGGTCAACGTTGTTGACTTTATCACTATTACTCTCCATTTTGAGTATATGTTATAAATAGTATACTTATAAATGTATGCTTAGCAAACTACACAATAATCGCCCTCACTTCCAAATAACCTGTTCTGCAGCTTGGTTAGGTCTGGCGGATATAGGTTATAAACCCTATACTCGAGTCCCTGTTCGGGCGCCACTGAAACTTTATTAATTTCGGCAAATATATAATACTCGGGTCCCTAGTTCGGGGCCAATGAAACTTTATTAATTAATTGCCAATATATAATCTTACTCTTACCTTCGAATTCCGGGTCCAAAGTCGTTCAGACGAAACCAGCTACAGACAAGGTTACTTGGGTTGACGTTTCAAAATAATTTTTCTAACACCAAAATTTGTATTCTAAACAACTAACTTTCTTTAATTTACTATTTGCTTTCGCTCTGTTTTTACATTACATTTTTTTTAAAAATAAGGCATGAATACTTAAACAATTGGTTTTAACGCATATGAAAATGACTTAGCAATAGTACAATTTACAAATATCTTGACCAGCACTTTGCAACGCTCTCTCATTCATACTTGTTATTTGATTCTCTTTTAAAGCCCCGTAATTAAAACTCGGTATTTATTTTTAATGTCTGTATTTAGGGAATAGTTCTGATAGTTATATGTAGAATACTTAACCCACGGCGTTAATCCGTTCCATTACCACCTTGTGTTGTAGGCTGTTTTTGGTCACTTAGGTTATTTCCACAGTTCATAATCTTCCGCACTACCGCTACACACTCCGTCTTATTTAATTCACTTTAGGTTGCAATTATGAATTTTGCTTTTACAGACTTGTTTGTCGGATAGCTTCACAACAAAAATCGGCCGATGTACTTGACTTGAACTCTTATATGTTTTTAACTATGTGACCACACTATTGTTTGTACACTTTACACTTTTCTATTGTGCCTTACAAGATAGGCCGAATTAATTTCACGGCCTATATTGCACCCGAGGCCACCGTTTAATTTTAAACCACAAACTTTTTACTGTCTGATGCTGCTTACTACTGTTCACTCTCTGATGGCAAACTGCAGACTGTGATTCACAAAAAGCCTGCTGCTGGGGCAGTTATGCAATACGTCTGGGCAATTGTTTAGGCTAACAATGTGCACTGCTGGTTACTGGGGCTCCCCACAGGTGAAAGTTAACAATTGGAAAAGTGATTGAATTGATGCAATATAAAATTAAACTGGGGTAGCTCACAATTCTGTACCGTTACAATACCCCCTCAATAAGAGCTTGAAATCCGAAGCGTTCAAACTCTTATTGCCTAAACCCTAATAGGATCAGTGAGGATATGGCGCCGCAACCCCCCTGAACACTCTACTGAAATTGTGGGTTCTTACCCCCCTAGTCTGGCGACTGCGGCAGCACCCATCCGATCTTACGGGACTTCTCTGTTCAAGTTCCCACCACCATAAGCTCGGACCGATACCCACCACAGTATCGCCTGACTTTGAAACATTCACTTACAATTTAATAAACGGCCTTCCATCACTCCATATCCCGCAACTGATTTGTTTCCTCTTAGCCATAAAGGCTCATTCTTTGCAAAGTACTGGTTCTGCTTATACAAAGTACTGGTTTGGTTTAAAATAATAATATTCCCCGTATAATATTACCCATCCAAAATAATACCTTAATTATACAAAATTACATTTACACAAAATTTCCTTCAGTTTTCACTTTTAAATAAAGTACATCTTTCATTTATAACAATTACATTTGAAATTTGAATTAGAATAAATTTAAATTTATTATTAAAATCATCTTTCCAATTAATTTAATTACCAAATTAATTTAATTGTATTTAATTTCTCAAACTCTAAGTTCATTAATTCAATCTTATTTGTTCAAAACAATTTCATTTGTTTTAATTACATTTTATAAAAGACCCTACAAAAATATTACCTACATCCATCACAGCAGATGTCTCTTTTTATTTCATAATAGGATCTTACTGGCAATGATTCAGCAGACTACAACATATTTTTGTTATTGTCAACTCAGCTTCCACACCTCTGGCTGTAAACGTTAGTCAAAACATACAACACACCTGTTTACATAAACAGTCGTCTGCCAGACTGGTGTTATAAACACAGTTATAAACACTCCTTCAGTCTAAACATTCTACTTACCTCACCTCTAATACCTGGACTTTTCTATAGATCTTTTAATGTTAACATATTTGTCAAAATCTATTTATTACAATTGAAACCAAAATTTTGCTTCATTAATAAAATTAACCCTTTTAAATTATTTGTTTAACTTGACAATTATTTAATAACCTCCGCTCAAAGCAGTTTAGCTGTACTTATATTATTTCAAACATTTTTAATCTACACACATCATACAAAATAGACTTCAATATTATTATGCCATTTGTTCATATTACAAACATACGTTACCTATAAGCTATACTGTACATTGCAGCAAAATAATATTAACACAATACATTTATTTACAGATTTCCGTACTAATTTTTACTTCCATATTCCTTAAGGAATGGAAGTATGGTGATGGCAAAAAAAATCGTGTTCGAGATTATTGCAGATTCTGATTCTACTACACTCAAAACATGAAAAAAAGTCGTTTTCCGAAAAGTGTCTGTGTGTGTGTCTGTCTGTCTATAGATTTTTTTTCTATGGCAAACGATAACTGCCACAAATTCAAACACAATCAAATAATTTTTTGCATACAGCCCTGATTTGTAGAGTACTCACGACCTATTGTTTTTGGTGAAGATCGGTTGAGGGAAAGGGGTAGTTTACCTGCAACGGTTTTTTTAATCAAGGGAAATTTTTTTTTTTTGGCAAACGATAACAGCCGCAAATTCAAACAGAATCAAATAATGTTTCGCATACAGCCCTGAATTGTAGAGTTCTCAAGACCTATTGTTTTTGGTGAAGATCGGTTAAGGGAAAGGGGTAGTTTACCTGTAACGTTTTATGTTTTAACAAGGGTATTTCTTATGGCAAACGATAACAGCCGCAAATTCAAACAGAATCAAAAGATTATTTGCATACAGCCCTAAATTTTAGAGTTCTCAAGACCTATTGTTTTTGGTGAAGATCGGTTAAGGGAAAGGGGTAGTTTACCTACAAAGTTTTTTTAACAAGGGTATTTTCTATGGCAAACGATAACAGCAGCAAATTCAAACAGAATCAAATAATTTTCTGCATACAGCCCTGATTTGTAGAGTACTCAAGACCTATTGTTTTTGGTGAAGATCGGTTGAGGGGAAGGGGTAGTTTACCTGCAACGTTTTTTATCAAGCGTATTTTCTATGGCAAACGATAACAGCCGCAAATTCAAACAGAATCAAATAATTTTTTGCATTCGTCAGGGAATAGTAGAGGACTCAAGCCCTTTAGATTTTGGTGAAGATCGGTTAAGGGGAAGGGGTAGTTTACCTGCCACCTTTTACGTTTTAACAAGAGTAAAGTACTTGAAAATTTATTTAAACTTTTTGAAACAATGGTAATTGTTGAAAATAAAATAATTTTGTTGCCAGGTAACAAAAATAAAGTCATTTTGATTATAAAATATAAATATTTACAACAAGAAAAGAATTTTCAGTTTTCAAAATTAAAATATATTTTTATAAAACAATGGGTTCTTCATTGAGGTGGGGACCATGTCACTCACTCCATCTCAAGCCTCTCCCATTTTGCAGAAAAAGAGGACCCTGTCAAGGCTGATACTTTGACGACAGTGACAGGGCTTTCCACCAAATTCAGCAGAGTGACAGGTAGGCCCAACACTGATTGGCTCCTCAGATTTCCCCAGCGTTAGTAGGTTCTATGAAAATATTTTATTTCAAAAATGATTTTAAATATAAATCTTAGATATGTTTTATAAATCTCATGTTTTATGTTTTAACATGGGTAATTTTTTATATGACGAACCATAACTGCCGTAAATTCAAACAGAATCAAATAATTTTTTACATATGTGCCTGATCTATAGAGAACTCAATATCTGTTGATTTTGGTGAAGATCGGTTACGGGGAAAGGGCAGTTTACCTGAAACATTTTTTGTTGTAACATGAGCAAAGTACTTAATTTTGATAAAGTATCCTGATAAGATCTTAATAATCCACTGTAGAAACGTAGATGAAATATCTATAAATGAAGAGGCTAGTTGAACGGGCTGGGGGTAATTTTCTATAAATCAAAATTATAGTTGAAGGGGGAGGGGATAATTTTTTTTTATATGTGTACTACGTTATTGGCAACAAAGAAGTATTTTTTTGTTAAAATTCCTTCCCTGGCTGTTTGGCTGAAAATGATTTTAAATATAAATCTTAGAATATGGAAGTCATGTATGGTTCTCCATACCGATATTCTTATATACCACACATCAATTCCTAAATTCAGCAAGGTCATTACCATATATTAAAGTATTTAATATGTCCATACACTGCTTTCAACCTCCATCATCGTATAATAGTCTTATTTTTGTATAGCATTTGTCAATTTTATTTGCATTCATCATATGGCTATTTTCTGTGTAATGGCCATAAAATTGTATTTTCCCATTGTACCAAAACAATAATCTATAGGGTTACCCCCCAAAATTATCTTAACATAAATCAAGTCGACATCAGTATTATTTGTAAAGTCTCCGTCAGTGTTTTTTGTTATTACCATTACATTATTATTACCATATTCTGTTACTATAGGTTCATTAACAGGCAAATATTTGTCATCAATATACACATTGTTTGTCACACAGGGTATGTTTTTAATTCTACCAGTTCTCTCACTATTTAAACTCTGTATTAACTCTTCATAATTTCTCTTCACCTTATATATTTCTACCATTCTCTCTCTCTCATAATTACTTTCATCACCACAACATTTCATAATCTCACTCCATACAGAGGGCACCACAACATTATTACAACGTCTGGCTTTACCAGATACACAAAAATAATTCAAAGACCTTTTGTCTTTTCCAAAAACTACGGAGGAACCTTTGTCCTCCAACAATACTAGTGAAGCATTTTCTTCACCCCAACCACATCACTGGAAAATTCTACCCTCTGTACACTCTCTTCATTTAAACTGTCTTCACACTCTCTCTCATTTTGATCAACTACATTTTTATCCTCAATGTCACTACTACTATTTGCTGTATCACTTTTTGATACCATGTTTTCACAATTACAGTATTGTCTACCACACACACACACACTCTCTCTTAACTCAAAATTATAGTTGAAGGGGGAGGGGATAATTTTTTTTTATATGTGTACTACGTTATTGGCAACAAAGAAGTATTTTTTTGTTAAAATTCCTTCCCTGGCTGTTTGGCTGAAAATGATTTTAAATATAAATCTTAGAATATGGAAGTCATGTATGGTTCTCCATACCGATATTCTTATATACCACACATCAATTCCTAAATTCAGCAAGGTCATTACCATATATTATATATACTCACCTGTTTCTCTTTTTATTTCTCTACATGTTTCGTTAAGTCGTTCATCCATACTACACAATGAATTCGTTAATACGTCAAACTTTACATTTATGCTATTTTCAAATTTCATATTCTGTTCTTTGTATTGTTCGAATTTGGCATCATTTATGTCAAAACGACTATTTATGTCGCTACTTAATATATCAAATTTTGTATTTTGTTCATTGAACTTGGTATCATTCATGTCAAAACGATTATTTATGGCGTTAAAATTTACCTCTAACATTGCTTGTAGTCTTTCAAACATTTTATAACTATCATCTTTTTTAACCTGAACCGGCGTCGATTGACTCGCAACATCATTCAATATCACTGACTAAGTCAAGCTTATCTCGTTTACTACCATTTCAGTTATTATTGTTTTTACTTGGTTGTCTGTACTTGTACTGACCAGGTCAACGTTGTTGACTTTATCACTATTACTCTCCATTTTGAGTATATGTTATAAATAGTATACTTATAAATGTATGCTTAGCAAACTACACAATAATCGCCCTCACTTCCAAATAACCTGTTCTGCAGCTTGGTTAGGTCTAGCGGATATAGGTTATAAACCCTATACTCGAGTCCCTGTTCGGGCGCCACTGAAACTTTATTAATTTCGGCAAATATATAATACTCGGGTCCCTAGTTCGGGGCCAATGAAACTTTATTAATTAATTGCCAATATATAATCTTACTCTTACCTTCGAATTCCGGGTCCAAAGTCGTTCAGACGAAACCAGCTACAGACAAGGTTACTTGGGTTGACGTTTCAAAATAATTTTTCTAACACCAAAATTTGTATTCTAAACAACTAACTTTCTTTAATTTACTATTTGCTTTCGCTCTGTTTTTACATTACATTTTTTTTAAAAATAAGGCATGAATACTTAAACAATTGGTTTTAACGCATATGAAAATGACTTAGCAATAGTACAATTTACAAATAACTTGACCAGCACTTTGCAACGCTCTCTCATTCATACTTGTTATTTGATTCTCTTTTAAAGCCCCGTAATTAAAACTCGGTATTTATTTTTAATGTCTGTATTTAGGGAATAGTTCTGATAGTTATATGTAGAATACTTAACCCACGGCGTTAATCCGTTCCATTACCACCTTGTGTTGTAGGCTGTTTTTGGTCACTAAGGTTATTTCCACAGTTCATAATCTTCCGCACTACCGCTACACACTCCGTCTTATTTAATTCACTTTAGGTTGCAATTACGAATTTTGCTTTTACAGACTTGTTTGTCGGATAGCTTCACAACAAAAATCGGCCGATGTACTTGACTTGAACTCTTATATGTTTTTAACTATGTGACCACACTATTGTTTGTACACTTTACACTTTTCTATTGTGCCTTACAAGATAGGCCGAATTAATTTCACGGCCTATATTGCACCCGAGGCCACCGTTTAATTTTAAACCACAAACTTTTTACTGTCTGATGCTGCTTACTACTGTTCACTCTCTGATGACAAACTGCAGACTGATTCACAAAAAGCCTGCTGCTGGGGCAGTTACGCAATACGTCTGGGCAATTGTTTAGGCTAACAATGTGCATTGCTGGTTACTGGGGCTCCCCACAGGTGAAAGTTAACAATTGGAAAAGTGATTGAATTGATGCAATATAAAATTAAACTGGGGTAGCTCACAATTCTGTACCGTTACAATACCCCCTCAATAAGAGGTTGGAATCCGAAGCGTTCAAACTCTTATTGCCTAAACCCTAATAGGATCAGTGAGGATATGGCGCCGCAACCCCCCTCAACACTACTGAAATTGTGGGTTCTTACCCCCCTAGTCTGGCGACTGCGGCAGCACCCATCCGATCTTACGGGACTTCTCTGTTCAAGATCCCACCACCATAAGCTCGGACCGATACCCACCACAGTATCGCCTGACTTTGAAACATTCACTTAAAATTTAATAAACGGCCTTCCATCACTCCATATCCCGCAACTGATTTGTTTCCTCTTAGCCATAAAGGCTCATTCTTTGCAAAGTACTGGTTCTGCTTATACAAAGTACTGGTTTGGTTTAAAATAATAATATAACCTAAATAATATTCCCCGTATAATAATATCCAAAATAATACCTTAATTATACAAAATTACATTTACACAAAATTTCCTTCAGTTTTCACTTTTAAATAAAGTACATCTTTCATTTATAACAATTACATTTGAAATTTGAATTAGAATAAATTTAAATTTATTATTAAAATCATCTTTCCAATTAATTTAATTACCAAATTAATTTAATTGTATTTAATTTCTCAAACTCTAAGTTCATTAATTCAATCTTATTTGTTCGAAACAATTTCATTTGTTTTAATTACATTTTACAAAAGACCCTACAAAAATATACCTACATCCATCACAGCAGATGTCTCTTTTTATTTCATAATAGGATCTTACTGGCAATGATTCAGCAGACTACAACATATTTTTGTTATTGTCAACTCAGCTTCCACACCTCTGGCTGTAAACGTTAGTCAAAACATACAACACACCTGTTTACATAAACAGTCGTCTGCCAGACTGGTGTTATAAACACAGTTATAAACACTCCTTCAGTCTAAACATTCTACTTACCTCACCTCTAATACCTGGACTTTTCTATAGATCTTTTAATGTTAACATATTTGTCAAAATCTATTTATTACAATTGAAACCAAAATTTTGCTTCATTAATAAAATTAACCCTTTTAAATTATTTGTTTAACTTGACAATTATTTAATAACCTCCGCTCAAAGCAGTTTAGCTGTACTTATATTATTTAAAACATTTTTAATATACACACATCATACAAAATAGACTTCAATATTATTATGCCATTTGTTCATATTACAAACATACGTTACCTATAAGCTATACTGTACATTGCAGCAAAATAATATTAACACAATACATTTATTTACAGATTTCCGTACTAATTTTTACTTCCATATTCCTTAAGGAATGGAAGTATGGTGATGGCAAAAAAAATCGTGTTCGAGATTATTGCAGATTCTGATTCTACAACACTCAAAACATGAAAAAAAGTCGTTTTCCGAAAAGTGTGTGTGTGTGTGTGTGTGTCTGTCTGTAGATTTTTTTTCTATGGCAAACGATAACTGCCACAAATTCAAACAGAATCAAATAATTTTTTGCATACAGCACTGATTTGTAGAGTACTCACGACCTATTGTTTTTGGTGAAGATCGGTTGAGGGAAAGGGGTAGTTTACCTGCAACGGTTTTTTTTATCAAGGGAAATTTTTTTTTTTGGCAAACGATAACAGCCGCAAATTCAAACAGAATCAAATAATGTTTCGCATACAGCCCTGAATTGTAGAGTTCTCAAGACCTATTGTTTTTGGTGAAGATCGGTTAAGGGAAAGGGGTAGTTTACCTGTAACGTTTTATGTTTTAACAAGGGTATTTCCTATGGCAAACGATAACAGCCGCAAATTCAAACAGAATCAAAAGATTATTTGCATACAGCCCTAAATTGTAGAGTTCTCAAGACCTATTGTTTTTGGTGAAGATCGGTTAAGGGAAAGGGGTAGTTTACCTACAAAGTTTTTTTAACAAGGGTATTTTCTATGGCAAACGATAACAGCAGCAAATTCAAACAGAATCAAATAATTTTCTGCATACAGCCCTGATTTGTAGAGTACTCAAGACCTATTGTTTTTGGTGAAGATCGGTTGAGGGGAAGGGGTAGTTTACCTGCAACGTTTTTTATCAAGCGTATTTTCTATGGCAAACGATAACAGCCGCAAATTCAAACAGAATCAAATAATTTTTTGCATTCGTCAGTGAATTTTAGAGGACTCAAGCCCTTTAGATTTTGGTGAAGATCGGTTAAGGGGAAGGGGTAGTTTACCTGCAACCTTTTACGTTTTAACAAGAGTAAAAGTACTTGAAAATTTATTTACACTTTTTGAAACAATGGTAATTGTTGAAAATAAAATAATTTTGTTGCCAGGTAACAAAAATAAAGTCATTTTGATTATAAAATATAAATATTTACAACAAGAAAAGAATTTTCAGTTTTCAAAATTTAAATATATTTTTATAAAACAATGGGTTCTTCATTGAGGTGGGGACCATGTCACTCACTCCATCTCAAGCCTCTCCCATTTTGCAGAAAAAGAGGACCCTGTCAAGGCTGATACTTTGACGACAGTGACAGGGCTTTCCACCAAATTCAGCAGAGTGACAGGTAGGCCCAACTCTGATTGGCTCCTCAGATTTCCCCAGCGTTAGTAGGTTCTATGAAAATATTTTATTTCAAAAATGATTTTAAATATAAATCTTAGATATGTTTTATAAATCTCATGTTTTATGTTTTAACATGGGTAATTTTTTATATGACGAACCATAACTGCCGTAAATTCAAACAGAATCAAATAATTTTTTACATATGTGCCTGAGCTATAGAGAACTCAATGTCTGTTGATTTTGGTGAAGATCGGTTATGGGGAAAGGGCAGTTTACCTGAAACATTTTTTGTTGTAACATGAGCAAAGTACTTAATTTTGATAAAGTATCCGATAAGATCTTAATAATCCACTGTAGAAACGTAGATGAAATATCTATAAATGAAGAGGCTAGTTGAACGGGCTGGGGGTAATTCTCTATAAATCAAAATTATAGTTGAAGGGGGAGAGGATAATTTTTTTTTATATGTGTACTACGTTATTGGCAACAAAGAAGTATTTTTTTGTTAAAATTCCTTCCCTGGCTGTTTGGCTGAAAATGATTTTAAATATAAATCTTAGAATATGGAAGTCATGTATGGTTCTCCATACCGATATTCTTATATACCACACATCAATTCCTAAATTCAGCAAGGTCATTACCATATATTATATATACTCACCTGTTTCTCTTTTTATTTCTCTACATGTTTCGTTAAGTCGTTCATCCATACTACACAATGAATTCGTTAATACGTCAAACTTTACATTTATGCTATTTTCAAATTTCATATTCTGTTCTTTGTATTGTTCGAATTTGGCATCATTTATGTCAAAACGACTATTTATGTCGCTACTTAATATATCAAATTTTGTATTTTGTTCATTGAACTTGGTATCATTCATGTCAAAACGATTATTTATGGCGTTAAAATTTACCTCTAACATTGCTTGTAGTCTTTCAAACATTTTATAACTATCATCTTTTTTAACCTGAACCGGCGTCGATTGACTCGCAACATCATTCAATATCACTGACTAAGTCAAGCTTATCTCGTTTACTACCATTTCAGTTATTATTGTTTTTACTTGGTTGTCTGTACTTGTACTGACCAGGTCAACGTTGTTGACTTTATCACTATTACTCTCCATTTTGAGTATATGTTATAAATAGTATACTTATAAATGTATGCTTAGCAAACTACACAATAATCGCCCTCACTTCCAAATAACCTGTTCTGCAGCTTGGTTAGGTCTGGCGGATATAGGTTATAAACCCTATACTCGAGTCCCTGTTCGGGCGCCACTGAAACTTTATTAATTTCGGCAAATATATAATACTCGGGTCCCTAGTTCGGGGCCAATGAAACTTTATTAATTAATTGCCAATATATAATCTTACTCTTACCTTCGAATTCCGGGTCCAAAGTCGTTCAGACGAAACCAGCTACAGACAAGGTTACTTGGGTTGACGTTTCAAAATAATTTTTCTAACACCAAAATTTGTATTCTAAACAACTAACTTTCTTTAATTTACTATTTGCTTTCGCTCTGTTTTTACATTACATTTTTTTTAAAAATAAGGCATGAATACTTAAACAATTGGTTTTAACGCATATGAAAATGACTTAGCAATAGTACAATTTACAAATATCTTGACCAGCACTTTGCAACGCTCTCTCATTCATACTTGTTATTTGATTCTCTTTTAAAGTTCCGTAATTAAAACTCGGTATTTATTTTTAATGTCTGTATTTAGGGAATAGTTCTGATAGTTATATGTAGAATACTTAACCCACGGCGTTAATCCGTTCCATTACCACCTTGTGTTGTAGGCTGTTTTTGGTCACTTAGGTTATTTCCACAGTTCATAATCTTCCGCACTACCGCTACACACTCCGTCTTATTTAATTCACTTTAGGTTGCAATTATGAATTTTGCTTTTACAGACTTGTTTGTCGGATAGCTTCACAACAAAAATCGGCCGTGAACTCTTATATGTTTTTAACTATGTGACCACGCTATTGTTTGTACACTTTACACTTTTCTATTGTGCCTTACAAGATAGGCCGAATTAATTTCACGGCCTATATTGCACCCGAGGCCACCGTTTAATTTTAAACCACAAACTTTTTACTGTCTGATGCTGCTTTCTACTGTTCACTCTGATGACAAACTGCAGACTGTGATTCACAAAAAGCCTGCTGCTGGGGCAGTTACGCAATACGTCTGGGCAATTGTTTAGGCTAACAATGTGCATTGCTGGTTACTGGGGCTCCCCACAGGTGAAAGTTAATAATTGGAAACGTGATTGAATTGATGCAATATAAAATTAAACTGGGGTAGCTCACAATTCTGTACCATTACAATACCCCCTCAATAAGAGGTTGAAATCCGAAGCGTTCAAACTCTTATTGCCTAAACCCTAAGAGGATCAGTGAGGATATGGCGCCGCAACCCCCCTGAACACTCTACTGAAATTGTGGGTTCTTACCCCCCTAGTCTGGCGACTGCGGCAGCACCCATCCGATCTTACGGGACTTCTCTGTTCAAGATCCCACCACCTAAAGCTCGGACCGATACCCACCACAGTATCGCCTGACTTTGAAACATTCACTTAAAATTTAATAAACGGCCTTCCATCACTCCATATCCCGCAACTGATTTGTTTCCTCTTAGCCATAAAGGCTCATTCTTTGCAAAGTACTGGTTCTGCTTATACAAAGTACTGGTTTGGTTTAAAATAATAATATAACCTAAATAATATTCCCCGTATAATATTACCCATCCAAAATAATACCTTAATTATACAAAATTACATTTACACAAAATTTCCTTCAGTTTTCACTTTTAAATAAAGTACATCTTTCATTTATAACAATTACATTTGAAATTTGAATTAGAATAAATTTAAATTTATTATTAAAATCATCTTTCCAATTAATTTAATTACCAAATTAATTTAATTGTATTTAATTTCTCAAACTCTAAGTTCATTAATTCAATCTTATTTGTTCAAAACAATTTCATTTGTTTTAATTACATTTTATAAAAGACCCTACAAAAATATTACCTACATCCATCACAGCAGATGTCTCTTTTTATTTCATAATAGGATCTTACTGGCAATGATTCAGCAGACTACAACATATTTTTGTTATTGTCAACTCAGCTTCCACACCTCTGGCTGTAAACGTTAGTCAAAACATACAACACACCTGTTTACATAAACAGTCGTCTGCCAGACTGGTGTTATAAACACAGTTATAAACACTCCTTCAGTCTAAACATTCTACTTACCTCACCTCTAATACCTGGACTTTTCTATAGATCTTTTAATGTTAACATATTTGTCAAAATCTATTTATTACAATTGAAACCAAAATTTTGCTTCATTAATAAAATTAACCCTTTTAAATTATTTGTTTAACTTGACAATTATTTAATAACCTCCGCTCAAAGCAGTTTAGCTGTACTTATATTATTTAAAACATTTTTAATCTACACACATCATACAAAATAGACTTCAATATTATTATGCCATTTGTTCATATTACAAACATACGTTACCTATAAGCTATACTGTACATTGCAGCAAAATAATATTAACACAATACATTTATTTACAGATTTCCGTACTAATTTTTACTTCCATATTCCTTAAGGAATGGAAGTATGGTGATGGCAAAAAAAATCGTGTTCGAGATTATTGCAGATTCTGATTCTACTACACTCAAAACATGAAAAAAAGTCGTTTTCCGAAAAGTGTCTGTGTGTGTGTCTGTCTGTCTATAGATTTTTTTTTTTTGGCAAACGATAACTGCCACAAATTCAAACACAATCAAATAATTTTTTGCATACAGCCCTGATGTGTAGAGTACTCACGACCTATTGTTTTTGGTAAAGATCGGTTGAGGGAAAGGGGTAGTTTACCTGCAACGGTTTTTTTTATCAAGGGAAATTTTTTTTTTTTGGCAAACGATAACAGCCGCAAATTCAAACAGAATCAAATAATGTTTCGCATACAGCCCTGAATTGTAGAGTTCTCAAGACCTATTGTTTTTGGTGAAGATCGGTTAAGGGAAAGGGTAGTTTACCTGTAACGTTTTATGTTTTAACAAGGGTATTTCTTATGGCAAACGATAACAGCCGCAAATTCAAACAGAATCAAAAGATTATTTGCATACAGCCCTAAATTGTAGAGTTCTCAAGACCTATTGTTTTTGGTGAAGATCGGTTAAGGGAAAGGGGTAGTTTACCTACAAAGTTTTTTTAACAAGGGTATTTTCTATGGCAAACGATAACAGCAGCAAATTCAAACAGAATCAAATAATTTTCTGCATACAGCCCTGATTTGTAGAGTACTCAAGACCTATTGTTTTTGGTGAAGATCGGTTGAGGGGAAGGGGTAGTTTACCTGCAACGTTTTTTATCAAGCGTATTTTCTATGGCAAACGATAACAGCCGCAAATTCAAACAGAATCAAATAATTTTTTGCATTCGTCAGGGAATTGTAGAGGACTCAAGCCCTTTAGATTTTGGTGAAGATCGGTTAAGGGGAAGGGGTAGTTTACCTGCCACCTTTTACGTTTTAACAAGAGTAAAGTACTTGAAAATTTATTTAAACTTTTTGAAACAATGGTACTGTAATTGTTGAAAATAAAATAATTTTGTTGCCAGGTAACAAAAATAAAGTCATTTTGATTATAAAATATAAATATTTACAACAAGAAAAGAATTTTCAGTTTTCAAAATTAAAATATATTTTTATAAAACAATGGGTTCTTCATTGAGGTGGGGACCATGTCACTCACTCCATCTCAAGCCTCTCCCATTTTGCAGAAAAAGAGGACCCTGTCAAGGCTGATACTTTGACGACAGTGACAGGGCTTTCCACCAAATTCAGCAGAGTGACAGGTAGGCCCAACACTGATTGGCTCCTCAGATTTCCCCAGCGTTAGTAGGTTCTATGAAAATATTTTATTTCAAAAATTATTTTAAATATAAATCTTAGATATGTTTTATAAATCTCATGTTTTATGTTTTAACATGGGTAATTTTTTATATGACGAACCATAACTGCCGTAAATTCAAACAGAATCAAATAATTTTTTACATATGTGCCTGATCTATAGAGAACTCAATATCTGTTGATTTTGGTGAAGATCGGTTACGGGGAAAGGGCAGTTTACCTGAAACATTTTTTGTTGTAACATGAGCAAAGTACTTAATTTTGATAAAGTATCCTGATAAGATCTTAATAATCCACTGTAGAAACGTAGATGAAATATCTATAAATGAAGAGGCTAGTTGAACGGGCTGGGGGTAATTTTCTATAAATCAAAATTATAGTTGAAGGGGGAGGGGATAATTTTTTTTTATATGTGTACTACGTTATTGGCAACAAAGAAGTATTTTTTTGTTAAAATTCCTTCCCTGGCTGTTTGGCTGAAAATGATTTTAAATATAAATCTTAGAATATGGAAGTCATGTATGGTTCTCCATACCGATATTCTTATATACCACACATCAATTCCTAAATTCAGCAAGGTCATTACCATATATTAAAGTATTTAATATGTCCATACACTGCTTTCAACCTCCATCATCGTATAATAGTCTTATTTTTGTATAGCATTTGTCAATTTTATTTGCATTCATCATATGGCTATTTTCTGTGTAATGGCCATAAAATTTTATTTTCCCATTGTACCAAAACAATAATCTATAGGGTTACCCCCCAAAATTATCTTAACATAAATCAAGTCGACATCAGTATTATTTGTAAAGTCTCCGTCAGTGTTTTTTGTTATTACCATTACATTATTATTACCATATTCTGTTACTATAGGTTCATTAACAGGCAAATATTTGTCATCAATATACACATTGTTTGTCACACAGGGTATGTTTTTAATTCTACCAGTTCTCTCACTATTTAAACTCTGTATTAACTCTTCATAATTTCTCTTCACCTTATATATTTCTACCATTCTCTCTCTCTCATAATTACTTTCATCACCACAACATTTCATAATCTCACTCCATACAGAGGGCACCACAACATTATTACAACGTCTGGCTTTACCAGATACACAAAAATAATTCAAAGACCTTTTGTCTTTTCCAAAAACTACAGAGGAACCTTTGTCCTCCAACAATACTAGTGAAGCATTTTCTTCACCCCCAACCACATCACTGGAAAATTCTACCCTCTGTACACTCTCTTCATTTAAACTGTCTTCACACTCTCTCTCATTTTGATCAACTACATTTTTATCCTCAATGTCACTACTACTATTTGCTGTATCACTTTTTGATACCATGTTTTCACAATTATTGTCTACCACACACACACACACACTCTCTCTTAACTCAAAATTATAGTTGAAGGGGGAGGGGATAATTTTTTTTTATATGTGTACTACGTTATTGGCAACAAAGAAGTATTTTTTTGTTAAAATTCCTCCCTGGCTGTTTGGCTGAAAATGATTTTAAATATAAATCTTAGAATATGGAAGTCATGTATGGTTCTCCATACCGATATTCTTATATACCACACATCAATTCCTAAATTCAGCAAGGTCATTACCATATATTATATATACTCACCTGTTTCTCTTTTTATTTCTCTACATGTTTCGTTAAGTCGTTCATCCATACTACACAATGAATTCGTTAATACGTCAAACTTTACATTTATGCTATTTTCAAATTTCATATTCTGTTCTTTGTATTGTTCGAATTTGGCATCATTTATGTCAAAACGACTATTTATGTCGCTACTTAATATATCAAATTTTGTATTTTGTTCATTGAACTTGGTATCATTCATGTCAAAACGATTATTTATGGCGTTAAAATTTACCTCTAACATTGCTTGTAGTCTTTCAAACATTTTATAACTATCATCTTTTTTAACCTGAACCGGCGTCGATTGACTCGCAACATCATTCAATATCACTGACTCAGTCAAGCTTATCTCGTTTACTACCGTTTCAGTTATTATTGTTTTTACTTGGTTGTCCGTACTTGTACTGACCAGGTCAACGTTGTTGACTTTATCACTATTACTCTCCATTTTGAGTATATGTTATAAATAGTATACTTATAAATGTGTGCTTAGCAAACTACACAATAATCGCCCTCACTTCCAAATAACCTGTTCTGCAGCTTGGTTAGGTCTGGCGGATATAGGTTATAAACCCTATACTCGAGTCCCTGTTCGGGCGCCACTGAAACTTTATTAATTTCGGCAAATATATAATACTCGGGTCCCTAGTTCGGGGCCAATGAAACTTTATTAATTAATTGCCAATATATAATCTTACTCTTACCTTCGAATTCCGGGTCCAAAGTCGTTCAGACGAAACCAGCTACAGACAAGGTTACTTGGGTTGACGTTTCAAAATAATTTTTCTAACACCAAAATTTGTATTCTAAACAACTAACTTTCTTTAATTTACTATTTGCTTTCGCTCTGTTTTTACATTACATTTTTTTTTTAAATAAGGCATGAATACTTAAACAATTGGTTTTAACTCATATGAAAATGACTTAGCAATAGTACAATTTACAAATAACTTGACCAGCACTTTGCAACGCTCTCTCATTCATACTTTTTATTTGATTCTCTTTTAAAGCCCCGTAATTAAAACTCGGTATTTATGTTTAATGTCTATATTTAGGGAATAGTTCTGATAGTTATATGTAGAATACTTAACCCACGGCGTTAATCCGTTCCATTACCACCTTGTGTTGTAGGCTGTTTTTGGTTACTAAGGTTATTTCCACAGTTCATAATCTTCCGCACTACCGCTACACACTCTGTCTTATTTAATTCACTTTAGGTTGCAATTACGAATTTTGCTTTTACAGACTTGTTTGTCGGATAGCTTCACAACAAAAATCGGCCGACGTACTTGACTTGAACTCTTATATGTTTTTAACTATGTGACCACGCTATTGTTTGTACACTTTACACTTTTCTATTGTGCCTTACAAGATAGGCCGAATTAATTTCACGGCCTATATTGCACCCGAGGCCACCGTTTAATTTTAAACCACAAACTTTTTACTGTCTGATGCTGCTTTCTACTGTTCACTCTGATGACAAACTGCAGACTGTGATTCACAAAAAGCCTGCTGCTGGGGCAGTTACGCAATACGTCTGGGCAATTGTTTAGGCTAACAATGTGCATTGCTGGTTACTGGGGCTCCCCACAGGTGAAAGTTAATAATTGGAAACGTGATTGAATTGATGCAATATAAAATTAAACTGGGGTAGCTCACAATTCTGTACCATTACAATACCCCCTCAATAAGAGGTTGAAATCCGAAGCGTTCAAACTCTTATTGCCTAAACCCTAAGAGGATCAGTGAGGATATGGCGCCGCAACCCCCCTGAACACTCTACTGAAATTGTGGGTTCTTACCCCCCTAGTCTGGCGACTGCGGCAGCACCCATCCGATCTTACGGGACTTCTCTGTTCAAGATCCCACCACCTAAAGCTCGGACCGATACCCACCACAGTATCGCCTGACTTTGAAACATTCACTTAAAATTTAATAAACGGCCTTCCATCACTCCATATCCCGCAACTGATTTGTTTCCTCTTAGCCATAAAGGCTCATTCTTTGCAAAGTACTGGTTCTGCTTATACAAAGTACTGGTTTGGTTTAAAATAATAATATAACCTAAATAATATTCCCCGTATAATATTACCCATCCAAAATAATACCTTAATTATACAAAATTACATTTACACAAAATTTCCTTCAGTTTTCACTTTTAAATAAAGTACATCTTTCATTTATAACAATTACATTTGAAATTTGAATTAGAATAAATTTAAATTTATTATTAAAATCATCTTTCCAATTAATTTAATTACCAAATTAATTTAATTGTATTTAATTTCTCAAACTCTAAGTTCATTAATTCAATCTTATTTGTTCAAAACAATTTCATTTGTTTTAATTACATTTTATAAAAGACCCTACAAAAATATTACCTACATCCATCACAGCAGATGTCTCTTTTTATTTCATAATAGGATCTTACTGGCAATGATTCAGCAGACTACAACATATTTTTGTTATTGTCAACTCAGCTTCCACACCTCTGGCTGTAAACGTTAGTCAAAACATACAACACACCTGTTTACATAAACAGTCGTCTGCCAGACTGGTGTTATAAACACAGTTATAAACACTCCTTCAGTCTAAACATTCTACTTACCTCACCTCTAATACCTGGACTTTTCTATAGATCTTTTAATGTTAACATATTTGTCAAAATCTATTTATTACAATTGAAACCAAAATTTTGCTTCATTAATAAAATTAACCCTTTTAAATTATTTGTTTAACTTGACAATTATTTAATAACCTCCGCTCAAAGCAGTTTAGCTGTACTTATATTATTTAAAACATTTTTAATCTACACACATCATACAAAATAGACTTCAATATTATTATGCCATTTGTTCATATTACAAACATACGTTACCTATAAGCTATACTGTACATTGCAGCAAAATAATATTAACACAATACATTTATTTACAGATTTCCGTACTAATTTTTACTTCCATATTCCTTAAGGAATGGAAGTATGGTGATGGCAAAAAAAATCGTGTTCGAGATTATTGCAGATTCTGATTCTACTACACTCAAAACATGAAAAAAAGTCGTTTTCCGAAAAGTGTCTGTGTGTGTGTCTGTCTGTCTATAGATTTTTTTTTTTTGGCAAACGATAACTGCCACAAATTCAAACACAATCAAATAATTTTTTGCATACAGCCCTGATGTGTAGAGTACTCACGACCTATTGTTTTTGGTAAAGATCGGTTGAGGGAAAGGGGTAGTTTACCTGCAACGGTTTTTTTTATCAAGGGAAATTTTTTTTTTTTGGCAAACGATAACAGCCGCAAATTCAAACAGAATCAAATAATGTTTCGCATACAGCCCTGAATTGTAGAGTTCTCAAGACCTATTGTTTTTGGTGAAGATCGGTTAAGGGAAAGGGGTAGTTTACCTGTAACGTTTTATGTTTTAACAAGGGTATTTCTTATGGCAAACGATAACAGCCGCAAATTCAAACAGAATCAAAAGATTATTTGCATACAGCCCTAAATTGTAGAGTTCTCAAGACCTATTGTTTTTGGTGAAGATCGGTTAAGGGAAAGGGGTAGTTTACCTACAAAGTTTTTTTAACAAGGGTATTTTCTATGGCAAACGATAACAGCAGCAAATTCAAACAGAATCAAATAATTTTCTGCATACAGCCCTGATTTGTAGAGTACTCAAGACCTATTGTTTTTGGTGAAGATCGGTTGAGGGGAAGGGGTAGTTTACCTGCAACGTTTTTTATCAAGCGTATTTTCTATGGCAAACGATAACAGCCGCAAATTCAAACAGAATCAAATAATTTTTTGCATTCGTCAGGGAATTGTAGAGGACTCAAGCCCTTTAGATTTTGGTGAAGATCGGTTAAGGGGAAGGGGTAGTTTACCTGCCACCTTTTACGTTTTAACAAGAGTAAAGTACTTGAAAATTTATTTAAACTTTTTGAAACAATGGTACTGTAATTGTTGAAAATAAAATAATTTTGTTGCCAGGTAACAAAAATAAAGTCATTTTGATTATAAAATATAAATATTTACAACAAGAAAAGAATTTTCAGTTTTCAAAATTAAAATATATTTTTATAAAACAATGGGTTCTTCATTGAGGTGGGGACCATGTCACTCACTCCATCTCAAGCCTCTCCCATTTTGCAGAAAAAGAGGACCCTGTCAAGGCTGATACTTTGACGACAGTGACAGGGCTTTCCACCAAATTCAGCAGAGTGACAGGTAGGCCCAACACTGATTGGCTCCTCAGATTTCCCCAGCGTTAGTAGGTTCTATGAAAATATTTTATTTCAAAAATTATTTTAAATATAAATCTTAGATATGTTTTATAAATCTCATGTTTTATGTTTTAACATGGGTAATTTTTTATATGACGAACCATAACTGCCGTAAATTCAAACAGAATCAAATAATTTTTTACATATGTGCCTGATCTATAGAGAACTCAATATCTGTTGATTTTGGTGAAGATCGGTTACGGGGAAAGGGCAGTTTACCTGAAACATTTTTTGTTGTAACATGAGCAAAGTACTTAATTTTGATAAAGTATCCTGATAAGATCTTAATAATCCACTGTAGAAACGTAGATGAAATATCTATAAATGAAGAGGCTAGTTGAACGGGCTGGGGGTAATTTTCTATAAATCAAAATTATAGTTGAAGGGGGAGGGGATAATTTTTTTTTATATGTGTACTACGTTATTGGCAACAAAGAAGTATTTTTTTGTTAAAATTCCTTCCCTGGCTGTTTGGCTGAAAATGATTTTAAATATAAATCTTAGAATATGGAAGTCATGTATGGTTCTCCATACCGATATTCTTATATACCACACATCAATTCCTAAATTCAGCAAGGTCATTACCATATATTAAAGTATTTAATATGTCCATACACTGCTTTCAACCTCCATCATCGTATAATAGTCTTATTTTTGTATAGCATTTGTCAATT
This sequence comes from Magicicada septendecula, assembly GCA_034769895.1. NCBI lineage: Eukaryota > Metazoa > Arthropoda > Insecta > Hemiptera > Cicadidae > Magicicada > Magicicada septendecula. Next base: position 794,766,811 of record CM068367.1, on the reverse strand, counting down.
TTATTTGCATTCATCATATGGCTATTTTCTGTGTAATGGCCATAAAATTTTATTTTCCCATTGTACCAAAACAATAATCTATAGGGTTACCCCCCAAAATTATCTTAACATAAATCAAGTCGACATCAGTATTATTTGTAAAGTCTCCGTCAGTGTTTTTTGTTATTACCATTACATTATTATTACCATATTCTGTTACTATAGGTTCATTAACAGGCAAATATTTGTCATCAATATACACATTGTTTGTCACACAGGGTATGTTTTTAATTCTACCAGTTCTCTCACTATTTAAACTCTGTATTAACTCTTCATAATTTCTCTTCACCTTATATATTTCTACCATTCTCTCTCTCTCATAATTACTTTCATCACCACAACATTTCATAATCTCACTCCATACAGAGGGCACCACAACATTATTACAACGTCTGGCTTTACCAGATACACAAAAATAATTCAAAGACCTTTTGTCTTTTCCAAAAACTACAGAGGAACCTTTGTCCTCCAACAATACTAGTGAAGCATTTTCTTCACCCCCAACCACATCACTGGAAAATTCTACCCTCTGTACACTCTCTTCATTTAAACTGTCTTCACACTCTCTCTCATTTTGATCAACTACATTTTTATCCTCAATGTCACTACTACTATTTGCTGTATCACTTTTTGATACCATGTTTTCACAATTATTGTCTACCACACACACACACACACTCTCTCTTAACTCAAAATTATAGTTGAAGGGGGAGGGGATAATTTTTTTTTATATGTGTACTACGTTATTGGCAACAAAGAAGTATTTTTTTGTTAAAATTCCTCCCTGGCTGTTTGGCTGAAAATGATTTTAAATATAAATCTTAGAATATGGAAGTCATGTATGGTTCTCCATACCGATATTCTTATATACCACACATCAATTCCTAAATTCAGCAAGGTCATTACCATATATTATATATACTCACCTGTTTCTCTTTTTATTTCTCTACATGTTTCGTTAAGTCGTTCATCCATACTACACAATGAATTCGTTAATACGTCAAACTTTACATTTATGCTATTTTCAAATTTCATATTCTGTTCTTTGTATTGTTCGAATTTGGCATCATTTATGTCAAAACGACTATTTATGTCGCTACTTAATATATCAAATTTTGTATTTTGTTCATTGAACTTGGTATCATTCATGTCAAAACGATTATTTATGGCGTTAAAATTTACCTCTAACATTGCTTGTAGTCTTTCAAACATTTTATAACTATCATCTTTTTTAACCTGAACCGGCGTCGATTGACTCGCAACATCATTCAATATCACTGACTCAGTCAAGCTTATCTCGTTTACTACCGTTTCAGTTATTATTGTTTTTACTTGGTTGTCCGTACTTGTACTGACCAGGTCAACGTTGTTGACTTTATCACTATTACTCTCCATTTTGAGTATATGTTATAAATAGTATACTTATAAATGTGTGCTTAGCAAACTACACAATAATCGCCCTCACTTCCAAATAACCTGTTCTGCAGCTTGGTTAGGTCTGGCGGATATAGGTTATAAACCCTATACTCGAGTCCCTGTTCGGGCGCCACTGAAACTTTATTAATTTCGGCAAATATATAATACTCGGGTCCCTAGTTCGGGGCCAATGAAACTTTATTAATTAATTGCCAATATATAATCTTACTCTTACCTTCGAATTCCGGGTCCAAAGTCGTTCAGACGAAACCAGCTACAGACAAGGTTACTTGGGTTGACGTTTCAAAATAATTTTTCTAACACCAAAATTTGTATTCTAAACAACTAACTTTCTTTAATTTACTATTTGCTTTCGCTCTGTTTTTACATTACATTTTTTTTTTAAATAAGGCATGAATACTTAAACAATTGGTTTTAACTCATATGAAAATGACTTAGCAATAGTACAATTTACAAATAACTTGACCAGCACTTTGCAACGCTCTCTCATTCATACTTTTTATTTGATTCTCTTTTAAAGCCCCGTAATTAAAACTCGGTATTTATGTTTAATGTCTATATTTAGGGAATAGTTCTGATAGTTATATGTAGAATACTTAACCCACGGCGTTAATCCGTTCCATTACCACCTTGTGTTGTAGGCTGTTTTTGGTTACTAAGGTTATTTCCACAGTTCATAATCTTCCGCACTACCGCTACACACTCTGTCTTATTTAATTCACTTTAGGTTGCAATTACGAATTTTGCTTTTACAGACTTGTTTGTCGGATAGCTTCACAACAAAAATCGGCCGACGTACTTGACTTGAACTCTTATATGTTTTTAACTATGTGACCACGCTATTGTTTGTACACTTTACACTTTTCTATTGTGCCTTACAAGATAGGCCGAATTAATTTCACGGCCTATATTGCACCCGAGGCCACCGTTTAATTTTAAACCACAAACTTTTTACTGTCTGATGCTGCTTTCTACTGTTCACTCTGATGACAAACTGCAGACTGTGATTCACAAAAAGCCTGCTGCTGGGGCAGTTACGCAATACGTCTGGGCAATTGTTTAGGCTAACAATGTGCATTGCTGGTTACTGGGGCTCCCCACAGGTGAAAGTTAATAATTGGAAACGTGATTGAATTGATGCAATATAAAATTAAACTGGGGTAGCTCACAATTCTGTACCATTACAATACCCCCTCAATAAGAGGTTGAAATCCGAAGCGTTCAAACTCTTATTGCCTAAACCCTAAGAGGATCAGTGAGGATATGGCGCCGCAACCCCCCTGAACACTCTACTGAAATTGTGGGTTCTTACCCCCCTAGTCTGGCGACTGCGGCAGCACCCATCCGATCTTACGGGACTTCTCTGTTCAAGATCCCACCACCTAAAGCTCGGACCGATACCCACCACAGTATCGCCTGACTTTGAAACATTCACTTAAAATTTAATAAACGGCCTTCCATCACTCCATATCCCGCAACTGATTTGTTTCCTCTTAGCCATAAAGGCTCATTCTTTGCAAAGTACTGGTTCTGCTTATACAAAGTACTGGTTTGGTTTAAAATAATAATATAACCTAAATAATATTCCCCGTATAATATTACCCATCCAAAATAATACCTTAATTATACAAAATTACATTTACACAAAATTTCCTTCAGTTTTCACTTTTAAATAAAGTACATCTTTCATTTATAACAATTACATTTGAAATTTGAATTAGAATAAATTTAAATTTATTATTAAAATCATCTTTCCAATTAATTTAATTACCAAATTAATTTAATTGTATTTAATTTCTCAAACTCTAAGTTCATTAATTCAATCTTATTTGTTCAAAACAATTTCATTTGTTTTAATTACATTTTATAAAAGACCCTACAAAAATATTACCTACATCCATCACAGCAGATGTCTCTTTTTATTTCATAATAGGATCTTACTGGCAATGATTCAGCAGACTACAACATATTTTTGTTATTGTCAACTCAGCTTCCACACCTCTGGCTGTAAACGTTAGTCAAAACATACAACACACCTGTTTACATAAACAGTCGTCTGCCAGACTGGTGTTATAAACACAGTTATAAACACTCCTTCAGTCTAAACATTCTACTTACCTCACCTCTAATACCTGGACTTTTCTATAGATCTTTTAATGTTAACATATTTGTCAAAATCTATTTATTACAATTGAAACCAAAATTTTGCTTCATTAATAAAATTAACCCTTTTAAATTATTTGTTTAACTTGACAATTATTTAATAACCTCCGCTCAAAGCAGTTTAGCTGTACTTATATTATTTAAAACATTTTTAATCTACACACATCATACAAAATAGACTTCAATATTATTATGCCATTTGTTCATATTACAAACATACGTTACCTATAAGCTATACTGTACATTGCAGCAAAATAATATTAACACAATACATTTATTTACAGATTTCCGTACTAATTTTTACTTCCATATTCCTTAAGGAATGGAAGTATGGTGATGGCAAAAAAAATCGTGTTCGAGATTATTGCAGATTCTGATTCTACTACACTCAAAACATGAAAAAAAGTCGTTTTCCGAAAAGTGTCTGTGTGTGTGTCTGTCTGTCTATAGATTTTTTTTTTTTGGCAAACGATAACTGCCACAAATTCAAACACAATCAAATAATTTTTTGCATACAGCCCTGATGTGTAGAGTACTCACGACCTATTGTTTTTGGTAAAGATCGGTTGAGGGAAAGGGGTAGTTTACCTGCAACGGTTTTTTTTATCAAGGGAAATTTTTTTTTTTTGGCAAACGATAACAGCCGCAAATTCAAACAGAATCAAATAATGTTTCGCATACAGCCCTGAATTGTAGAGTTCTCAAGACCTATTGTTTTTGGTGAAGATCGGTTAAGGGAAAGGGGTAGTTTACCTGTAACGTTTTATGTTTTAACAAGGGTATTTCTTATGGCAAACGATAACAGCCGCAAATTCAAACAGAATCAAAAGATTATTTGCATACAGCCCTAAATTGTAGAGTTCTCAAGACCTATTGTTTTTGGTGAAGATCGGTTAAGGGAAAGGGGTAGTTTACCTACAAAGTTTTTTTAACAAGGGTATTTTCTATGGCAAACGATAACAGCAGCAAATTCAAACAGAATCAAATAATTTTCTGCATACAGCCCTGATTTGTAGAGTACTCAAGACCTATTGTTTTTGGTGAAGATCGGTTGAGGGGAAGGGGTAGTTTACCTGCAACGTTTTTTATCAAGCGTATTTTCTATGGCAAACGATAACAGCCGCAAATTCAAACAGAATCAAATAATTTTTTGCATTCGTCAGGGAATTGTAGAGGACTCAAGCCCTTTAGATTTTGGTGAAGATCGGTTAAGGGGAAGGGGTAGTTTACCTGCCACCTTTTACGTTTTAACAAGAGTAAAGTACTTGAAAATTTATTTAAACTTTTTGAAACAATGGTACTGTAATTGTTGAAAATAAAATAATTTTGTTGCCAGGTAACAAAAATAAAGTCATTTTGATTATAAAATATAAATATTTACAACAAGAAAAGAATTTTCAGTTTTCAAAATTAAAATATATTTTTATAAAACAATGGGTTCTTCATTGAGGTGGGGACCATGTCACTCACTCCATCTCAAGCCTCTCCCATTTTGCAGAAAAAGAGGACCCTGTCAAGGCTGATACTTTGACGACAGTGACAGGGCTTTCCACCAAATTCAGCAGAGTGACAGGTAGGCCCAACACTGATTGGCTCCTCAGATTTCCCCAGCGTTAGTAGGTTCTATGAAAATATTTTATTTCAAAAATTATTTTAAATATAAATCTTAGATATGTTTTATAAATCTCATGTTTTATGTTTTAACATGGGTAATTTTTTATATGACGAACCATAACTGCCGTAAATTCAAACAGAATCAAATAATTTTTTACATATGTGCCTGATCTATAGAGAACTCAATATCTGTTGATTTTGGTGAAGATCGGTTACGGGGAAAGGGCAGTTTACCTGAAACATTTTTTGTTGTAACATGAGCAAAGTACTTAATTTTGATAAAGTATCCTGATAAGATCTTAATAATCCACTGTAGAAACGTAGATGAAATATCTATAAATGAAGAGGCTAGTTGAACGGGCTGGGGGTAATTTTCTATAAATCAAAATTATAGTTGAAGGGGGAGGGGATAATTTTTTTTTATATGTGTACTACGTTATTGGCAACAAAGAAGTATTTTTTTGTTAAAATTCCTTCCCTGGCTGTTTGGCTGAAAATGATTTTAAATATAAATCTTAGAATATGGAAGTCATGTATGGTTCTCCATACCGATATTCTTATATACCACACATCAATTCCTAAATTCAGCAAGGTCATTACCATATATTAAAGTATTTAATATGTCCATACACTGCTTTCAACCTCCATCATCGTATAATAGTCTTATTTTTGTATAGCATTTGTCAATTTTATTTGCATTCATCATATGGCTATTTTCTGTGTAATGGCCATAAAATTTTATTTTCCCATTGTACCAAAACAATAATCTATAGGGTTACCCCCCAAAATTATCTTAACATAAATCAAGTCGACATCAGTATTATTTGTAAAGTCTCCGTCAGTGTTTTTTGTTATTACCATTACATTATTATTACCATATTCTGTTACTATAGGTTCATTAACAGGCAAATATTTGTCATCAATATACACATTGTTTGTCACACAGGGTATGTTTTTAATTCTACCAGTTCTCTCACTATTTAAACTCTGTATTAACTCTTCATAATTTCTCTTCACCTTATATATTTCTACCATTCTCTCTCTCTCATAATTACTTTCATCACCACAACATTTCATAATCTCACTCCATACAGAGGGCACCACAACATTATTACAACGTCTGGCTTTACCAGATACACAAAAATAATTCAAAGACCTTTTGTCTTTTCCAAAAACTACAGAGGAACCTTTGTCCTCCAACAATACTAGTGAAGCATTTTCTTCACCCCCAACCACATCACTGGAAAATTCTACCCTCTGTACACTCTCTTCATTTAAACTGTCTTCACACTCTCTCTCATTTTGATCAACTACATTTTTATCCTCAATGTCACTACTACTATTTGCTGTATCACTTTTTGATACCATGTTTTCACAATTATTGTCTACCACACACACACACACACTCTCTCTTAACTCAAAATTATAGTTGAAGGGGGAGGGGATAATTTTTTTTTATATGTGTACTACGTTATTGGCAACAAAGAAGTATTTTTTTGTTAAAATTCCTCCCTGGCTGTTTGGCTGAAAATGATTTTAAATATAAATCTTAGAATATGGAAGTCATGTATGGTTCTCCATACCGATATTCTTATATACCACACATCAATTCCTAAATTCAGCAAGGTCATTACCATATATTATATATACTCACCTGTTTCTCTTTTTATTTCTCTACATGTTTCGTTAAGTCGTTCATCCATACTACACAATGAATTCGTTAATACGTCAAACTTTACATTTATGCTATTTTCAAATTTCATATTCTGTTCTTTGTATTGTTCGAATTTGGCATCATTTATGTCAAAACGACTATTTATGTCGCTACTTAATATATCAAATTTTGTATTTTGTTCATTGAACTTGGTATCATTCATGTCAAAACGATTATTTATGGCGTTAAAATTTACCTCTAACATTGCTTGTAGTCTTTCAAACATTTTATAACTATCATCTTTTTTAACCTGAACCGGCGTCGATTGACTCGCAACATCATTCAATATCACTGACTCAGTCAAGCTTATCTCGTTTACTACCGTTTCAGTTATTATTGTTTTTACTTGGTTGTCCGTACTTGTACTGACCAGGTCAACGTTGTTGACTTTATCACTATTACTCTCCATTTTGAGTATATGTTATAAATAGTATACTTATAAATGTGTGCTTAGCAAACTACACAATAATCGCCCTCACTTCCAAATAACCTGTTCTGCAGCTTGGTTAGGTCTGGCGGATATAGGTTATAAACCCTATACTCGAGTCCCTGTTCGGGCGCCACTGAAACTTTATTAATTTCGGCAAATATATAATACTCGGGTCCCTAGTTCGGGGCCAATGAAACTTTATTAATTAATTGCCAATATATAATCTTACTCTTACCTTCGAATTCCGGGTCCAAAGTCGTTCAGACGAAACCAGCTACAGACAAGGTTACTTGGGTTGACGTTTCAAAATAATTTTTCTAACACCAAAATTTGTATTCTAAACAACTAACTTTCTTTAATTTACTATTTGCTTTCGCTCTGTTTTTACATTACATTTTTTTTTTAAATAAGGCATGAATACTTAAACAATTGGTTTTAACTCATATGAAAATGACTTAGCAATAGTACAATTTACAAATAACTTGACCAGCACTTTGCAACGCTCTCTCATTCATACTTTTTATTTGATTCTCTTTTAAAGCCCCGTAATTAAAACTCGGTATTTATGTTTAATGTCTATATTTAGGGAATAGTTCTGATAGTTATATGTAGAATACTTAACCCACGGCGTTAATCCGTTCCATTACCACCTTGTGTTGTAGGCTGTTTTTGGTTACTAAGGTTATTTCCACAGTTCATAATCTTCCGCACTACCGCTACACACTCTGTCTTATTTAATTCACTTTAGGTTGCAATTACGAATTTTGCTTTTACAGACTTGTTTGTCGGATAGCTTCACAACAAAAATCGGCCGACGTACTTGACTTGAACTCTTATATGTTTTTAACTATGTGACCACGCTATTGTTTGTACACTTTACACTTTTCTATTGTGCCTTACAAGATAGGCCGAATTAATTTCACGGCCTATATTGCACCCGAGGCCACCGTTTAATTTTAAACCACAAACTTTTTACTGTCTGATGCTGCTTTCTACTGTTCACTCTGATGACAAACTGCAGACTGTGATTCACAAAAAGCCTGCTGCTGGGGCAGTTACGCAATACGTCTGGGCAATTGTTTAGGCTAACAATGTGCATTGCTGGTTACTGGGGCTCCCCACAGGTGAAAGTTAATAATTGGAAACGTGATTGAATTGATGCAATATAAAATTAAACTGGGGTAGCTCACAATTCTGTACCATTACAATACCCCCTCAATAAGAGGTTGAAATCCGAAGCGTTCAAACTCTTATTGCCTAAACCCTAAGAGGATCAGTGAGGATATGGCGCCGCAACCCCCCTGAACACTCTACTGAAATTGTGGGTTCTTACCCCCCTAGTCTGGCGACTGCGGCAGCACCCATCCGATCTTACGGGACTTCTCTGTTCAAGATCCCACCACCTAAAGCTCGGACCGATACCCACCACAGTATCGCCTGACTTTGAAACATTCACTTAAAATTTAATAAACGGCCTTCCATCACTCCATATCCCGCAACTGATTTGTTTCCTCTTAGCCATAAAGGCTCATTCTTTGCAAAGTACTGGTTCTGCTTATACAAAGTACTGGTTTGGTTTAAAATAATAATATAACCTAAATAATATTCCCCGTATAATATTACCCATCCAAAATAATACCTTAATTATACAAAATTACATTTACACAAAATTTCCTTCAGTTTTCACTTTTAAATAAAGTACATGTTTCATTTATAACAATTACATTTGAAATTTGAATTAGAATAAATTTAAATTTATTATTAAAATCATCTTTCCAATTAATTTAATTACCAAATTAATTTAATTGTATTTAATTTCTCAAACTCTAAGTACATTTTACAAAAGACCCTACAAAAATATTACCTACATCCATCACAGCAGATGTCTCTTTTTATTTCATAATAGGATCTTACTGGCAATGATTCAGCAGACTACAACATATTTTTGTTATTGTCAACTCAGCTTCCACACCTCTGGCTGTAAACGTTAGTCAAAACATACAACACACCTGTTTACATAAACAGTCGTCTGCCAGACTGGTGTTATAAACACAGTTATAAACACTCCTTCAGTCTAAACATTCTACTTACCTCACCTCTAATACCTGGACTTTTCTATAGATCTTTTAATGTTAACATATTTGTCAAAATCTATTTATTACAATTGAAACCAAAATTTTGCTTCATTAATAAAATTAACCCTTTTAAATTATTTGTTTAACTTGACAATTATTTAATAACCTCCGCTCAAAGCAGTTTAGCTGTACTTATATTATTTAAAACATTTTTAATATACACACATCATACAAAATAGACTTCAATATTATTATGCCATTTGTTCATATTACAAACATACGTTACCTATAAGCTATACTGTACATTGCAGCAAAATAATATTAACACAATACATTTATTTACAGATTTCCGTACTAATTTTTACTTCCATATTCCTTAAGGAATGGAAGTATGGTGATGGCAAAAAAAATCGTGTTCGAGATTATTGCAGATTCTGATTCTACTACACTCAAAACATGAAAAAAAGTTGTTTTCCGAAAAGTGTCTGTGTGTGTGTCTGTCTGTCTATAGATTTTTCTTCTATGGCAAACGATAACTGCCACAAATTCAAACAGAATCAAATAATTTTTTGCATACAGCCCTGATTTGTAGAGTACTCACGACCTATTGTTTTTGGTGAAGATCGGTTGAGGGAAAGGGGTAGTTTACCCGCAACGGTTTTTTTTATCAAGGGAAATTTTTTTTTTTGGCAAACGATAACAGCCGCAAATTCAAACAGAATCAAATAATGTTTCGCATACAGCCCTGAATTGTAGAATTCTCAAGACCTATTGTTTTTGGTGAAGATCGGTTAAGGGAAAGGGGTAGTTTACCTGTAACGTTTTATGTTTTAACAAGGGTATTTCCTATGGCAAACGATAACAGCCGCAAATTCAAACAGAATCAAAAGATTATTTGCATACAGCCCTAAATTGTAGAGTTCTCAAGACCTATTGTTTTTGGTGAAGATCGGTTAAGGGAAAGGGGTAGTTTACCTACAAAGTTTTTTTAACAAGGGTATTTTCTATGGCAAACGATAACAGCAGCAAATTCAAACAGAATCAAATAATTTTCTGCATACAGCCCTGATTTGTAGAGTACTCAAGACCTATTGTTTTTGGTAAAGATCGGTTGAGGGGAAGGGGTAGTTTACCTGCAACGTTTTTTATCAAGCGTATTTTCTATGGCAAACGATAACAGCCACAAATTCAAACAGACCAAATAATTTTTTGCATTTGTCAGTGAATTGTAGAGGACTCAAGCCCTTTAGATTTTGGTGAATATCGGTTAAGGGGAAGGGGTAGTTTACCTGCAACCTTTTACGTTTTAACAAGAGTAAAGTACTTGAAAATTTATTTAAACTTTTTGAAACAATGGTAATTGTTGAATTTAAAATGATTTTGTTGCCAGGTAACAAAAATAAAGTCATTTTGATTATAAAATATAAATATTTACAACAAGAAAAGAATTTTCAGTTTTCAAAATTTAAATATATTTTTATAAAACAATGGGTTCTTCATTGAGGTGGGGACCATGTCACTCACTCCATCTCAAGCCTCTCCCATTTTGCAGAAAAAGAGGACCCTGTCAAGGCTGATACTTTGACGACAGTGACAGGGCTTTCCACCAAATTCAGCAGAGTGACAGGTAGGCCCAACTCTGATTGGCTCCTCAGATTTCCCCAGCGTTAGTAGGTTCTATGAAAATATTTTATTTCAAAAATGATTTTAAATATAAATCTTAGATATGTTTTATAAATCTCATGTTTTATGTTTTAACATGGGTAATTTTTTATATGACGAACCATAACTGCCGTAAATTCAAACAGAATCAAATAATTTTTTACATATGTGCCTGAGCTATAGAGAACTCAATGTCTGTTGATTTTGGTGAAGATCGGTTACGGGGAAAGGGCAGTTTACCTGAAACATTTTTTGTTGTAACATGAGCAAAGTACTTAATTTTGATAAAGTATCCTGATAAGATCTTAATAATCCACTGTAGAAACGTAGATGAAATATCTATAAATGAAGAGGCTAGTTGAACGGGCTGGGGGTAATTTTCTGTAAATCAAAATTATAGTTGAAGGGGGAGGGGATAATTTTTTTTTTATATGTGTACTACGTTATTGGCAACAAAGAAGTATTTTTTTGTTAAAATTCCTTCCCTGGCTGTTTGGCTGAAAATGATTTTAAATATAAATCTTTGAATATGGAAGTCATGTATGGTTCTCCATACCGATATTCTTATATACCACACATCAATTCCTAAATTCAGCAAGGTCATTACCATATATTAAAGTATTTAATATGTCCATACACTGCTTTCAACCTCCATCATCGTATAATAGTCTTATTTTTGTATAGCATTTGTCAATTTTATTTGCATTCATCATATGGCTATTTTCTGTGTAATGGCCATAAAATTTTATTTTCCCATTGTACCAAAACAATAATCTATAGGGTTACCCCCCAAAATTATCTTAACATAAATCAAGTCGACATCAGTATTATTTGTAAAGTCTCCGTCAGTGTTTTTTGTTATTACCATTACATTATTATTACCATATTCTGTTACTATAGGTTCATTAACAGGCAAATATTTGTCATCAATATACACATTGTTTGTCACACAGGGTATGTTTTTAATTCTACCAGTTCTCTCACTATTTAAACTCTGTATTAACTCTTCATAATTTCTCTTCGCCTTATATATTTCTACCATTCTCTCTCTCTCATAATTACTTTCATCACCACAACATTTCATAATCTCACTCCATACAGAGGGCACCACAACATTATTACAACGTCTGGCTTTACCAGATACACAAAAATAATTCAAAGACCTTTTGTCTTTTCCAAAAACTACGGAGGAACCTTTGTCCTCCAACAATACTAGTGAAGCATTTTCTTCACCCCCAACCACATCACTGGAAAATTCTACCCTCTGTACACTCTCTTCATTTAAACTGTCTTCACACTCTCTCTCATTTTGATCAACTACATTTTTATCCTCAATGTCACTACTACTATTTGCTGTATCACTTTTTGATACCATGTTTTCACAATTATTGTCTACCACACACACACACACTCTCTCTTAACTCAAAATTATAGTTGAAGGGGGAGGGGATAATTTTTTTTTATATGTGTACTACGTTATTGGCAACAAAGAAGTATTTTTTTGTTAAAATTCCTTCCCTGGCTGTTTGGCTGAAAACGATTTTAAATATAAATCTTAGAATATGGAAGTCATGTATGGTTCTCCATACCGATATTCTTATATACCACACATCAATTCCTAAATTCAGCAAGGTCATTACCATATATTATATATACTCACCTGTTTCTCTTTTTATTTCTCTACATGTTTCGTTAAGTCGTTCATCCATACTACACAATGAATTCGTTAATACGTCAAACTTTACATTTATGCTATTTTCAAATTTCATATTCTGTTCTTTGTATTGTTCGAATTTGGCATCATTTATGTCAAAACGACTATTTATGTCGCTACTTAATATATCAAATTTTGTATTTTGTTCATTGAACTTGGTATCATTCATGTCAAAACGATTATTTATGGCGTTAATATTTACCTCTAACATTGCTTGTAGTCTTTCAAACATTTTATAACTATCATCTTTTTTAACCTGAACCGGCGTCGATTGACTCGCAACATCATTCAATATCACTGACTCAGTCAAGCTTATCTCGTTTACTACCATTTCAGTTATTATTGTTTTTACTTGGTTGTCCGTACTTGTACTGACCAGGTCAACGTTGTTGACTTTATCACTATTACTCTCCATTTTGAGTATATGTTATAAATAGTATAGTTATAAATGTGTGCTTAGCAAACTACACAATAATCGCCCTCACTTCCAAATAACCTGTTCTGCAGCTTGGTTAGGTCTGGCGGATATAGGTTATAAACCCTATACTCGAGTCCCTGTTCGGGCGCCACTGAAACTTTATTAATTTCGGCAAATATATAATACTCGGGTCCCTAGTTCGGGGCCAATGAAACTTTATTAATTAATTGCCAATATATAATCTTACTCTTACCTTCAAATTCCTGGTCCAAAGTCGTTCAGACGAAACCAGCTACAGACAAGGTTACTTGGGTTGACGTTTCAAAATAATTTTTCTAACACCAAAATTTGTATTCTAAACAACTAACTTTCTTTAATTTACTATTTGCTTTCGCTCTGTTTTTACATTACATTTTTTTTTAAAATAAGGCATGAATACTTAAACAATTGGTTTTAACTCATATGAAAATGACTTAGCAATAGTACAATTTACAAATAACTTGACCAGCACTTTGCAACGCTCTCTCATTCATACTTTTTATTTGATTCTCTTTTAAAGCCCCGTAATTAAAACTCGGTATTTATGTTTAATGTCTATATTTAGGGAATAGTTCTGATAGTTATATGTAGAATACTTAACCCACGGCGTTAATCCGTTCCATTACCACCTTGTGTTGTAGGCTGTTTTTGGTCACTAAGGTTATTTCCACAGTTCATAATCTTCCGCACTACCGCTACACACTCTGTCTTATTTAATTCACTTTAGGTTGCAATTACGAATTTTGCTTTTACAGACTTGTTTGTCGGATAGCTTCACAACAAAAATCGGCCGACGTACTTGACTTGAACTCTTATATGTTTTTAACTATGTGACCACGCTATTGTTTGTACACTTTACACTTTTCTATTGTGCCTTACAAGATAGGCCGAATTAATTTCACGGCCTATATTGCACCCGAGGCCACCGTTTAATTTTAAACCACAAACTTTTTACTGTCTGATGCTGCTTTCTACTGTTCACTCTGATGACAAACTGCAGACTGTGATTCACAAAAAGCCTGCTGCTGGGGCAGTTACGCAATACGTCTGGGCAATTGTTTAGGCTAACAATGTGCATTGCTGGTTACTGGGGCTCCCCACAGGTGAAAGTTAACAATTGGAAACGTGATTGAATTGATGCAATATAAAATTAAACTGGGGTAGCTCACAATTCTGTACCGTTACAATACCCCCTCAATAAGAGGTTGAAATCCGAAGCGTTCAAACTCTTATTGCCTAAACCCTAAGAGGATCAGTGAGGATATGGCGCCGCAACCCCCCTGAACACTACTGAAATTGTGGGTTCTTACCCCCCTAGTCTGGCGACTGCGGCAGCACCCATCCGATCTTACGGGACTTCTCTGTTCAAGATCCCACCACCTAAAGCTCGGACCGATACCCACCACAGTATCGCCTGACTTTGAAACATTCACTTAAAATTTAATAAACGGCCTTCCATCACTCCATATCCCGCAACTGATTTGTTTCCTCTTAGCCATAAAGGCTCATTCTTTGCAAAGTACTGGTTCTGCTTATACAAAGTACTGGTTTGGTTTAAAATAATAATATAACCTAAATAATATTCCCCGTATAATATTACCTATCCAAAATAATACCTTAATTATACAAAATTACATTTACACAAAATTTCCTTCAGTTTTCACTTTTAAATAAAGTACATGTTTCATTTATAACAATTACATTTGAAATTTGAATTAGAATAAATTTAAATTTATTATTAAAATCATCTTTCCAATTAATTTAATTACCAAATTAATTTAATTGTATTTAATTTCTCAAACTCTAAGTACATTTTACAAAAGACCCTACAAAAATATTACCTACATCCATCACAGCAGATGTCTCTTTTTATTTCATAATAGGATCTTACTGGCAATGATTCAGCAGACTACAACATATTTTTGTTATTGTCAACTCAGCTTCCACACCTCTGGCTGTAAACGTTAGTCAAAACATACAACACACCTGTTTACATAAACAGTCGTCTGCCAGACTGGTGTTATAAACACAGTTATAAACACTCCTTCAGTCTAAACATTCTACTTACCTCACCTCTAATACCTGGACTTTTCTATAGATCTTTTAATGTTAACATATTTGTCAAAATCTATTTATTACAATTGAAACCAAAATTTTGCTTCATTAATAAAATTAACCCTTTTAAATTATTTGTTTAACTTGACAATTATTTAATAACCTCCGCTCAAAGCAGTTTAGCTGTACTTATATTATTTAAAACATTTTTAATATACACACATCATACAAAATAGACTTCAATATTATTATGCCATTTGTTCATATTACAAACATACGTTACCTATAAGCTATACTGTACATTGCAGCAAAATAATATTAACACAATACATTTATTTACAGATTTCCGTACTAATTTTTACTTCCATATTCCTTAAGGAATGGAAGTATGGTGATGGCAAAAAAAATCGTGTTCGAGATTATTGCAGATTCTGATTCTACTACACTCAAAACATGAAAAAAAGTTGTTTTCCGAAAAGTGTCTGTGTGTGTGTCTGTCTGTCTATAGATTTTTCTTCTATGGCAAACGATAACTGCCACAAATTCAAACAGAATCAAATAATTTTTTGCATACAGCCCTGATTTGTAGAGTACTCACGACCTATTGTTTTTGGTGAAGATCGGTTGAGGGAAAGGGGTAGTTTACCCGCAACGGTTTTTTTTATCAAGGGAAATTTTTTTTTTGGCAAACGATAACAGCCGCAAATTCAAACAGAATCAAATAATGTTTCGCATACAGCCCTGAATTGTAGAGTTCTCAAGACCTATTGTTTTTGGTGAAGATCGGTTAAGGGAAAGGGGTAGTTTACCTGTAACGTTTTATGTTTTAACAAGGGTATTTCCTATGGCAAACGATAACAGCCGCAAATTCAAACAGAATCAAAAGATTATTTGCATACAGCCCTAAATTGTAGAGTTCTCAAGACCTATTGTTTTTGGTGAAGATCGGTTAAGGGAAAGGGGTAGTTTACCTGTAACGTTTTATGTTTTAACAAGGGTATTTCCTATGGCAAACGATTACAGCCGCAAATTCAAACAGAATCAAAAGATTATTTGCATACAGCCCTAAATTGTAGAGTTCTCAAGACCTATTGTTTTTGGTGAAGATCGGTTAAGGGAAAGGGGTAGTTTACCTACAAAGTTTTTTTAACAAGGGTATTTTCTATGGCAAACGATAACAGCAGCAAATTCAAACAGAATCAAATAATTTTCTGCATACAGCCCTGATTTGTAGAGTACTCAAGACCTATTGTTTTTGGTAAAGATCGGTTGAGGGGAAGGGGTAGTTTACCTGCAACGTTTTTTATCAAGCGTATTTTCTATGGCAAACGATAACAGCCACAAATTCAAACAGACCAAATAATTTTTTGCATTCGTCAGTGAATTGTAGAGGACTCAAGCCCTTTAGATTTTGGTGAATATCGGTTAAGGGGAAGGGGTAGTTTACCTGCAACCTTTTACGTTTTAACAAGAGTAAAGTACTTGAAAATTTATTTAAACTTTTTGAAACAATGGTAATTGTTGAAAATAAAATAATTTTGTTGCCAGGTAACAAAAATAAAGTCATTTTGATTATAAAATATAAATATTTACAACAAGAAAAGAATTTTCAGTTTTCAAAATTTAAATATATTTTTATAAAACAATGGGTTCTTCATTGAGGTGGGGACCATGTCACTCACTCCATCTCAAGCCTCTCCCATTTTGCAGAAAAAGAGGACCCTGTCAAGGCTGATACTTTGACGACAGTGACAGGGCTTTCCACCAAATTCAGCAGAGTGACAGGTAGGCCCAACTCTGATTGGCTCCTCAGATTTCCCCAGCGTTAGTAGGTTCTATGAAAATATTTTATTTCAAAAATGATTTTAAATATAAATCTTAGATATGTTTTATAAATCTCATGTTTTATGTTTTAACATGGGTAATTTTTTATATGACGAACCATAACTGCCGTAAATTCAAACAGAATCAAATAATTTTTTACATATGTGCCTGAGCTATAGAGAACTCAATGTCTGTTGATTTTGGTGAAGATCGGTTACGGGGAAAGGGCAGTTTACCTGGAACATTTTTTGTTGTAACATGAGCAAAGTACTTAATTTTGATAAAGTATCCTGATAAGATCTTAATAATCCACTGTAGAAACGTAGATGAAATATCTATAAATGAAGAGGCTAGTTGAACGGGCTGGGGGTAATTTTCTGTAAATCAAAATTATAGTTGAAGGGGGAGGGGATAATTTTTTTTTATATGTGTACTAAGTTATTGGCAACAAAGAAGTATTTTTTTGTTAAAATTCCTTCCCTGGCTGTTTGGCTGAAAATGATTTTAAATATAAATCTTAGAATATGGAAGTCATGTATGGTTCTCCATACCGATATTCTTATATACCACACATCAATTCCTAAATTCAGCAAGGTCATTACCATATATTAAAGTATTTAATATGTCCATACACTGCTTTCAACCTCCATCATCGTATAATAGTCTTATTTTTGTATAGCATTTGTCAATTTTATTTGCATTCATCATATGGCTATTTTCTGTGTAATGGCCATAAAATTTTATTTTCCCATTGTACCAAAACAATAATCTATAGGGTTACCCCCCAAAATTATCTTAACATAAATCAAGTCGACATCAGTATTATTTGTAAAGTCTCCGTCAGTGTTTTTTGTTATTACCATTACATTATTATTACCATATTCTGTTACTATAGGTTCATTAACAGGCAAATATTTGTCATCAATATACACATTGTTTGTCACACAGGGTATGTTTTTAATTCTACCAGTTCTCTCACTATTTAAACTCTGTATTAACTCTTCATAATTTCTCTTCACCTTATATATTTCTACCATTCTCTCTCTCTCATAATTACTTTCATCACCACAACATTTCATAATCTCACTCCATACAGAGGGCACCACAACATTATTACAACGTCTGGCTTTACCAGATACACAAAAATAATTCAAAGACCTTTTGTCTTTTCCAAAAACTACGGAGGAACCTTTGTCCTCCAACAATACTAGTGAAGCATTTTCTTCACCCCCAACCACATCACTGGAAAATTCTACCCTCTGTACACTCTCTTCATTTAAACTGTCTTCACACTCTCTCTCATTTTGATCAACTACATTTTTATCCTCAATGTCACTACTACTATTTGCTGTATCACTTTTTGATACCATGTTTTCACAATTATTGTCTACCACACACACACTCTCTCTTAACTCAAAATTATAGTTGAAGGGGGAGGGGATAATTTTTTTTTATATGTGTACTACGTTATTGGCAACAAAGAAGTATTTTTTTGTTAAAATTCCTTCCCTGGCTGTTTGGCTGAAAACGATTTTAAATATAAATCTTAGAATATGGAAGTCATGTATGGTTCTCCATACCGATATTCTTATATACCACACATCAATTCCTAAATTCAGCAAGGTCATTACCATATATTATATATACTCACCTGTTTCTCTTTTTATTTCTCTACATGTTTCGTTAAGTCGTTCATCCATACTACACAATGAATTCGTTAATACGTCAAACTTTACATTTATGCTATTTTCAAATTTCATATTCTGTTCTTTGTATTGTTCGAATTTGGCATCATTTATGTCAAAACGACTATTTATGTCGCTACTTAATATATCAAATTTTGTATTTTGTTCATTGAACTTGGTATCATTCATGTCAAAACGATTATTTATGGCGTTAATATTTACCTCTAACATTGCTTGTAGTCTTTCAAACATTTTATAACTATCATCTTTTTTAACCTGAACCGGCGTCGATTGAATCGCAACATCATTCAATATCACTGACTCAGTCAAGCTTATCTCGTTTACTACCATTTCAGTTATTATTGTTTTTACTTGGTTGTCCGTACTTGTACTGACCAGGTCAACGTTGTTGACTTTATCACTATTACTCTCCATTTTGAGTATATGTTATAAATAGTATACTTATAAATGTGTGCTTAGCAAACTACACAATAATCGCCCTCACTTCCAAATAACCTGTTCTGCAGCTTGGTTAGGTCTGGCGGATATAGGTTATAAACCCTATACTCGAGTCCCTGTTCGGGCGCCACTGAAACTTTATTAATTTCGGCAAATATATAATACTCGGGTCCCTAGTTCGGGGCCAATGAAACTTTATTAATTAATTGCCAATATATAATCTTACTCTTACCTTCAAATTCCTGGTCCAAAGTCGTTCAGACGAAACCAGCTACAGACAAGGTTACTTGGGTTGACGTTTCAAAATAATTTTTCTAACACCAAAATTTGTATTCTAAACAACTAACTTTCTTTAATTTACTATTTGCTTTCGCTCTGTTTTTACATTACATTTTTTTTTAAAATAAGGCATGAATACTTAAACAATTGGTTTTAACTCATATGAAAATGACTTAGCAATAGTACAATTTACAAATAACTTGACCAGCACTTTGCAACGCTCTCTCATTCATACTTTTTATTTGATTCTCTTTTAAAGCCCCGTAATTAAAACTCGGTATTTATGTTTAATGTCTATATTTAGGGAATAGTTCTGATAGTTATATGTAGAATACTTAACCCACGGCGTTAATCCGTTCCATTACCACCTTGTGTTGTAGGCTGTTTTTGGTCACTAAGGTTATTTCCACAGTTCATAATCTTCCGCACTACCGCTACACACTCTGTCTTATTTAATTCACTTTAGGTTGCAATTACGAATTTTGCTTTTACAGACTTGTTTGTCGGATAGCTTCACAACAAAAATCGGCCGACGTACTTGACTTGAACTCTTATATGTTTTTAACTATGTGACCACGCTATTGTTTGTACACTTTACACTTTTCTATTGTGCCTTACAAGATAGGCCGAATTAATTTCACGGCCTATATTGCACCCGAGGCCACCGTTTAATTTTAAACCACAAACTTTTTACTGTCTGATGCTGCTTTCTACTGTTCACTCTGATGACAAACTGCAGACTGTGATTCACAAAAAGCCTGCTGCTGGGGCAGTTACGCAATACGTCTGGGCAATTGTTTAGGCTAACAATGTGCATTGCTGGTTACTGGGGCTCCCCACAGGTGAAAGTTAACAATTGGAAACGTGATTGAATTGATGCAATATAAAATTAAACTGGGGTAGCTCACAATTCTGTACCGTTACAATACCCCCTCAATAAGAGGTTGAAATCCGAAGCGTTCAAACTCTTATTGCCTAAACCCTAAGAGGATCAGTGAGGATATGGCGCCGCAACCCCCCTGAACACTCTACTGAAATTGTGGGTTCTTACCCCCCTAGTCTGGCGACTGCGGCAGCACCCATCCGATCTTACGGGACTTCTCTGTTCAAAATCCCACCACCTAAAGCTCGGACCGATACCCACCACAGTATCGCCTGACTTTGAAACATTCACTTAAAATTTAATAAACGGCCTTCCATCACTCCATATCCCGCAACTGATTTGTTTCCTCTTAGCCATAAAGGCTCATTCTTTGCAAAGTACTGGTTCTGCTTATACAAAGTACTGGTTTGGTTTAAAATAATAATATAACCTAAATAATATTCCCCGTATAATATTACCCATCCAAAATAATACCTTAATTATACAAAATTACATTTACACAAAATTTCCTTCAGTTTTCACTTTTAAATAAAGTACATGTTTCATTTATAACAATTACATTTGAAATTTGAATTAGAATAAATTTAAATTTATTATTAAAATCATCTTTCCAATTAATTTAATTACCAAATTAATTTAATTGTATTTAATTTCTCAAACTCTAAGTACATTTTACAAAAGACCCTACAAAAATATTACCTACATCCTTCACAGCAGATGTCTCTTTTTATTTCATAATAGGATCTTACTGGCAATGATTCAGCAGACTACAACATATTTTTGTTATTGTCAACTCAGCTTCCACACCTCTGGCTGTAAACGTTAGTCAAAACATACAACACACCTGTTTACATAAACAGTCGTCTGCCAGACTGGTGTTATAAACACAGTTATAAACACTCCTTCAGTCTAAACATTCTACTTACCTCACCTCTAATACCTGGACTTTTCTATAGATCTTTTAATGTTAACATATTTGTCAAAATCTATTTATTACAATTGAAACCAAAATTTTGCTTCATTAATAAAATTAACCCTTTTAAATTATTTGTTTAACTTGACAATTATTTAATAACCTCCGCTCAAAGCAGTTTAGCTGTACTTATATTATTTAAAACATTTTTAATATACACACATCATACAAAATAGACTTCAATATTATTATGCCATTTGTTCATATTACAAACATACTTTACCTATAAGCTATACTGTACATTGCAGCAAAATAATATTAACACAATACATTTATTTACAGATTTCCGTACTAATTTTTACTTCCATATTCCTTAAGGAATGGAAGTATGGTGATGGCAAAAAAAATCGTGTTCGAGATTATTGCAGATTCTGATTCTACTACACTCAAAACATGAAAAAAAGTTGTTTTCCGAAAAGTGTCTGTGTGTGTGTCTGTCTGTCTATAGATTTTTCTTCTATGGCAAACGATAACTGCCACAAATTCAAACAGAATCAAATAATTTTTTGCATACAGCCCTGATTTGTAGAGTACTCACGACCTATTGTTTTTGGTGAAGATCGGTTGAGGGAAAGGGGTAGTTTACCCGCAACGGTTTTTTTATCAAGGGAAATTTTTTTTTTGGCAAACGATAACAGCCGCAAATTCAAACAGAATCAAATAATGTTTCGCATACAGCCCTGAATTGTAGAGTACTCACGACCTATTGTTTTTGGTGAAGATCGGTTAAGGGAAAGGGGTAGTTTACCCGCAACGGTTTTTTTTATCAAGGGAAATTTTTTTTTTGGCAAACGATAACAGCCGCAAATTCAAACAGAATCAAATAATGTTTCGCATACAGCCCTGAATTGTAGAGTTCTCAAGACCTATTGTTTTTGGTGAAGATCGGTTAAGGGAAAGGGGTAGTTTACCTGTAACGTTTTATGTTTTAACAAGGGTATTTCCTATGGCAAACGATAACAGCCGCAAATTCAAACAGAATCAAAAGGTTATTTGCATACAGCCCTAAATTGTAGAGTTCTCAAGACCTATTGTTTTTGGTGAAGATCGGTTAAGGGAAAGGGGTAGTTTACCTACAAAGTTTTTTTAACAAGGGTATTTTCTATGGCAAACGATAACAGCAGCAAATTCAAACAGAATCAAATAATTTTCTGCATACAGCCCTGATTTGTACAGTACTCAAGACATATTGTTTTTGGTAAAGATCGGTTGAGGGGAAGGGGTAGTTTACCTGCAACGTTTTTTATCAAGCGTATTTTCTATGGCAAACGATAACAGCCACAAATTCAAACAGACCAAATAATTTTTTGCATTCGTCAGTGAATTGTAGAGGACTCAAGCCCTTTAGATTTTGGTGAATATCGGTTAAGGGGAAGGGGTAGTTTACCTGCAACCTTTTACGTTTTAACAAGAGTAAAGTACTTGAAAATTTATTTAAACTTTTTGAAACAATGGTAATTGTTGAAAATAAAATAATTTTGTTGCCAGGTAACAAAAATAAAGTCATTTTGATTATAAAATATAAATATTTACAACAAGAAAAGAATTTTCAGTTTTCAAAATTTAAATATATTTTTATAAAACAATGGGTTCTTCATTGAGGTGGGGACCATGTCACTCACTCCATCTCAAGCCTCTCCCATTTTGCAGAAAAAGAGGACCCTGTCAAGGCTGATACTTTGACGACAGTGACAGGGCTTTCCACCAAATTCAGCAGAGTGACAGGTAGGCCCAACTCTGATTGGCTCCTCAGATTTCCCCAGCGTTAGTAGGTTCTATGAAAATATTTTATTTCAAAAATGATTTTAAATATAAATCTTAGATATGTTTTATAAATCTCATGTTTTATGTTTTAACATGGGTAATTTTTTATATGACGAACCATAACTGCCGTAAATTCAAACAGAATCAAATAATTTTTTACATATGTGCCTGAGCTATAGAGAACTCAATGTCTGTTGATTTTGGTGAAGATCGGTTACGGGGAAAGGGCAGTTTACCTGAAACATTTTTTGTTGTAACATGAGCAAAGTACTTAATTTTGATAAAGTATCCTGATAAGATCTTAATAATCCACTGTAGAAACGTAGATGAAATATCTATAAATGAAGAGGCTAGTTGAACGGGCTGGGGGTAATTTTCTGTAAATCAAAATTATAGTTGAAGGGGGAGGGGATAATTTTTTTTTATATGTGTACTAAGTTATTGGCAACAAAGAAGTATTTTTTTGTTAAAATTCCTTCCCTGGCTGTTTGGCTGAAAATGATTTTAAATATAAATCTTAGAATATGGAAGTCATGTATGGTTCTCCATACCGATATTCTTATATACCACACATCAATTCCTAAATTCAGCAAGGTCATTACCATATATTAAAGTATTTAATATGTCCATACACTGCTTTCAACCTCCATCATCGTATAATAGTCTTATTTTTGTATAGCATTTGTCAATTTTATTTGCATTCATCATATGGCTATTTTCTGTGTAATGGCCATAAAATTTTATTTTCCCATTGTACCAAAACAATAATCTATAGGGTTACCCCCCAAAATTATCTTAACATAAATCAAGTCGACATCAGTATTATTTGTAAAGTCTCCGTCAGTGTTTTTTGTTATTACCATTACATTATTATTACCATATTCTGTTACTATAGGTTCATTAACAGGCAAATATTTGTCATCAATATACACATTGTTTGTCACACAGGGTATGTTTTTAATTCTACCAGTTCTCTCACTATTTAAACTCTGTATTAACTCTTCATAATTTCTCTTCACCTTATATATTTCTACCATTCTCTCTCTCTCATAATTACTTTCATCACCACAACATTTCATAATCTCACTCCATACAGAGGGCACCACAACATTATTACAACGTCTGGCTTTACCAGATACACAAAAATAATTCAAAGACCTTTTGTCTTTTCCAAAAACTACGGAGGAACCTTTGTCCTCCAACAATACTAGTGAAGCATTTTCTTCACCCCCAACCACATCACTGGAAAATTCTACCCTCTGTAGACTCTCTTCATTTAAACTGTCTTCACACTCTCTCTCATTTTGATCAACTACATTTTTATCCTCAATGTCACTACTACTATTTGCTGTATCACTTTTTGATACCATTTTTCACAATTATTGTCTACCACACACACACACTCTCTCTTAACTCAAAATTATAGTTGAAGGGGGAGGGGATAATTTTTTTTTATATGTGTACTACGTTATTGGCAACAAAGAAGTATTTTTTTGTTAAAATTCCTTCCCTGGCTGTTTGGCTGAAAACGATTTTAAATATAAATCTTAGAATATGGAAGTCATGTATGGTTCTCCATACCGATATTCTTATATACCACACATCAATTCCTAAATTCAGCAAGGTCATTACCATATATTATATATACTCACCTGTTTCTCTTTTTATTTCTCTACATGTTTCGTTAAGTCGTTCATCCATACTACACAATGAATTCGTTAATACGTCAAACTTTACATTTATGCTATTTTCAAATTTCATATTCTGTTCTTTGTATTGTTCGAATTTGGCATCATTTATGTCAAAACGACTATTTGACTCAGTCAAGCTTATCTCGTTTACTACCGTTTCAGTTATTATTGTTTTTACTTCGTTGCCCGTACTTGTACTGACCAGGTCAACGTTGTTGACTTTATCACTATTACTCTCCATTTTGAGTATATGTTATAAATAGTATACTTATAAATGTATACTTAGCAAACTACACAATAATCGCCCTCACTTCCAAATAACCTGTTCTGCAGCTTGGTTAGGTCTGGCGGATATAGGTTATAAACCCTATACTCGAGTCCCTGTTCGGGCACCACTGAAACTTTATTAATTTCGGCAAATATATAATACTCGGGTCCCTAGTTCGGGGCCAATGAAACTTTATTAATTAATTGCCAATATATAATCTTACTCTTACCTTCGAATTCCTGGTCCAAAGTCGTTCAGACGAAACCAGCTACAGACAAGGTTACTTGGGTTGATGTTTCATAATAATTTTTCTAACACCAAAATTTGTATTCTAAACAACTAACTTTCTTTAATTTACTATTTGCTTTCGCTCTATTTTTACATTACATTTTTTTAAAAAATAAGGCATGAATACTTAAACAATTGGTTTTAACGCATATGAAAATGACTTAGCAATAGTACAATTTACAAATAACTTGACCAGCACTTTGCAACGCTCTCTCATTCATACTTTTTATTTGATTCTCTTTTAAAGCCCCGTAATTAAAACTCGGTATTTATGTTTAATGTCTGTATTTAGGGAATAGTTCTGATAGTTATATGTAGAATACTTAACCCACGGCGTTAATCCGTTCCATTACCACCTTGTGTTGTAGGCTGTTTTTGGTCACTAAGGTTATTTCCACAGTTCATAATCTTCCGCACTACCGCTACACACTCCGTCTTATTTAATTCACTTTAGGTTGCAATTACGAATTTTGCTTTTACAGACTTGTTTGTCGGATAGCTTCACAACAAAAATCGGCCGACGTACTTGACTTGAACTCTTATATGTTTTTAACTATGTGACCACGCTATTGTTTGTACACTTTACACTTTTCTATTGTGCCTTACAAGATAGGCCGAATTAATTTCATGGCCTATATTGCACCCGAGGCCACCGTTTAATTTTAAACCACAAACTTTTTACTGTCTGATGCTGCTTACTACTGTTCACTCTCTGATGACAAACTGCAGACTGTGATTCACAAAAAGCCTGCTGCTGGGGCAGTTACGCAATACGTCTGGGCAATTGTTTATGCTAACAATGTGCATTGCTGGTTACTGGGGCTCCCCACAGGTGAAAGTTAACAATTGGAAAAGTGATTGAATTGATGCAATATAAAATTAAACTGGGGTAGCTCACAATTCTGTACCATTACAATACCCCCTCAATAAGAGGTTGAAATCCAAAGCGTTCAAACTCTTATTACCTAAACCCTAAGAGGATCAGTGAGGATATGGCGCCGCAACCCCCCTGAACACTCTACTGAAATTGTGGGTTCTTACCCCCCTAGTCTGGCGACTGCGGCAGCACCCATCCGATCTTACGGGACTTCTCTGTTCAAGATCCCACCACCATAAGCTCGGACCAATACCCACCACAGTATCGCCTGACTTTGAAACATTCACTTAAAATTTAATAAACGGCCTTCCATCACTCCATATCCCGCAACTGATTTGTTTCCTCTTAGCCATACAGGCTCATTCGTTGCAAAGTACTGGTTCTGCTTATACAAAGTACTGGTTTGGTTTAAAATAATAATATAACCTAAATAATATTCCCCGTATAATATTACCCATCCAAAATAATACCTTAATTATACAAAATTACATTTACACAAAATTTCCTTCAGTTTTCACTTTTAAATAAAGTACATGTTTCATTTATAACAATTACATTTGAAATTTGAATTAGAATAAATTTAAATTTATTATTAAAATCATCTTTCCAATTAATTTAATTACCAAATTAATTTAATTGTATTTAATTTCTCAAACTCTAAGTTCATTAATTCTATCTTATTTGTTCGAAACAATTTCATTTGTTTTAATTACATTTTACAAAAGACCCTACAAAAATATTACCTACATCCATCACAGCAGATGTCTCTTTTTATTTTATAATAGGATCTTACTGGCAATGATTCAGCAGACTACAACATATTTTTGTTATTGTCAACTCAGCTTCCACACCTCTGGCTGTAAACGTTAGTCAAAACATACAACACACCTGTTTACATAAACAGTCGTCTGCCAGACTGGTGTTATAAACACAGTTGTAAACACTCCTTCAGTCTAAACATTCTACTTACCTCACCTCTAATACCTGGACTTTTCTATAGATCTTTTAATGTTAACATATTTGTCAAAATCTATTTATTACAATTGAAACCAAAATTTTGCTTCATTAATAAAATTAACCCTTTTAAATTATTTGTTTAACTTGACAATTATTTAATAACCTCCGCTCAAAGCAGTTTAGCTGTACTTATATTATTTAAAACATTTTTAATATACACACATCATACAAAATAGACTTCAATATTATTATGCCATTTGTTCATATTACAAACATACGTTACCTACGTTAGCTATACTGTACATTGCAGCAAAATAATATTAACACAATACATTTATTTACAGATTTCCGTACTAATTTTCTTATATACCACACATCAATTCCTAAATTCAGCAAGGTCATTACCATATATTAAAGTATTTAATATGTCCATACACTGCTTTCAACCTCCATCATCGTATAATAGTCTTATTTTTGTATAGCATTTGTCAATTTTATTTGCATTCATCATATGGCTATTTTCTGTGTAATGGCCATAAAATTTTATTTTCCCATTGTACCAAAACAATAATCTATAGGGTTACCCCCCAGAATTATCTTAACATAAATCAAGTCGACATCAGTATTATTTGTAAAGTCTCCGTCAGTGTTTTTTGTTATTACCATTACATTATTATTACCATATTCTGTTACTATAGGTTCATTAACAGGCAAATATTTGTCATCAATATACACATTGTTTGTCACACAGGGTATGTTTTTAATTCTACCAGTTCTCTCACTATTTAAACTCTGTATTAACTCTTCATAATTTCTCTTCACCTTATATATTTCTACCGTTCTCTCTCTCTCATAATTACTTTCATCACCACAACATTTCATAATCTCACTCCATACAGAGGGCACCACAACATTATTACAACGTCTGGCTTTACCAGATACACAAAAATAATTCAAAGACCTTTTGTCTTTTCCAAAAACTACGGAGGAACCTTTGTCCTCCAACAATACTAGTGAAGCATTTTCTTCACCCCCAACCACAGCACTGGAAAATTCTACCCTCTGTACACTCTCTTCATTTAAACTGTCTTCACACTCTCTCTCATTTTGATCAACTACATTTTTATCCTCAATGTCACTACTACTATTTGCTGTATCACTTTTTGATACCATGTTTTCACATTTATTGTCTACCACACACACACTCTCTCTTAACTCACCTGTTTCTCTTTTTATTTCTCTACATGTTTCGTTAAGTCATTCATCCATACTACACAATGAATTCGTTAATACGTCAAACTTTACATTTATGCTATTTTCAAATTTCATATTCTGTTCTTTGTATTGTTCGAATTTGGCATCATTTATGTCAAAACGACTATTTATGTCGCTACTTAATATATCAAATTTTGTATTTTGTTCATTGAACTTGGTATCATTCATGTCAAAACGATTATTTATGGCGTTAAAATTTACCTCTAACATTGCTTGTAGTCTTTCAAACATTTTATAACTATCATCTTTTTTAACCTGAACCGGCGTCGATTGACTCGCAACATCATTCAATATCACTGACTCAGTCAAGCTTATCTCGTTTACTACCGTTTCAGTTATTATTGTTTTTACTTGGTTGTCCGTACTTGTACTGACCAGGCCAACGTTGTTGACTTTATCACTATTACTCTCCATTTTGAGTATATGTTCCAAATAGTATACTTATAAATGTATGCTTAGCAAACTACACAATAATCGCCCTCACTTCCAAATAACCTGTTCTGCAGCTTGGTTAGGTCTGGCGGATATAGGTTATAAACCCTATACTCGAGTCCCTGTTCGGGCACCACTGAAACTTTATTAATTTCGGCAAATATATAATACTCGGGTCCCTAGTTCGGGGCCAATGAAACTTTATTAATTAATTGCCAATATATAATCTTACTCTTACCTTCGAATTCCTGGTCCAAAGTCGTTCAGACGAAACCAGCTACAGACAAGGTTACTTGGGTTGATGTTTCATAATAATTTTTCTAACACCAAAATTTGTATTCTAAACAACTAACTTTCTTTAATTTACTATTTGCTTTCGGTCTATTTTTACATTACATTTTTTTAAAAAATAAGGCATGAATACTTAAACAATTGGTTTTAACGCATATGAAAATGACTTAGCAATAGTACAATTTACAAATAACTTGACCAGCACTTTGCAACGCTCTCTCATTCATACTTTTTATTTGATTCTCTTTTAAAGCCCCGTAATTAAAACTCGGTATTTATGTTTAATGTCTGTATTTAGGGAATAGTTCTGATAGTTATATGTAGAATACTTAACCCACGGCGTTAATCCGTTCCATTACCACCTTGTGTTGTAGGCTGTTTTTGGTCACTAAGGTTATTTCCACAGTTCATAATCTTCCGCACTACCGCTACACACTCCGTCTTATTTAATTCACTTTAGGTTGCAATTACGAATTTTGCTTTTACAGACTTGTTTGTCGGATAGCTTCACAACAAAAATCGGCCGACGTACTTGACTTGAACTCTTATATGTTTTTAACTATGTGACCACGCTATTGTTTGTACACTTTACACTTTTCTATTGTGCCTTACAAGATAGGCCGAATTAATTTCACGGCCTATATTGCACCCGAGGCCACCGTTTAATTTTAAACCACAAACTTTTTACTGTCTGATGCTGTTTACTACTGTTCACTCTCTGATGACAAACTGCAGACTGTGATTCACAAAAAGCCTGCTGCTGGGGCAGTTACGCAATACGTCTGGGCAATTGTTTAGGCTAACAATGTGCATTGCTGGTTACTGGGGCTCCCCACAGGTGAAAGTTAACAATTGGAAAAGTGATTGAATTGATGCAATATAAAATTAATCTGGGGGTAGCTCACAATTCTGTACCGTTACAATACCCCCTCAATAAGAGGTTGAAATCCGAAGCGTTCAAACTCTTATTACCTAAACCCTAAGAGGATCAGTTAGGATATGGCGCCGCAACCCCCCTGAACACTCTACTGAAATTGTGGGTTCTTACCCCCCTAGTCTGGCGACTGCGGCAGCACCCATCCGATCTTACGGGACTTCTCTGTTCAAGATCCCACCACCATAAGCTCGGACCGATACCCACCACAGTATCGCCTGACTTTGAAACATTCACTTAAAATTTAATAAACGGCCTTCCATCACTCCATATCCCGCAACTGATTTGTTTCCTCTTAGCCATACAGGCTCATTCTTTGCAAAGTACTGGTTCTGCTTATACAAAGTACTGGTTTGGTTTAAAATAATAATATAACCTAAATAATATTCCCCGTATAATATTACCCATCCAAAATAATACCTTAATTATACAAAATTACATTTACACAAAATTTCCTTCAGTTTTCACTTTTAAATAAAATACATGTTTCATTTATAACAATTACATTTGAAATTTGAATTAGAATAAATTTAAATTTATTATTAAAATCATCTTTCCAATTAATTTAATTACCAAATTAATTTAATTGTATTTAATTTCTCAAACTCTAAGTTCATTAATTCAATCTTATTTGTTCGAAACAATTTCATTTGTTTTAATTACATTTTACAAAAGACCCTACAAAAATATTACCTACATCCATCACAGCAGATGTCTCTTTTTATTTCATAATAGGATCTTACTGGCAATGATTCAGCAGACTACAACATATTTTTGTTATTGTCAACTCAGCTTCCACACCTCTGGCTGTAAACGTTAGTCAAAACATACAACACACCTGTTTACATAAACAGTCGTCTGCCAGACTGGTGTTATAAACACAGTTATAAACACTCCTTCAGTCTGAACATTCTACTTACCTCACCTCTAATACCTGGACTTTTCTATAGATCTTTTAATGTTAACATATTTGTCAAAATCTATTTATTACAATTGAAACCAAAATTTTGCTTCATTAATAAAATTAACCCTTTTAAATTATTTGTTTAACTTGACAATTATTTAATAACCTCCGCTCAAAGCAGTTTAGCTGTACTTATATTATTTAAAACATTTTTAATATACACACATCATACAAAATAGACTTCAATATTATTATGCCATTTGTTCATATTACAAACATACGTTACCTACGTTAGCTATACTGTACATTGCAGCAAAATAATATTAACACAATACATTTATTTACAGATTTCCGTACTAATTTTCTTATATACCACACATCAATTCCTAAATTCAGCAAGGTCATTACCATATATTAAAGTATTTAATATGTCCATACACTGCTTTCAACCTCCATCATCGTATAATAGTCTTATTTTTGTATAGCATTTGTCAATTTTATTTGCATTCATCATATGGCTATTTTCTGTGTAATGGCCATAAAATTTTATTTTCCCATTGTACCAAAACAATAATCTATAGGGTTACCCCCCAAAATTATCTTAACATAAATCGAGTCGACATCAGTATTATTTGTAAAGTCTCCGTCAGTGTTTTTTGTTATTACCATTACATTATTATTACCATATTCTGTTACTATAGGTTCATTAACAGGCAAATATTTGTCATCAATATACACATTGTTTGTCACACAGGGTATGTTTTTAATTCTACCAGTTCTCTCACTATTTAAACTCTGTATTAACTCTTCATAATTTCTCTTCACCTTATATATTTCTACCGTTCTCTCTCTCTCATAATTACTTTCATCACCACAACATTTCATAATCTCACTCCATACAGAGGGCACCACAACATTATTACAACGTCTGGCTTTACCAGATACACAAAAATAATTCAAAGACCTTTTGTCTTTTCCAAAAACTACGGAGGAACCTTTGTCCTCCAACAATACTAGTGAAGCATTTTCTTCACCCCCAACCACAGCACTGGAAAATTCTACCCTCTGTACACTCTCTTCATTTAAACTGTCTTCACACTCTCTCTCATTTTGATCAACTACATTTTTATCCTCAATGTCACTACTACTATTTGCTGTATCACTTTTTGATACCATGTTTTCACATTTATTGTCTACCACACACACACTCTCTCTTAACTCACCTGTTTCTCTTTTTATTTCTCTACATGTTTCGTTAAGTCATTCATCCATACTACACAATGAATTCGTTAATACGTCAAACTTTACATTTATGCTATTTTCAAATTTCATATTCTGTTCTTTGTATTGTTCGAATTTGGCATCATTTATGTCAAAACGACTATTTATGTCGCTACTTAATATATCAAATTTTGTATTTTGTTCATTGAACTTGGTATCATTCATGTCAAAACGATTATTTATGGCGTTAAAATTTACCTCTAACATTGCTTGTAGTCTTTCAAACATTTTATAACTATCATCTTTTTTAACCTGAACCGGCGTCGATTGACTCGCAACATCATTCAATATCACTGACTCAGTCAAGCTTATCTCGTTTACTACCGTTTCAGTTATTATTGTTTTTACTTGGTTGTCCGTACTTGTACTGACCAGGCCAACGTTGTTGACTTTATCACTATTACTCTCCATTTTGAGTATATGTTCCAAATAGTATACTTATAAATGTATGCTTAGCAAACTACACAATAATCGCCCTCACTTCCAAATAACCTGTTCTGCAGCTTGGTTAGGTCTGGCGGATATAGGTTATAAACCCTATACTCGAGTCCCTGTTCGGGCGCCACTGAAACTTTATTAATTTCGGCAAATATATAATACTCGTGTCCCTAGTTCGGGGCCAATGAAACTTTATTAATTAATTGCCAATATATAATCTTACTCTTACCTTCGAATTCCTGGTCCAAAGTCGTTCAGACGAAACCAGCTACAGACAAGGTTACTTGGGTTGACGTTTCAAAATAATTTTTCTAACACCAAAATTTGTATTCTAAACAACTAACTTTCTTTAATTTACTATTTGCTTTCGCTCTGTTTTTACAATACATTTTTTTTAAAAATAAGGCATGAATACTTAAACAATTGGTTTTAACGCATATGAAAATGACTTAGCAATAGTACAATTTACAAATAACTTGACCAGCACTTTGCAACGCTCTCTCGTTCATACTTTTTATTTGATTCTCTTTTAAAGCCCCGTAATTAAAACTCGGTATTTATGTTTAATGTCTGTATTTAGGGAATAGTTCTGATAGTTATATGTAGAATACTTAACCCACGGCGTTAATCCGTTCCATTACCACCTTGTGTTGTAGGCTGTTTTTGGTCACTAAGGTTATTTCCACAGTTCATAATCATCCGCACTACCGCTACACACTCCGTCTTATTTAATTCACTTTATTTTGCAATTACGAATTTTGCTTTTACAGACTTGTTTGTCGGATAGCTTCACAACAAAAATCGGCCGACGTACTTGACTTGAAATCTTATATGTTTTTAACTATGTGACCACGCTATTGTTTGTACACTTTACACTTTTCTATTGTGCCTTACAAGATAGGCCGAATTAATTTCATGGCCTATATTGCACCCGAGGCCACCGTTTAATTTTAAACCACAAACTTTTTACTGTCTGATGCTGCTTACTACTGTTCACTCTCTGATGACAAACTGCAGACTGTGATTCACAAAAAGCCTGCTGCTGGGGCAGTTACGCAATACGTCTGGGCAATTGTTTAGGCTAACAATGTGCATTGCTGGTTACTGGGGCTCCCCACAGGTGAAAGTTAACAATTGGAAAAGTGATTGAATTGATGCAATATAAAATTAAACTGGGGTAGCTCACAATTCTGTACCGTTACAATACCCCCTCAATAAGAGGTTGAAATCCAAAGCGTTCAAACTCTTATTGCCTAAACCCTAAGAGGATCAGTGAGGATATGGCGCCGCAACCCCCCTGAACACTCTACTGAAATTGTGGGTTCTTACCCCCCTAGTCTGGCGACTGCGGCAGCACCCATCCGATCTTACGGGACTTCTCTGTTCAAGATCCCACCACCATAAGCTCGGACCGATACCCACCACAGTATCGCCTGACTTTGAAACATTCACTTAAAATTTAATAAACGGCCTTCCATCACTCCATATCCCGCAACTGATTTGTTTCCTCTTAGCCATACAGGCTCATTCTTTGCAAAGTACTGGTTCTGCTTATACAAAGTACTGGTTTGGTTTAAAATAATAATATAACCTAAATAATATTCCCCGTATAATATTACCCATCCAAAATAATACCTTAATTATACAAAATTACATTTACACAAAATTTCCTTCAGTTTTCACTTTTAAATAAAATACATGTTTCATTTATAACAATTACATTTGAAATTTGAATTAGAATAAATTTAAATTTATTATTAAAATCATCTTTCCAATTAATTTAATTACCAAATTAATTTAATTGTATTTAATTTCTCAAACTCTAAGTTCATTAATTCAATCTTATTTGTTCGAAACAATTTCATTTGTTTTAATTACATTTTACAAAAGACCCTACAAAAATATTACCTACATCCATCACAGCAGATGTCTCTTTTTATTTCATAATAGGATCTTACTGGCAATGATTCAGCAGACTACAACATATTTTTGTTATTGTCAACTCAGCTTCCACACCTCTGGCTGTAAACGTTAGTCAAAACATACAACACACCTGTTTACATAAACAGTCGTCTGCCAGACTGGTGTTATAAACACAGTTATAAACACTCCTTCAGTCTGAACATTCTACTTACCTCACCTCTAATACCTGGACTTTTCTATAGATCTTTTAATGTTAACATATTTGTCAAAATCTATTTATTACAATTGAAACCAAAATTTTGCTTCATTAATAAAATTAACCCTTTTAAATTATTTGTTTAACTTGACAATTATTTAATAACCTCCGCTCAAAGCAGTTTAGCTGTACTTATATTATTTAAAACATTTTTAATATACACACATCATACAAAATAGACTTCAATATTATTATGCCATTTGTTCATATTACAAACATACGTTACCTACGTTAGCTATACTGTACATTGCAGCAAAATAATATTAACACAATACATTTATTTACAGATTTCCGTACTAATTTTCTTATATACCACACATCAATTCCTAAATTCAGCAAGGTCATTACCATATATTAAAGTATTTAATATGTCCATACACTGCTTTCAACCTCCATCATCGTATAATAGTCTTATTTTTGTATAGCATTTGTCAATTTTATTTGCATTAATCATATGGCTATTTTCTGTGTAATGGCCATAAAATTTTATTTTCCCATTGTACCAAAACAATAATCTATAGGGTTACCCCCCAAAATTATCTTAACATAAATCAAGTCGACATCAGTATTATTTGTAAAGTCTCCGTCAGTGTTTTTTGTTATTACCATTACATTATTATTACCATATTCTGTTACTATAGGTTCATTAACAGGCAAATATTTGTCATCAATATACACATTGTTTGTCACACAGGGTATGTTTTTAATTCTACCAGTTCTCTCACTATTTAAACTCTGTATTAACTCTTCATAATTTCTCTTCACCTTATATATTTCTACCGTTCTCTCTCTCTCATAATTACTTTCATCACCACAACATTTCATAATCTCACTCCATACAGAGGGCACCACAACATTATTACAACGTCTGGCTTTACCAGATACACAAAAATAATTCAAAGACCTTTTGTCTTTTCCAAAAACTACGGAGGAACCTTTGTCCTCCAACAATACTAGTGAAGCATTTTCTTCACCCCCAACCACAGCACTGGAAAATTCTACCCTCTGTACACTCTCTTCATTTAAACTGTCTTCACACTCTCTCTCATTTTGATCAACTACATTTTTATCCTCAGTGTCACTACTACTATTTGCTGTATCACTTTTTGATACCATGTTTTCACATTTATTGTCTACCACACACACACTCTCTCTTAACTCACCTGTTTCTCTTTTTATTTCTCTACATGTTTCGTTAAGTCATTCATCCATACTACACAATGAATTCGTTAATACGTCGAACTTTACATTTATGCTATTTTCAAATTTCATATTCTGTTCTTTGTATTGTTCGAATTTGGCATCATTTATGTCAAAACGACTATTTATGTCGCTACTTAATATATCAAATTTTGTATTTTGTTCATTGAACTTGGTATCATTCATGTCAAAACGATTATTTATGGCGTTAAAATTTACCTCTAACATTGCTTGTAGTCTTTCAAACATTTTATAACTATCATCTTTCTTAACCTGAACCGGCGTCGATTGACTCGCAACATCATTCAATATCACTGACTCAGTCAAGCTTATCTCGTTTACTACCGTTTCAGTTATTATTGTTTTTACTTGGTTGTCCGTACTTGTACTGACCAGGCCAACGTTGTTGACTTTATCACTATTACTCTCCATTTTGAGTATATGTTCCAAATAGTATACTTATAAATGTATGCTTAGCAAACTACACAATAATCGCCCTCACTTCCAAATAACCTGTTCTGCAGCTTGGTTAGGTCTGGCGGATATAGGTTATAAACCCTATACTCGAGTCCCTGTTCGGGCACCACTGAAACTTTATTAATTTCGGCAAATATATAATACTCGGGTCCCTAGTTCGGGGCCAATGAAACTTTATTAATTAATTGCCAATATATAATCTTACTCTTACCTTCGAATTCCTGGTCCAAAGTCGTTCAGACGAAACCAGCTACAGACAAGGTTACTAGGGTTGATGTTTCAAAATAATTTTTCTAACACCAAAATTTGTATTCTAAACAACTAACTTTCTTTAATTTACTATTTGCTTTCGCTCTATTTTTACATTACATTTTTTTTTTAAATAAGGCATGAATACTTAAACAATTGGTTTTAACTCATATGAAAATGACTTAGCAATAGTACAATTTACAAATAACTTGACCAGCACTTTGCAACGCTCTCTCATTCATACTTTTTATTTGATTCTCTTTTAAAGCCCCGTAATTAAAACTCGGTATTTATGTTTAATGTCTGTATTTAGGGAATAGTTCTGATAGTTATATGTAGAATACTTAACCCACGGCGTTAATCCGTTCCATTACCACCTTGTGTTGTAGGCTGTTTTTGGTCACTAAGGTTATTTCCACAGTTCATAATCTTCCGCACTACCGCTACACACTCCGTCTTATTTAATTCACTTTAGGTTGCAATTACGAATTTTGCTTTTACAGACTTGTTTGTCGGATAGCTTCACAACAAAAATCGGCCGACGTACTTGACTTGAACTCTTATATGTTTTTAACTATGTGACCACGCTATTGTTTGTACACTTTACACTTTTCTATTGTGCCTTACAAGATAGGCCGAATTAA
Source organism: Magicicada septendecula (assembly GCA_034769895.1). Classification (NCBI taxonomy): domain Eukaryota; kingdom Metazoa; phylum Arthropoda; class Insecta; order Hemiptera; family Cicadidae; genus Magicicada; species Magicicada septendecula. Next base: position 794,729,199 of record CM068367.1, on the reverse strand, counting down.
TTTCACGGCCTATATTGCACCCGAGGCCACCGTTTAATTTTAAACCACAAACTTTTTACTGTCTGATGCTGCTTACTACTGTTCACTCTCTGATGACAAACTGCAGACTGTGATTCACAAAAAGCCTGCTGCTGGGGCAGTTACGCAATACGTCTGGGCAATTGTTTAGGCTAACAATGTGCATTGCTGGTTACTGGGGCTCCCCACAGGTGAAAGTTAACAATTGGAAAAGTGATTGAATTGATGCAATATAAAATTAAACTGGGGGTAGCTCACAATTCTGTACCGTTACAATACCCCCTCAATAAGAGGTTGAAATCCGAAGCGTTCAAACTCTTATTACCTAAACCCTAAGAGGATCAGTGAGGATATGGCGCCGCAACCCCCCTGAACACTCTACTGAAATTGTGGGTTCTTACCCCCCTAGTCTGGCGACTGCGGCAGCACCCATCCGATCTTACGGGACTTCTCTGTTCAAGATCCCACCACCATAAGCTCGGACCGATACCCACCACAGTATCGCCTGACTTTGAAACATTCACTTAAAATTTAATAAACGGCCTTCCATCACTCCATATCCCGCAACTGATTTGTTTCCTCTTAGCCATAAAGGCTCATTCTTTTCAAAGTACTGGTTCTGCTTATACAAAGTACTGGTTTGGTTTAAAATAATAATATAACCTAAATAATATTCCCCGTATAATATTACCCATCCAAAATAATACCTTAATTATACAAAATTACATTTACACAAAATTTCCTTCAGTTTTCACTTTTAAATAAAGTACATGTTTCATTTTTAACAATTACATTTGAAATTTGAATTAGAATAAATTTAAATTTATTATTAAAATCATCTTTCCAATTAATTTAATTACCAAATTAATTTAATTGTATTTAATTTCTCAAACTCTAAGTTCATTAATTCAATCTTATTTGTTCGAAACAATTTCATTTGTTTTAATTACATTTTACAAAAGACCCTACAAAAATATTACCTACATCCATCACAGCAGATGTCTCTTTTTATTTCATAATAGGATCTTACTGGCAATGATTCAGCAGACTACAACATATTTTTGTTATTGTCAACTCAGCTTCCACACCTCTGGCTGTAAACGTTAGTCAAAACACAACACACCTGTTTACATAAACAGTCGTCTGCCAGACTGGTGTTATAAACACAGTTATAAACACTCCTTCAGTCTAAACATTCTACTTACCTCACCTCTAATACCTGGACTTTTCTATAGATCTTTTAATGTTAACATATTTGTCAAAATCTATTTATTACAATTGAAACCAAAATTTTGCTTCATTAATAAAATTAACCCTTTTAAATTATTTGTTTAACTTGACAATTATTTAATAACCTCCGCTCAAAGCAGTTTAGCTGTACTTATATTATTTAAAACATTTTTAATATACACACATCATACAAAATAGACTTCAATATTATTATGCCATTTGTTCATATTACAAACATACGTTACCTACGTTAGCTATACTGTACATTGCAGCAAAATAATATTAACACAATACATTTATTTACAGATTTCCGTACTAATTTTCTTATATACCACACATCAATTCCTAAATTCAGCAAGGTCATTACCATATATTAAAGTATTTAATATGTCCATACACTGCTTTCAACCTCCATCATCGTATAATAGTCTTATTTTTGTATAGCATTTGTCAATTTTATTTGCATTAATCATATGGCTATTTTCTGTGTAATGGCCATAAAATTTTATTTTCCCATTGTACCAAAACAATAATCTATAGGGTTACCCCCCAAAATTATCTTAACATAAATCAAGTCGACATCAGTATTATTTGTAAAGTCTCCGTCAGTGTTTTTTGTTATTACCATTACATTATTATTACCATATTCTGTTACTATAGGTTCATTAACAGGCAAATATTTGTCATCAATATACACATTGTTTGTCACACAGGGTATGTTTTTAATTCTACCAGTTCTCTCACTATTTAAACTCTGTATTAACTCTTCATAATTTCTCTTCACCTTATATATTTCTACCGTTCTCTCTCTCTCATAATTACTTTCATCACCACAACATTTCATAATCTCACTCCATACAGAGGGCACCACAACATTATTACAACGTCTGGCTTTACCAGATACACAAAAATAATTCAAAGACCTTTTGTCTTTTCCAAAAACTACGGAGGAACCTTTGTCCTCCAACAATACTAGTGAAGCATTTTCTTCACCCCCAACCACAGCACTGGAAAATTCTACCCTCTGTACACTCTCTTCATTTAAACTGTCTTCACACTCTCTCTCATTTTGATCAACTACATTTTTATCCTCAATGTCACTACTACTATTTGCTGTATCACTTTTTGATACCATGTTTTCACATTTATTGTCTACCACACACACACTCTCTCTTAACTCACCTGTTTCTCTTTTTATTTCTCTACATGTTTCGTTAAGTCATTCATCCATACTACACAATGAATTCGTTAATACGTCAAACTTTACATTTATGCTATTTTCAAATTTCATATTCTGTTCTTTGTATTGTTCGAATTTGGCATCATTTATGTCAAAACGACTATTTATGTCGCTACTTAATATATCAAATTTTGTATTTTGTTCATTGAACTTGGTATCATTCATGTCAAAACGATTATTTATGGCGTTAAAATTTACCTCTAACATTGCTTGTAGTCTTTCAAACATTTTATAACTATCATCTTTTTTAACCTGAACCGGCGTCGATTGACTCGCAACATCATTCAATATCACTGACTCAGTCAAGCTTATCTCGTTTACTACCGTTTCAGTTATTATTGTTTTTACTTGGTTGTCCGTACTTGTACTGACCAGGCCAACGTTGTTGACTTTATCACTATTACTCTCCATTTTGAGTATATGTTCCAAATAGTATACTTATAAATGTATGCTTAGCAAACTACACAATAATCGCCCTCACTTCCAAATAACCTGTTCTGCAGCTTGGTTAGGTCTGGCGGATATAGGTTATAAACCCTATACTCGAGTCCCTGTTCGGGCGCCACTGAAACTTTATTAATTTCGGCAAATATATAATACTCGTGTCCCTAGTTCGGGGCCAATGAAACTTTATTAATTAATTGCCAATATATAATCTTACTCTTACCTTCGAATTCCTGGTCCAAAGTCGTTCAGACGAAACCAGCTACAGACAAGTTTACTAGGGTTGATGTTTCAAAATAATTTTTCTAACACCAAAATTTGTATTCTAAACAACTAACTTTCTTTAATTTACTATTTGCTTTCGCTCTATTTTTACATTACATTTTTTTTTTAAATAAGGCATGAATACTTAAACAATTGGTTTTAACTCATATGAAAATGACTTAGCAATAGTACAATTTACAAATAACTTGACCAGCACTTTGCAACGCTCTCTCATTCATACTTTTTATTTGATTCTCTTTTAAAGCCCCGTAATTAAAACTCGGTATTTATGTTTAATGTCTGTATTTAGGGAATAGTTCTGATAGTTATATGTAGAATACTTAACCCACGGCGTTAATCCGTTCCATTACCACCTTGTGTTGTAGGCTGTTTTTGGTCACTAAGGTTATTTCCACAGTTCATAATCTTCCGCACTACCGCTACACACTCCGTCTTATTTAATTCACTTTAGGTTGCAATTACGAATTTTGCTTTTACAGACTTGTTTGTCGGATAGCTTCACAACAAAAATCGGCCGACGTACTTGACTTGAACTCTTATATGTTTTTAACTATGTGACCACGCTATTGTTTGTACACTTTACACTTTTCTATTGTGCCTTACAAGATAGGCCGAATTAATTTCACGGCCTATATTGCACCCGAGGCCACCGTTTAATTTTAAACCACAAACTTTTTACTGTCTGATGCTGCTTACTACTGTTCACTCTCTGATGACAAACTGCAGACTGTGATTCACAAAAAGCCTGCTGCTGGGGCAGTTACGCAATACGTCTGGGCAATTGTTTAGGCTAACAATGTGCATTGCTGGTTACTGGGGCTCCCCACAGGTGAAAGTTAACAATTGGAAAAGTGATTGAATTGATGCAATATAAAATTAAACTGGGGGTAGCTCACAATTCTGTACCGTTACAATACCCCCTCAATAAGAGGTTGAAATCCGAAGCGTTCAAACTCTTATTACCTAAACCCTAAGAGGATCAGTGAGGATATGGCGCCGCAACCCCCCTGAACACTCTACTGAAATTGTGGGTTCTTACCCCCCTAGTCTGGCGACTGCGGCAGCACCCATCCGATCTTACGGGACTTCTCTGTTCAAGATCCCACCACCATAAGCTCGGACCAATACCCACCACAGTATCGCCTGACTTTGAAACATTCACTTAAAATTTAATAAACGGCCTTCCATCACTCCATATCCCGCAACTGATTTGTTTCCTCTTAGCCATAAAGGCTCATTCTTTTCAAAGTACTGGTTCTGCTTATACAAAGTACTGGTTTGGTTTAAAATAATAATATAACCTAAATAATATTCCCCGTATAATATTACCCATCCAAAATAATACCTTAATTATACAAAATTACATTTACACAAAATTTCCTTCAGTTTTCACTTTTAAATAAAGTACATGTTTCATTTTTAACAATTACATTTGAAATTTGAATTAGAATAAATTTAAATTTATTATTAAAATCATCTTTCCAATTAATTTAATTACCAAATTAATTTAATTGTATTTAATTTCTCAAACTCTAAGTTCATTAATTCAATCTTATTTGTTCGAAACAATTTCATTTGTTTTAATTACATTTTACAAAAGACCCTACAAAAATATTACCTACATCCATCACAGCAGATGTCTCTTTTTATTTCATAATAGGATCTTACTGGCAATGATTCAGCAGACTACAACATATTTTTGTTATTGTCAACTCAGCTTCCACACCTCTGGCTGTAAACGTTAGTCAAAACACAACACACCTGTTTACATAAACAGTCGTCTGCCAGACTGGTGTTATAAACACAGTTATAAACACTCCTTCAGTCTAAACATTCTACTTACCTCACCTCTAATACCTGGACTTTTCTATAGATCTTTTAATGTTAACATATTTGTCAAAATCTATTTATTACAATTGAAACCAAAATTTTGCTTCATTAATAAAATTAACCCTTTTAAATTATTTGTTTAACTTGACAATTATTTAATAACCTCCGCTCAAAGCAGTTTAGCTGTACTTATATTATTTAAAACATTTTTAATATACACACATCATACAAAATAGACTTCAATATTATTATGCCATTTGTTCATATTACAAACATACGTTACCTACGTTAGCTATACTGTACATTGCAGCAAAATAATATTAACACAATACATTTATTTACAGATTTCCGTACTAATTTTCTTATATACCACACATCAATTCCTAAATTCAGCAAGGTCATTACCATATATTAAAGTATTTAATATGTCCATACACTGCTTTCAACCTCCATCATCGTATAATAGTCTTATTTTTGTATAGCATTTGTCAATTTTATTTGCATTAATCATATGGCTATTTTCTGTGTAATGGCCATAAAATTTTATTTTCCCATTGTACCAAAACAATAATCTATAGGGTTACCCCCCAAAATTATCTTAACATAAATCAAGTCGACATCAGTATTATTTGTAAAGTCTCCGTCAGTGTTTTTTGTTATTACCATTACATTATTATTACCATATTCTGTTACTATAGGTTCATTAACAGGCAAATATTTGTCATCAATATACACATTGTTTGTCACACAGGGTATGTTTTTAATTCTACCAGTTCTCTCACTATTTAAACTCTGTATTAACTCTTCATAATTTCTCTTCACCTTATATATTTCTACCGTTCTCTCTCTCTCATAATTACTTTCATCACCACAACATTTCATAATCTCACTCCATACAGAGGGCACCACAACATTATTACAACGTCTGGCTTTACCAGATACACAAAAATAATTCAAAGACCTTTTGTCTTTTCCAAAAACTACGGAGGAACCTTTGTCCTCCAACAATACTAGTGAAGCATTTTCTTCACCCCCAACCACAGCACTGGAAAATTCTACCCTCTGTACACTCTCTTCATTTAAACTGTCTTCACACTCTCTCTCATTTTGATCAACTACATTTTTATCCTCAATGTCACTACTACTATTTGCTGTATCACTTTTTGATACCATGTTTTCACATTTATTGTCTACCACACACACACTCTCTCTTAACTCACCTGTTTCTCTTTTTATTTCTCTACATGTTTCGTTAAGTCATTCATCCATACTACACAATGAATTCGTTAATACGTCAAACTTTACATTTATGCTATTTTCAAATTTCATATTCTGTTCTTTGTATTGTTCGAATTTGGCATCATTTATGTCAAAACGACTATTTATGTCGCTACTTAATATATCAAATTTTGTATTTTGTTCATTGAACTTGGTATCATTCATGTCAAAACGATTATTTATGGCGTTAAAATTTACCTCTAACATTGCTTGTAGTCTTTCAAACATTTTATAACTATCATCTTTTTTAACCTGAACCGGCGTCGATTGACTCGCAACATCATTCAATATCACTGACTCAGTCAAGCTTATCTCGTTTACTACCGTTTCAGTTATTATTGTTTTTACTTGGTTGTCCGTACTTGTACTGACCAGGCCAACGTTGTTGACTTTATCACTATTACTCTCCATTTTGAGTATATGTTCCAAATAGTATACTTATAAATGTATGCTTAGCAAACTACACAATAATCGCCCTCACTTCCAAATAACCTGTTCTGCAGCTTGGTTAGGTCTGGCGGATATAGGTTATAAACCCTATACTCGAGTCCCTGTTCGGGCGCCACTGAAACTTTATTAATTTCGGCAAATATATAATACTCGTGTCCCTAGTTCGGGGCCAATGAAACTTTATTAATTAATTGCCAATATATAATCTTACTCTTACCTTCGAATTCCTGGTCCAAAGTCGTTCAGACGAAACCAGCTACAGACAAGTTTACTAGGGTTGATGTTTCAAAATAATTTTTCTAACACCAAAATTTGTATTCTAAACAACTAACTTTCTTTAATTTACTATTTGCTTTCGCTCTATTTTTACATTACATTTTTTTTTTAAATAAGGCATGAATACTTGAACAATTGGTTTTAACTCATATGAAAATGACTTAGCAATAGTACAATTTACAAATAACTTGACCAGCACTTTGCAACGCTCTCTCATTCATACTTTTTATTTGATTCTCTTTTAAAGCCCCGTAATTAAAACTCGGTATTTATGTTTAATGTCTGTATTTAGGGAATAGTTCTGATAGTTATATGTAGAATACTTAACCCACGGCGTTAATCCGTTCCATTACCACCTTGTGTTGTAGGCTGTTTTTGGTCACTAAGGTTATTTCCACAGTTCATAATCTTCCGCACTACCGCTACACACTCCGTCTTATTTAATTCACTTTAGGTTGCAATTACGAATTTTGCTTTTACAGACTTGTTTGTCGGATAGCTTCACAACAAAAATCGGCCGACGTACTTGACTTGAACTCTTATATGTTTTTAACTATGTGACCACGCTATTGTTTGTACACTTTACACTTTTCTATTGTGCCTTACAAGATAGGCCGAATTAATTTCACGGCCTATATTGCACCCGAGGCCACCGTTTAATTTTAAACCACAAACTTTTTACTGTCTGATGCTGCTTACTACTGTTCACTCTCTGATGACAAACTGCAGACTGTGATTCACAAAAAGCCTGCTGCTGGGGCAGTTACGCAATACGTCTGGGCAATTGTTTAGGCTAACAATGTGCATTGCTGGTTACTGGGGCTCCCCACAGGTGAAAGTTAACAATTGGAAAAGTGATTGAATTGATGCAATATAAAATTAAACTGGGGGTAGCTCACAATTCTGTACCGTTACAATACCCCCTCAATAAGAGGTTGAAATCCGAAGCGTTCAAACTCTTATTACCTAAACCCTAAGAGGATCAGTGAGGATATGGCGCCGCAACCCCCCTGAACACTCTACTGAAATTGTGGGTTCTTACCCCCCTAGTCTGGCGACTGCGGCAGCACCCATCCGATCTTACGGGACTTCTCTGTTCAAGATCCCACCACCATAAGCTCGGACCAATACCCACCACAGTATCGCCTGACTTTGAAACATTCACTTAAAATTTAATAAACGGCCTTCCATCACTCCATATCCCGCAACTGATTTGTTTCCTCTTAGCCATAAAGGCTCATTCTTTTCAAAGTACTGGTTCTGCTTATACAAAGTACTGGTTTGGTTTAAAATAATAATATAACCTAAATAATATTCCCCGTATAATATTACCCATCCAAAATAATACCTTAATTATACAAAATTACATTTACACAAAATTTCCTTCAGTTTTCACTTTTAAATAAAGTACATGTTTCATTTTTAACAATTACATTTGAAATTTGAATTAGAATAAATTTAAATTTATTATTAAAATCATCTTTCCAATTAATTTAATTACCAAATTAATTTAATTGTATTTAATTTCTCAAACTCTAAGTTCATTAATTCAATCTTATTTGTTCGAAACAATTTCATTTGTTTTAATTACATTTTACAAAAGACCCTACAAAAATATTACCTACATCCATCACAGCAGATGTCTCTTTTTATTTCATAATAGGATCTTACTGGCAATGATTCAGCAGACTACAACATATTTTTGTTATTGTCAACTCAGCTTCCACACCTCTGGCTGTAAACGTTAGTCAAAACACAACACACCTGTTTACATAAACAGTCGTCTGCCAGACTGGTGTTATAAACACAGTTATAAACACTCCTTCAGTCTAAACATTCTACTTACCTCACCTCTAATACCTGGACTTTTCTATAGATCTTTTAATGTTAACATATTTGTCAAAATCTATTTATTACAATTGAAACCAAAATTTTGCTTCATTAATAAAATTAACCCTTTTAAATTATTTGTTTAACTTGACAATTATTTAATAACCTCCGCTCAAAGCAGTTTAGCTGTACTTATATTATTTAAAACATTTTTAATATACACACATCATACAAAATAGACTTCAATATTATTATGCCATTTGTTCATATTACAAACATACGTTACCTACGTTAGCTATACTGTACATTGCAGCAAAATAATATTAACACAATACATTTATTTACAGATTTCCGTACTAATTTTCTTATATACCACACATCAATTCCTAAATTCAGCAAGGTCATTACCATATATTAAAGTATTTAATATGTCCATACACTGCTTTCAACCTCCATCATCGTATAATAGTCTTATTTTTGTATAGCATTTGTCAATTTTATTTGCATTAATCATATGGCTATTTTCTGTGTAATGGCCATAAAATTTTATTTTCCCATTGTACCAAAACAATAATCTATAGGGTTACCCCCCAAAATTATCTTAACATAAATCAAGTCGACATCAGTATTATTTGTAAAGTCTCCGTCAGTGTTTTTTGTTATTACCATTACATTATTATTACCATATTCTGTTACTATAGGTTCATTAACAGGCAAATATTTGTCATCAATATACACATTGTTTGTCACACAGGGTATGTTTTTAATTCTACCAGTTCTCTCACTATTTAAACTCTGTATTAACTCTTCATAATTTCTCTTCACCTTATATATTTCTACCGTTCTCTCTCTCTCATAATTACTTTCATCACCACAACATTTCATAATCTCACTCCATACAGAGGGCACCACAACATTATTACAACGTCTGGCTTTACCAGATACACAAAAATAATTCAAAGACCTTTTGTCTTTTCCAAAAACTACGGAGGAACCTTTGTCCTCCAACAATACTAGTGAAGCATTTTCTTCACCCCCAACCACAGCACTGGAAAATTCTACCCTCTGTACACTCTCTTCATTTAAACTGTCTTCACACTCTCTCTCATTTTGATCAACTACATTTTTATCCTCAATGTCACTACTACTATTTGCTGTATCACTTTTTGATACCATGTTTTCACATTTATTGTCTACCACACACACACTCTCTCTTAACTCACCTGTTTCTCTTTTTATTTCTCTACATGTTTCGTTAAGTCATTCATCCATACTACACAATGAATTCGTTAATACGTCAAACTTTACATTTATGCTATTTTCAAATTTCATATTCTGTTCTTTGTATTGTTCGAATTTGGCATCATTTATGTCAAAACGACTATTTATGTCGCTACTTAATATATCAAATTTTGTATTTTGTTCATTGAACTTGGTATCATTCATGTCAAAACGATTATTTATGGCGTTAAAATTTACCTCTAACATTGCTTGTAGTCTTTCAAACATTTTATAACTATCATCTTTTTTAACCTGAACCGGCGTCGATTGACTCGCAACATCATTCAATATCACTGACTCAGTCAAGCTTATCTCGTTTACTACCGTTTCAGTTATTATTGTTTTTACTTGGTTGTCCGTACTTGTACTGACCAGGCCAACGTTGTTGACTTTATCACTATTACTCTCCATTTTGAGTATATGTTCCAAATAGTATACTTATAAATGTATGCTTAGCAAACTACACAATAATCGCCCTCACTTCCAAATAACCTGTTCTGCAGCTTGGTTAGGTCTGGCGGATATAGGTTATAAACCCTATACTCGAGTCCCTGTTCGGGCACCACTGAAACTTTATTAATTTCGGCAAATATATAATACTCGGGTCCCTAGTTCGGGGCCAATGAAACTTTATTAATTAATTGCCAATATATAATCTTACTCTTACCTTCGAATTCCTGGTCCAAAGTCGTTCAGACGAAACCAGCTACAGACAAGGTTACTTGGGTTGATGTTTCAAAATAATTTTTCTAACACCAAAATTTGTATTCTAAACAACTAACTTTCTTTAATTTACTATTTGCTTTCGCTCTATTTTTACATTACATTTTTTTTTTAAATAAGGCATGAATACTTAAACAATTGGTTTTAACTCATATGAAAATGACTTAGCAATAGTACAATTTACAAATAACTTGACCAGCACTTTGCAACGCTCTCTCATTCATACTTTTTATTTGATTCTCTTTTAAAGCCCCGTAATTAAAACTCGGTATTTATGTTTAATGTCTGTATTTAGGGAATAGTTCTGATAGTTATATGTAGAATACTTAACCCACGGCGTTAATCCGTTCCATTACCACCTTGTGTTGTAGGCTGTTTTTGGTCACTAAGGTTATTTCCACAGTTCATAATCTTCCGCACTACCGCTACACACTCCGTCTTATTTAATTCACTTTAGGTTGCAATTACGAATTTTGCTTTTACAGACTTGTTTGTCGGATAGCTTCACAACAAAAATCGGCCGACGTACTTGACTTGAACTCATATGTTTTTAACTATGTGACCACGCTATTGTTTGTACACTTTACACTTTTCTATTGTGCCTTACAAGATAGGCCGAATTAATTTCACGGCCTATATTGCACCCGAGGCCACCGTTTAATTTTAAACCACAAACTTTTTACTGTCTGATGCTGCTTACTACTGTTCACTCTCTGATGACAAACTGCAGACTGTGATTCACAAAAAGCCTGCTGCTGGGGCAGTTATGCAATACGTCTGGGCAATTGTTTAGGCTAACAATGTGCAGTGCTGGTTACTGGGGCTCCCCACAGGTGAAAGTTAACAATTGGAAAAGTGATTGAATTGATGCAATATAAAATTAAACTGGGGGTAGCTCACAATTCTGTACCGTTACAATACCCCCTCAATAAGAGGTTGAAATCCGAAGCGTTCAAACTCTTATTACCTAAACCCTAAGAGGATCAGTGAGGATATGGCGCCGCAACCCCCCTGAACACTCTACTGAAATTGTGGGTTCTTACCCCCCTAGTCTGGCGACTGCGGCAGCACCCATCCGATCTTACGGGACTTCTCTGTTCAAGATCCCACCACCATAAGCTCGGACCAATACCCACCACAGTATCGCCTGACTTTGAAACATTCACTTAAAATTTAATAAACGGCCTTCCATCACTCCATATCCCGCAACTGATTTGTTTCCTCTTAGCCATAAAGGCTCATTCTTTGCAAAGTACTGGTTCTGCTTATACAAAGTACTGGTTTGGTTTAAAATAATAATATAACCTAAATAATATTCCCCGTGTAATATTACCCATCCAAAATAATACCTTAATTATACAAAATTACATTTACACAAAATTTCCTTCAGTTTTCACTTTTAAATAAAGTACATGTTTCATTTTTAACAATTACATTTGAAATTTGAATTAGAATAAATTTAAATTTATTATTAAAATCATCTTTCCAATTAATTTAATTACCAAATTAATTTAATTGTATTTAATTTCTCAAACTCTAAGTTCATTAATTCAATCTTATTTGTTCGAAACAATTTCATTTGTTTTAATTACATTTTACAAAAGACCCTACAAAAATATTACCTACATCCATCACAGCAGATGTCTCTTTTTATTTCATAATAGGATCTTACTGGCAATGATTCAGCAGACTACAACATATTTTTGTTATTGTCAACTCAGCTTCCACACCTCTGGCTGTAAACGTTAGTCAAAACACAACACACCTGTTTACATAAACAGTCGTCTGCCAGACTGGTGTTATAAACACAGTTATAAACACTCCTTCAGTCTAAACATTCTACTTACCTCACCTCTAATACCTGGACTTTTCTATAGATCTTTTAATGTTAACATATTTGTCAAAATCTATTTATTACAATTGAAACCAAAATTTTGCTTCATTAATAAAATTAACCCTTTTAAATTATTTGTTTAACTTGACAATTATTTAATAACCTCCGCTCAAAGCAGTTTAGCTGTACTTATATTATTTAAAACATTTTTAATATACACACATCATACAAAATAGACTTCAATATTATTATGCCATTTGTTCATATTACAAACATACGTTACCTACGTTAGCTATACTGTACATTGCAGCAAAATAATATTAACACAATACATTTATTTACAGATTTCCGTACTAATTTTCTTATATACCACACATCAATTCCTAAATTCAGCAAGGTCATTACCATATATTAAAGTATTTAATATGTCCATACACTGCTTTCAACCTCCATCATCGTATAATAGTCTTATTTTTGTATAGCATTTGTCAATTTTATTTGCATTCATCATATGGCTATTTTCTGTGTAATGGCCATAAAATTTTATTTTCCCATTGTACCAAAACAATAATCTATAGGGTTACCCCCCAAAATTATCTTAACATAAATCAAGTCGACATCAGTATTATTTGTAAAGTCTCCGTCAGTGTTTTTTGTTATTACCATTACATTATTATTACCATATTCTGTTACTATAGGTTCATTAACAGGCAAATATTTGTCATCAATATACACATTGTTTGTCACACAGGGTATGTTTTTAATTCTACCAGTTCTCTCACTATTTAAACTCTGTATTAACTCTTCATAATTTCTCTTCACCTTATATATTTCTACCGTTCTCTCTCTCTCATAATTACTTTCATCACCACAACATTTCATAATCTCACTCCATACAGAGGGCACCACAACATTATTACAACGTCTGGCTTTACCAGATACACAAAAATAATTCAAAGACCTTTTGTCTTTTCCAAAAACTACGGAGGAACCTTTGTCCTCCAACAATACTAGTGAAGCATTTTCTTCACCCCCAACCACAGCACTGGAAAATTCTACCCTCTGTACACTCTCTTCATTTAAACTGTCTTCACACTCTCTCTCATTTTGATCAACTACATTTTTATCCTCAATGTCACTACTACTATTTGCTGTATCACTTTTTGATACCATGTTTTCACATTTATTGTCTACCACACACACACTCTCTCTTAACTCACCTGTTTCTCTTTTTATTTCTCTACATGTTTCGTTAAGTCATTCATCCATACTACACAATGAATTCGTTAATACGTCAAACTTTACATTTATGCTATTTTCAAATTTCATATTCTGTTCTTTGTATTGTTCGAATTTGGCATCATTTATGTCAAAACGACTATTTATGTCGCTACTTAATATATCAAATTTTGTATTTTGTTCATTGAACTTGGTATCATTCATGTCAAAACGATTATTTATGGCGTTAAAATTTACCTCTAACATTGCTTGTAGTCTTTCAAACATTTTATAACTATCATCTTTTTTAACCTGAACCGGCGTCGATTGGCTCGCAACATCATTCAATATCACTGACTCAGTCAAGCTTATCTCGTTTACTACCGTTTCAGTTATTATTGTTTTTACTTGGTTGTCCGTACTTGTACTGACCAGGCCAACGTTGTTGACTTTATCACTATTACTCTCCATTTTGAGTATATGTTCCAAATAGTATACTTATAAATGTATGCTTAGCAAACTACACAATAATCGCCCTCACTTCCAAATAACCTGTTCTGCAGCTTGGTTAGGTCTGGCGGATATAGGTTATAAACCCTATACTCGAGTCCCTGTTCGGGCACCACTGAAACTTTATTAATTTCGGCAAATATATAATACTTGGGTCCCTAGTTCGGGGCCAATGAAACTTTATTAATTAATTGCCAATATATAATCTTACTCTTACCTTCGAATTCCTGGTCCAAAGTCGTTCAGACGAAACCAGCTACAGACAAGGTTACTTGGGTTGATGTTTCAAAATAATTTTTCTAACACCAAAATTTGTATTCTAAACAACTAACTTTCTTTAATTTACTATTTGCTTTCGCTCTATTTTTACATTACATTTTTTTTTTAAATAAGGCATGAATACTTAAACAATTGGTTTTAACTCATATGAAAATGACTTAGCAATAGTACAATTTACAAATAACTTGACCAGCACTTTGCAACGCTCTCTCATTCATACTTTTTATTTGATTCTCTTTTAAAGCCCCGTAATTAAAACTCGGTATTTATGTTTAATGTCTGTATTTAGGGAATAGTTCTGATAGTTATATGTAGAATACTTAACCCACGGCGTTAATCCGTTCCATTACCACCTTGTGTTGTAGGCTGTTTTTGGTCACTAAGGTTATTTCCACAGTTCATAATCTTCCGCACTACCGCTACACACTCCGTCTTATTTAATTCACTTTAGGTTGCAATTACGAATTTTGCTTTTACAGACTTGTTTGTCGGATAGCTTCACAACAAAAATCGGCCGACGTACTTGACTTGAACTCTTATATGTTTTTAACTATGTGACCACGCTATTGTTTGTACACTTTACACTTTTCTATTGTGCCTTACAAGATAGGCCGAATTAATTTCACGGCCTATATTGCACCCGAGGCCACCGTTTAATTTTAAACCACAAACTTTTTACTGTCTGATGCTGCTTACTACTGTTCACTCTCTGATGACAAACTGCAGACTGTGATTCACAAAAAGCCTGCTGCTGGGGCAGTTATGCAATACGTCTGGGCAATTGTTTAGGCTAACAATGTGCAGTGCTGGTTACTGGGGCTCCCCACAGGTGAAAGTTAACAATTGGAAAAGTGATTGAATTGATGCAATATAAAATTAAACTGGGGGTAGCTCACAATTCTGTACCGTTACAATACCCCCTCAATAAGAGGTTGAAATCCGAAGCGTTCAAACTCTTATTACCTAAACCCTAAGAGGATCAGTGAGGATATGGCGCCGCAACCCCCCTGAACACTCTACTGAAATTGTGGGTTCTTACCCCCCTAGTCTGGCGACTGCGGCAGCACCCATCCGATCTTACGGGACTTCTCTGTTCAAGATCCCACCACCATAAGCTCGGACCAATACCCACCACAGTATCGCCTGACTTTGAAACATTCACTTAAAATTTAATAAACGGCCTTCCATCACTCCATATCCCGCAACTGATTTGTTTCCTCTTAGCCATAAAGGCTCATTCTTTGCAAAGTACTGGTTCTGCTTATACAAAGTACTGGTTTGGTTTAAAATAATAATATAACCTAAATAATATTCCCCGTGTAATATTACCCATCCAAAATAATACCTTAATTATACAAAATTACATTTACACAAAATTTCCTTCAGTTTTCACTTTTAAATAAAGTACATGTTTCATTTTTAACAATTACATTTGAAATTTGAATTAGAATAAATTTAAATTTATTATTAAAATCATCTTTCCAATTAATTTAATTACCAAATTAATTTAATTGTATTTAATTTCTCAAACTCTAAGTTCATTAATTCAATCTTATTTGTTCGAAACAATTTCATTTGTTTTAATTACATTTTACAAAAGACCCTACAAAAATATTACCTACATCCATCACAGCAGATGTCTCTTTTTATTTCATAATAGGATCTTACTGGCAATGATTCAGCAGACTACAACATATTTTTGTTATTGTCAACTCAGCTTCCACACCTCTGGCTGTAAACGTTAGTCAAAACACAACACACCTGTTTACATAAACAGTCGTCTGCCAGACTGGTGTTATAAACACAGTTATAAACACTCCTTCAGTCTAAACATTCTACTTACCTCACCTCTAATACCTGGACTTTTCTATAGATCTTTTAATGTTAACATATTTGTCAAAATCTATTTATTACAATTGAAACCAAAATTTTGCTTCATTAATAAAATTAACCCTTTTAAATTATTTGTTTAACTTGACAATTATTTAATAACCTCCGCTCAAAGCAGTTTAGCTGTACTTATATTATTTAAAACATTTTTAATATACACACATCATACAAAATAGACTTCAATATTATTATGCCATTTGTTCATATTACAAACATACGTTACCTACGTTAGCTATACTGTACATTGCAGCAAAATAATATTAACACAATACATTTATTTACAGATTTCCGTACTAATTTTCTTATATACCACACATCAATTCCTAAATTCAGCAAGGTCATTACCATATATTAAAGTATTTAATATGTCCATACACTGCTTTCAACCTCCATCATCGTATAATAGTCTTATTTTTGTATAGCATTTGTCAATTTTATTTGCATTCATCATATGGCTATTTTCTGTGTAATGGCCATAAAATTTTATTTTCCCATTGTACCAAAACAATAATCTATAGGGTTACCCCCCAAAATTATCTTAACATAAATCAAGTCGACATCAGTATTATTTGTAAAGTCTCCGTCAGTGTTTTTTGTTATTACCATTACATTATTATTACCATATTCTGTTACTATAGGTTCATTAACAGGCAAATATTTGTCATCAATATACACATTGTTTGTCACACAGGGTATGTTTTTAATTCTACCAGTTCTCTCACTATTTAAACTCTGTATTAACTCTTCATAATTTCTCTTCACCTTATATATTTCTACCGTTCTCTCTCTCTCATAATTACTTTCATCACCACAACATTTCATAATCTCACTCCATACAGAGGGCACCACAACATTATTACAATGTCTGGCTTTACCAGATACACAAAAATAATTCAAAGACCTTTTGTCTTTTCCAAAAACTACGGAGGAACCTTTGTCCTCCAACAATACTAGTGAAGCATTTTCTTCACCCCCAACCACAGCACTGGAAAATTCTACCCTCTGTACACTCTCTTCATTTAAACTGTCTTCACACTCTCTCTCATTTTGATCAACTACATTTTTATCCTCAATGTCACTACTACTATTTGCTGTATCACTTTTTGATACCATGTTTTCACATTTATTGTCTACCACACACACACTCTCTCTTAACTCACCTGTTTCTCTTTTTATTTCTCTACATGTTTCGTTAAGTCATTCATCCATACTACACAATGAATTCGTTAATACGTCAAACTTTACATTTATGCTATTTTCAAATTTCATATTCTGTTCTTTGTATTGTTCGAATTTGGCATCATTTATGTCAAAACGACTATTTATGTCGCTACTTAATATATCAAATTTTGTATTTTGTTCATTGAACTTGGTATCATTCATGTCAAAACGATTATTTATGGCGTTAAAATTTACCTCTAACATTGCTTGTAGTCTTTCAAACATTTTATAACTATCATCTTTTTTAACCTGAACCGGCGTCGATTGGCTCGCAACATCATTCAATATCACTGACTCAGTCAAGCTTATCTCGTTTACTACCGTTTCAGTTATTATTGTTTTTACTTGGTTGTCCGTACTTGTACTGACCAGGCCAACGTTGTTGACTTTATCACTATTACTCTCCATTTTGAGTATATGTTCCAAATAGTATACTTATAAATGTATGCTTAGCAAACTACACAATAATCGCCCTCACTTCCAAATAACCTGTTCTGCAGCTTGGTTAGGTCTGGCGGATATAGGTTATAAACCCTATACTCGAGTCCCTGTTCGGGCGCCACTGAAACTTTATTAATTTCGGCAAATATATAATACTCGGGTCCCTAGTTCGGGGCCAATGAAACTTTATTAATTAATTGCCAATATATAATCTTACTCTTACCTTCGAATTCCTGGTCCAAAGTCGTTCAGACGAAACCAGCTACAGACAAGGTTACTTGGGTTGACGTTTCAAAATAATTTTTCTAACACCAAAATTTGTATTCTAAACAACTAACTTTCTTTAATTTACTATTTGCTTTCGCTCTATTTTTACAATACATTTTTTTTTAAAATAAGGCATGAATACTTAAACAATTGGTTTTAACGCATATGAAAATGACTTAGCAATAGTA
Organism: Magicicada septendecula; assembly: GCA_034769895.1. Taxonomy (NCBI): domain Eukaryota; kingdom Metazoa; phylum Arthropoda; class Insecta; order Hemiptera; family Cicadidae; genus Magicicada; species Magicicada septendecula. The sequence continues at coordinate 794,710,466 of CM068367.1, read as the reverse complement.
CAATTTACAAATAACTTGACCAGCACTTTGCAACGCTCTCTCGTTCATACTTTTTATTTGATTCTCTTTTAAAGCCCCGTAATTAAAACTCGGTATTTATGTTTAATGTCTGTATTTAGGGAATAGTTCTGATAGTTATATGTAGAATACTTAACCCACGGCGTTAATCCGTTCCATTACCACCTTGTGTTGTAGGCTGTTTTTGGTCACTAAGGTTATTTCCACAGTTCATAATCATCCGCACTACCGCTACACACTCCGTCTTATTTAATTCACTTTAGGTTGCAATTACGAATTTTGCTTTTACAGACTTGTTTGTCGGATAGCTTCACAACAAAAATCGGCCGACGTACTTGACTTGAACTCTTATATGTTTTTAACTATGTGACCACGCTATTGTTTGTACACTTTACACTTTTCTATTGTGCCTTACAAGATAGGCCGAATTAATTTCACGGCCTATATTGCACCGGAGGCCACCGTTTAATTTTAAACCACAAACTTTTTACTGTCTGATGCTGCTTACTACTGTTCACTCTCTGATGACAAACTGCAGACTGTGATTCACAAAAAGCCTGCTGCTGGGGCAGTTACGCAATACGTCTGGGCAATTGTTTAGGCTAACAATGTGCATTGCTGGTTACTGGGGCTCCCCACAGGTAAAAGTTAACAATTGGAAAAGTGATTGAATTGATGCAATATAAAATTAAACTGGGGTAGCTCACAATTCTGTACCGTTACAATACCCCCTCAATAAGAGGTTGAAATCCAAAGCGTTCAAACTCTTATTGCCTAAACCCTAAGAGGATCAGTGAGGATATGGTGCCGCAACCCCCCTGAACACTCTACTGAAATTGTGGGTTCTTACCCCCCTAGTCTGGCGACTGCGGCAGCACCCATCCGATCTTACGGGACTTCTCTGTTCAAGATCCCACCACCATAAGCTCGGACCGATACCCACCACAGTATCACCTGACTTTGAAACATTCACTTAAAATTTAATAAACGGCCTTCCATCACTCCATATCCCGCAACTGATTTGTTTCCTCTTAGCCATAAAGGCTCATTCTTTGCAAAGTACTGGTTCTGCTTATACAAAGTACTGGTTTGGTTTAAAATAATAATATAACCTAAATAATATTCCCCGTATAATATTACCCATCCAAAATAATACCTTAATTATACAAAATTACATTTACACAAAATTTCCTTCAGTTTTCACTTTTAAATAAAGTACATGTTTCATTTATAACAATTACATTTGAAATTTGAATTAGAATAAATTTAAATTTATTATTAAAATCATCTTTCCAATTAATTTAATTACCAAATTAATTTAATTGTATTTAATTTCTCAAACTCTAAGTTCATTAATTCAATCTTATTTGTTCGAAACAATTTCATTTGTTTTAATTACATTTTACAAAAGACCCTACAAAAATATTACCTACATCCATCACAGCAGATGTCTCTTTTTATTTCATAATAGGATCTTACTGGCAATGATTCAGCAGACTACAACATATTTTTGTTATTGTCAACTCAGCTTCCACACCTCTGGCTGTAAACGTTAGTCAAAACATACAACACACCTGTTTACATAAACAGTCGTCTGCCAGACTGGTGTTATAAACACAGTTATAAACACTCCTTTAGTCTAAACATTCTACTTACCTCACCTCTAATACCTGGACTTTTCTATAGATCTTTTAATGTTAACATATTTGTCAAAATCTATTTATTACAATTGAAACCAAAATTTTGCTTCATTAATAAAATTAACCCTTTTAAATTATTTGTTTAACTTGACAATTATTTAATAACCTCCGCTCAAAGCAGTTTAGCTGTACTTATATTATTTAAAACATTTTTAATATACACACATCATACAAAATAGACTTCAATATTATTATGCCATTTGTTCATATTACAAACATACGTTAGCTATACTGTACATTGCAGCAAAATAATATTAACACAATACATTTATTTACAGATTTCCGTACTAATTTTTACTTCCATATTCCTTAAGGAATGGAAGTATGGTGATGGCAAAAAAAATCGTGTTCGAGATTATTGCAGATTCTGATTCTACTACACTCAAAACATGAAAAAAAGTCGTTTTCCGAAAAGTGTCTGTGTGTGTGTGTCTGTCTGTCTAGATTTTTTTTCTATGGCAAACGATAACTGCCACAAATTCAAACAGAATCAAATAATTTTTTGCATACAGCCCTGATTTGTAGAGTACTCACGACCTATTGTTTTTGGTGAAGATCGGTTGAGGGAAAGGGGTAGTTTACCCGCAACGGTTTTTTTTATCAAGGGAAATTTTTTTTTTTTGGCAAACGATAACGGCCGCAAATTCAAACAGAATTTTGTTGCCAGGCAATAAAATTAAAATTTTTTTCATTTTAATGTAAATCATGTATAAGAGAAAATATATCGCGCTTGGCAGGCGATATTAAGATTTAAATATAAATCTTAGAATATGGAAGTCATGTATGGTTCTCCATACCGATATTTTTTCTTTCTTATCTCTTTCTCAGAAAGTTATTAATCCGCTTTTGTATTCATTAAAATTAATTTATTAACATTATATTTTTTCATGTGGTCCTTATTTCTCTTTGCCTTTCATAGATGTTTTATTATTTTCTTGTCAAAACCATTCTCTTCATATGTTTGGTATGAGTTGTTCTTCTTTGTTTTTTCAGAACTGAGTAATATCATAATTATCCTTCTTTATTATCTGTTTCCATACTCATTTCATAAATAGTTAGTCATAGGTTGTTCTTATTATATTATTATTTTTTTCTTCTCTTTTTTAGATTTTGATAATTTTATTATAATAACGAATTCTTCTCTTTCTTTCAAAATTATTGCCTTCTCTTGTATATCACACTCTTTTTTGTTTTTCTTCTCTACTCCTTCAAATGTTTGATATTCACATTTATTCTGGATTCTTTCTTATTTTCCTTCTTCATTAATCACGTTATTTTCTTCAAATCTATTTGTGTAAGTTGATCTTATTATTATTTTAGAATTTTGATAATTTATACAAAATTCTTCTCTTTTTAATTAGTCTCAAATTATTCTCTTCAAATCTATTTGTGTAAGTTGGTCTTACTATTGTTCTTCAGTAAAATACAATTCTTCTTTTTATCTCATTCAAAATTAAATTCCATAAATAATTAGTTGTAAGTTGATCTTACTATCTTTTTTTTTTTTTTAATTAATCCCAAATTATTTTCTTTAAAATTCACTGGTATAAGTTGATCTTACTATTTTTTAAATTTTGTGGGTATTCAAAATTCAAATTCTTCTTTTTAAAATTAATCTCAACTTACTCTCTTCAAATTTTTTATGTAAGCTGGTCTTACTATTCTTTAGAATTTTGAGTGTTTTTATTATAGTCACAAATTCTTCTTCTTAATTAATCCCAAATTGTTTTCTTCTAAAGTATTTGTGTAAGTTGACCTTACTTATTTTTTAAATTTTGATGATTTTTCTTACAAACACAAATTCCTCTTCTTTTTTAATTAGTCACATTATTTTCTTCAAATCATTTATAAGTTGATCTTATTCATATTTTAGAATTTTGAGGTTTTTCAAAATTCAAATTCTTCTTTTTATTTCCAAATTATTTCCTTTTAAATTATTTGTGTAAGTTGATCTTACTTGTATGTTGGAATTTTGATGATTCATCATAATATTCAAATTCTATTCTTCTTCTTTTTATTTCCAAATTGTTTTCTTTCAAAAGTACTTATAAGTGGATCTTATCATTTTTTAGAATTTTGGTGATTTTATTCCAAAATTCATATTCTTCTTTTTTATCTCCAAATTACTTTCTTCAAAATTTTTTATGTAAGCTGGTCTTACTATTCTTTAGAATTTTGATGATTTTTTTTTATTATAGTCACAAATTCTTCTTTTTTTAATATTATCGTTCCTATTATTATATTTTCTTCTATACCCAGTATTTATGATTTTCTTTATGTCGCTCAGTTGCTCATATTTCATTTGTAAAGTTCGGTTTCTTAAATAATCTTCTTTCTTAAATCCCAGTTTAGTTCTTTGTTCGTTATTCATATCATTTCTCCTCAATGGTATTTATTTCTCGTCTTCTTCAAAATTGTTTTTCGCCGTAGTCGGTTATCATGACATCCGTCCCTTTTCTTGATGGTGTGTGGTATTTGATTCAACCGTGGTCCATCATCTCAGTTGCCCTTATTGTCCGGACGACCATTGTCTTCATAACTATTCCTGTACTGGTGACATCTCTTGCTTCTACCTGGTACTTCATTTTTTCTGCGGTTATTCCTTCATTGGCTGCAAAGCTTATTCGATTCCCTCTATCATATTGTTTCTTACACCAATATGTCACTGGTCCATCAATGACTAATGATATCATTGATAATCTACTATATATTCCTACCCTGGTCATATTCCATTTACCTCTGGTCTTTTCCAAATTGTAGACTACTGTTTTGTGGTAAATCATTTCTGAAATTGTTTTTAATTTCTTCCCATAATCTCTGGAATTCGTGAATACCTTATTGCTGGTAATTGGGATATTATTGACATCAATTAAACCATGGTTCATCATCTCCATTTCTTCCTGTGTTTTTATTAAATTCCTTGGATACATTCTTCTCATTTTCTTTGGTTCCATTTCCCTTTGTTTAATATTTTCTTTGTTTCCGTTAGTCTTATTTTCAGAGAATACTACTACTTGTTCCTTTGTTTTTTCGTTTGGTATTTCTTCTATTCCTGTTTGGTTGCCATCTACCTTCTGGCTGGATTGTTCCATCGGTTGGTTCTTCTCTTTTCTTAATTCTTCTCTACGCCGTTTACTATCGTTTATTTGATCATCTAGTTTCTTATTTTGATCACCTAGTATCTTACTGACATTTTTCAGGTTCTCCATTATCGACTTGTGGAACTCTTTCCTTTCCTCTCTTAATTCCTCTCTGAATAATTTACCTTCCTCTCTTATTTCTTCCTTCAGGGATTTGAATTCTCGTAGGATCATTTCCATCATTTTGTCCAATTTTGTCTCTTCTGTTGTTTGGGGTCTCTCTAGCTCTTTCTCCTGGAGATTGACCTCCCCTGTTGGCGTTGGTATTTCAGGTTGTTCCTCTGGTGGTGCGGGCTGTTTAGGTTCCACTGGGGGTAATAACCTTTCCACATCTTCCACTGGCGTCGCCTCTTCGTCTTCCATATTGATTTCAATTTCCTTTTCTGCCTCCGCCGCCCGTTTCTTCGAGGTTGCTCGACGTTGCATTTTCCCTTTTCTCTAACTTTATAACTGCTGCCAAGCTCCAATTAGGGATTGGGCAAATTATAGTTGCCTATCAATCACTAATTAAAGCCCCTCAGTTGGTCACCAATTTGTAACAAATTATATTAATTTTATATCCGTGTCTATCGGTGTCCAAGCCACTTATTTATATTGATAGAATAAAGTATTTACCTTATTTTGTTTGTCCGTCTGGTGGCTTTATTTCTTCTTCGTTATTACGACGCGTTTCGGGACATATGTCCCATCCTCAGGTATTGTCACTCAGCAGAGGTCGTCATTTAAGTAAAAATATCAACACATAAAACTTATAACATAACTTACACATAATCAACAATAAAAACGTTTAAACTTTGGAGCACGTACAAGTCAATATGCGCATCCCGGACTACAACGGTCGACTGCCGAGTCTATGTTATTGCTCGCCGCGCACTGTGGACTTTGTCTGTATTTGTGTAGCCGTATCGTATAGCGAATTTGACTGAAACTGTAACTGTTCATTTAGGAGAATTTATTTTGTGTTTGTGTCCTTAAATGCCTTATATATTTCAAATTCCTCGACAGCACTCATGTATCTCCCTTTCTTGCATATGTGTAGGGGTTGAAAATTACTTGCAAAGTCTGTATAATTATGATTATTGTCAACTAGATGACGTGCATAATTTGATGTTATTCTGCTAGGATCTTTTTTGGGCAGGTGTTCTCTAAAGCGTTTTTTAAACGCTCTACCCATTTGTCCAATGTAGAAACAACAACAGTCACTGCACACAACCTTATAAACACCTGTCCTGTCTTCAACTGCTTTTGGGGGGTTTTGTCGAAGTATCTTACCAACGTTGTTACTGGTCCGGAACCCCATCCTAATGTTTACGTCTTTAAACGCGCTGTATAAAATTTTTGGTAGGGTGTTACCATAGTACGATGTTATGTACCTAGTCCCATTTTCACTACCTTCGCGTATTTCTTTGTTACCTCCCTTTTTTCGATGTTTTTTAATTAGGTTGTGTATAATTGAGCTACTGTAACCATTGGCCCTAGCTATATATTTAATTGTGTGAAGTTCTTCGTGAAAGTCTTCCTTTTCCATTGGTATGGACAGTAGTCTATGCACGAAACTGTTATATGCCGCCATCTTTTGGGAGAAAGGGTGATGTGATTTAGCGTTTATTGTGATATCTGTGGTAGTTGGCTTCCGGTATATCTGGTATCGGAAGTTGCTATTTAGTCTTGTGACTGTCAAGTCGAGAAAGTTAAGCTTGCCGTTTACCTCTGTTTCAAGGGTGAACTGTATGTTCTTATTAACGTTATTCATGTATTTTTTCATATTTTCTATCTGCCCCAATGTACCGTTAAAAATTATATAAGTGTCATCAACGTATCGTGTATACGATACTAACCTGTTTGGAGAATTTATTTTTGTTACTGAGCAGATATGTGTTCTCATAATAATTTAGGTATATATCAGCCAGCAGGCTAGATAAGGGGGACCCCATGGCTAGACCTGTTTTCTGGATATAATAATTATTATTGAATGTGAAATAATTCTGGTTTAATATAATTTCTAACAGCCCGATTATTTCGTTAATTTCTTCCTGGTTACATATTCTGGTATTAATAAGATTTGTTTTAAGGATAGCAAGTGTTTCCTTTATAGGGACATTTGTGTATAAATCTACAATGTCAAAAGAGGCTATTTTATGGTTGGGTTGTATTGTGATGTTTTTCATTTTATTAACAAACTCAACGTTATTCTTTATACTGTGATTATTCTCTATTCTCACACTGCTTTTTATTTTAGCCGCAAGTTTTTTACATACACCGTAACTCGGTGCAGTGGTAAAGTTTATGAGAGGCCTGATTGGTACAACGGGTTTGTGTATTTTCGGTAGGCCAATAAATCGAGGCGCCTCCGCGTTAACGGGTTTCAACGAACGGCGAGTAGAGACGTCAAACAGGTGTGTACACTGATTGATTTTGTTATTTAAAACTTTGACAAAGTCTGCGGTTGGGTCAATTTGTACCATTGTGATATTATTGTTTTTTATGAATTCATTAACTTTTAACGTGTACTCATCTTTGTCTATTATGACAATGGTATTACCTTTATCTACTTTTGTAACTAGGGCATTATTATTATTATTATTCAGTTTAGTTTTTAATTGTTTCAGAATTTTGTTTTCTTTCACGTATTTCTGATATATTTTAAAGACACTATTATTATTTGCTACTTTGTTCCCCAAGAGTTTATTTAATTTATTATTAATTATAGCACGAGTTTCAATTTGTAGTGCCTGGCTTGGTATTGTTTTTATCGCAGCTTCCGCATTAATGATTTCGCGAGTTAAGTGGTCTTTATTGACATAAGGTGTATTATAGTTCAACCCTTTGTTAAGAATATCTATTTCGTCAGAGGTAAACTGTATAGGTTTCAAGTTAGAGACACGTGCGTAGAACCTGTGTTTACATATGATAGTGTCCTCTTTTATCTGTTCGTGCTTAAGAGTTCGAAGTTTTATTACTTGTTTCTGATAAACATGTTTCAGTATGTCGTGCGCGTATTTGTTGATGGTTTGTAATACGTTATCCCAGTAAAGCTACATGTACGCTATCGAGCAGCTGTAAATGAGTCCTATATAGCTCTCTATTTAAGACTGTTTTCTTTTTATACAAATACTTTAGTTCTTCCCTCATCCACATTATTCCCGTGAATAAAAAAAAATTTTGTTTATTATATTTTATTTATTTTTTTTTTTAATTAATTAAATATTAATTATTTAATTATGTTCCGTGGTGTTCCGAACTTCTTGTTATTTATTTTAATTGAATGATGTCCTTTTACTTCCATATTCCTTAAGGAATGGAAGTATGCTGATGGCAAAAAAAATCGTGTTCGAGATTATTGCAGATTCTGATTCTACTACACTCAAAACATGAAAAAAAGTCGTTTTCAGAAAAGTGACTGTGTGTGTGTTTGTCTGTGTGTAGATTTTTTTTCTATGGCAAACGATAACTGCCGCAAATTCAAACAGAATCAAATAATTTTTTGCATACAGCCCTGATTTGTAGAGTACTCACGACCTATTGTTTTTAGTGAAGATCGGTTGAGGGAAAGGGGTAGTTTACCAGCAACGGTTTTTTTTTATCAAGGGAAATTTGTTTTTTTTGGCAAACCATAACAGCCGCAAATTCAAACAGAATTAAATAATGTTTCGTATACAGCCCTGAATTGTAGAGTTCTCAAGACCTATTGTTTTTGGTGAAGATCGGTTAAGGGAAAGGGGTAGTTTACCTGTAACATTTTATGTTTTAACAAGGGTATTTCCTATGGCAAATGATAACAGCCGCAAATTCAAACAGAATCAAGTAATTTTTTGCATACAGCCCTGATTTGTAGAGTACTCAAGACCTATTGTTTTTGGTGAAGATCGGTTAAAGGGAAGGGGTAGTTTACCTGAAACGTTTTTTTATCAAGCGTATTTTCTATGGCAAACGGATAACAGCCGCAAATTCAAACAGAATCAAATAATTTTTTGCATACGTCCCTGAATTGTAGACATCTCAAGGACTTTCGATTTTGGTGAAGATCGGTTAAGGGGAAGGGGTAGTTTACCTGCAACCTTTTACGTTTTAACAAAAGTAAAGTACTTGAAAATTCATTTAAACTTTTTGAAACAATGGTAATTGTTAAATATCGGTATGGAGAACCATACATGACTTCCATATTCTAAGATTTATATTTAAAATCATTTTCAAAATGAAATATTACCATAGAAACTACTTCTTTCTACTTACTGCTTCAGCCTTAACCACAGTACTGTGGTCACTAACGTATACCACCTCACGTTATCGCACTCGATTTTCACTGATGATGGAAGTCGACGGCATTGCCGAAACATCTGGTTTTGTAGAAAACATTGGACTACGGCCAAATATCCCGGGAAGGAATTTTAACAAAAACTACTTCTTTGTTGCCGATAACGTTGTACACATATATATATATAAAATATATGCATAAAATTAATGGCTTGTATAAGTTAATGATTGATCTCCATTAAGTAGTGCTCAAGTTTCCAAAGTTTTAATATTATGATGTCTGTAATTAAAACATCAGAGCAGGTTTAGTGTGAATGAGGGTACAGTGTGGACAAAAATTTTCAACATTTCCTATTGAGCGTTGCTTAGAGTAAAGCTGCGAATCTACAGTGTATGTTTCACAGAACAAACACGCGAAAAAGAAGGAGCGCTCCGAAGTCACTCATGGACCCTCAGCATCTTGCAGAGGGTTCATTCCCTAAAGACGAAAAGTCTGTCTATGAATCGTTCCTCTGTAAACACGTGCAGTTACATTGCCCAGCGATCCACAGGAAGCAAATTGATGTCCATTTTTTCGGCTTGCACGCGTTATGTTGGTGTGGGTTTCGGCACTTTCCATTTAAAAAGCGTCCAAATGTAAGAAAATAAACATGAGTGAGGCCAGAAATAAAGTGAATTGTGTGTGTGTGTGTGTGTGTGTGTGTGTGTGTGTGTGTGTGTGTGTGTGTGTGTGTGTGTGTGTGTGTGTGTGTGTGTGTGTGTGTGTGTGTGTGTGTGTGTGTGTGTGTGTGTGTGTGTGTGTGTGTGTGTGTGTGTGTGTGTGTGTGTGTGTGTGTGTGTGTGTGTGTGTGTGTGTGTGTGTGTGTGTGTGTGTGTGTGTGTGTGTGTGTGTGTGTGTGTGTGTGTGTGTGTGTGTGTGTGTCTTACCACACATTATTACAGCATTTTTTATTGCTGTAGGCATAATAATAAAATGGAAACGTAAACATTACATAACTGAGATATGCTTACCTGCCATGAACGATATATTATTTTATACATGGAGGAGTTCAGTGATATACACACGTACAGAAGTCATCTTCAAAAATACTAGAAGTCGTCCACGCTTTTATGTTGGCAGTGTAACTTACAGGAAGTTTTTTGATGTTTTTAAAACATCTAGGATGCAAACTTTTCCTGATAACTAAGTTTCCTTTTTTCGGTTCCCATCATGTTCGCACAAACAAAACTGTAACTCTTTGTTTAGAGAGCTTCCCACCAACGCACTTTTCATTTTTAAATTTGAAAGTCTTATCTGGAGTTAATTTATAAAAAATTCCGGCTTCATGTCCATTAAAGATGTCTTCATCTTTATATGATCGTCTAATTTCTGGCCAAGTGTTACGCACCCAATCGCCTGTAACGTTCAGATCTACGCATTTTGCCTCACCACAAATTTTTGCAAAGGAAATCGAGTGTCGGGCCTTAAATCGATCTAGCCATCCGTTGGAGCACGTAAAACGGCTGGCGCCGACAGTCCTGTTACAGTGCTTATCGCTTGCATACAATGTATGTCTGTAGCCATGGGCTAGCGCGTGCGCACACATATATACGTTTATATGAAATTTAGAGTAAAATATCTGAGAAATATTTGACGCTATAACAGAGTAGTACAATATTTAGTGACGTTAAAACCGGGAATTTTTATAATGTTAAAGATATCAGTTTGACTGGACTTATGACAAAATAACTCTACACCCGAGTTGACGTAACAACCGAGGCCGTAATAACCAAGTTCCACTGTATATATAAAGATATTAACTCAAACATAATTTACATTAAAATGAAAAAATTATAATTTTATTGCCTGGCAACAAAATTATTTTATTTTCAACAATTACCATTGTTTGAAAAAGTTTAAATGAATTTTCAAGTACTTTACTCTTGTTAAAACGTAAAAGGTTGCAGGTAAACTACCCCTTCCCCTTAACCGATCTTCACCAAAATCTAAAGGCCTTGAGTCCTCTACAATTCACTGACGTATGCAAAAAATTATTTGATTCTGTTTGAATTTGCGGCAGTTATCGTTTGCCATAGAAAATACGCTTGATAAAAAATGTTGCAGGTAAACTACCCCTTCCCCTCAACCGATCTTCACCAAAAACAATAGGTCTTGAGTACTCTACAAATCAGGGCTGTATGCAGAAAATTATTTGATTCTGTTTGAATTTGCGGCTGTTATCGTTTGCCATAGAAAATACCCTTGTTAAAAAAACGTTGTAGGTAAACTACCCCTTTCCCTTAACCGATCTTCACCAAAAACAATAGGTCTTGAGAACTCTACAATTTAGGGCTGTATGCAAATAATCTTTTGATTCTGTTTGAATTTGCGGCTGTTATCGTTTGCCATAGGAAATACCCTTGTTAAAACATAAAATGTTACAGGTAATAAACTACCCCTTTCCCTTAACCGATCTTCACCAAAAACAATAGGTCTTGAGAACTCTACAATTCAGGGCTGTATGCGAAACATTATTTGATTCTGTTTGAATTTGCGGCTGTTATCGTTTGCCATAGAAAAAAAATCTACAGACACACACACACACAGACAGACACACACACAGACACTTTTCGGAAAACGACTTTTTTTCATGTTTTGAGTGTAGTAGAATCAGAATCTGCAATAATCTCGAACACGATTTTTTTTGCCATCACCATACTTCCATTCCTTAAGGAATATGGAAGTAAAAATAAAATAATTTTGTTGCCAGGCAATAAAATTATAAATTTTTCATTTTAATGTAATTTATGTATGAGTTAATATCTTTATATATATAATTCTTCTGTACGTGTGTATGTCACTGAACTCCTCCATGTATAAAATAATATATCGTTCGTGGCAGGTAAGCATATCTCAGTTATGTAATGTTTACGTTTCCATTTTATTATTATGCCTACAACAATAAAAAGGCAAGTAAGACACAAACACACACACACACACACACACACAATTCACGTTATTTCTGGCCTCACTCATGTTTATTTTCTTACATTTGCACGCTTTTTAAATGGAAAGTGCCGAAACCCACACCAACATAACGCGTGCAAACCGAAAAAATGGACATCAATTTGCTTACTGGCGAAGCTAGTAGTTAATGAATGGGTAGGCAAAAATCTTATCTTAAAATTTTTTAAGGAATCACTAAAAGGACGGTGGTTCAAATCGGACGCTGAGGTAGAGTTTGCTGTAACCGAATGGTTCCACAAACAGCCGTAAGAATTTTACTAGCAGGGAATCTACTGGTTAGCGCAACAGTGGAACTCATGTCTTAATGTTATTGGAGACTTCTTTTAAAATCGTTGAATAAAAAATGCTTTACAGCTCTATACGTGTTTCTATTGAACAATCCTTGTATTAGTCATACACAATAATACAACTGATTGAACTTCAAATTTTTAAACTTGATTAGTTTCTATATATATATATGTTTAATGTTACAAATAATTCAAATAACAATCTTATCATCTGTTAGTTCAGCAGAATAACAGTGACACTTTTAATAACCGCATAAAATAAACACTTAGAAACAACACAGGCGCTTTAACTTAACTGTTTGGACCACAGAAGTGAGGCATGCCTCAACGCTCTATGTGTACAGCGCGGGACAACCCCACCTCCCTTCACTTCCCTATCACACCACTACATTGCTTACATACGATGTATACAAAAAACGCTGAGGCAAGTTCAGGTTGCCTCATAAACGAACTATGCCGAATCTCACCTGTCACCATCTAGCGGTCGCTCAATAAAGCACGTTTCGGTTTAATAAATTTGACAGTCGCAGTAATAATGTATAATCTTTACATTATGTAGTTCATACGTATTTATAATTTTTATTCTACATAATTTTTTAGGGTAGGCATTGCCTCAATTGCCTCCATGTAACTTCGCCACTGATATATATGTGTACAACGTTATCGGCAACAAAGAAGTAGTTTTTGTTAAAATTCCTTCCCGGGATATTTGGCCGTAGTCCAATGTTTTCTACAAAACCAGACATTTCGGCAATGCCATCGACTTCCATCATCAGTGAAAATCGAGTGCGATAACGTGAGGTGGTATACGTTAGTGACCACAGTACTGTGGTTAAGGCTGAAGCAGTAAGTAGAAAGAAGTAGTTTCTATGGTAATATTTCATTTCGAAAATGATTTTAAATATAAATCTTAGAATATGAAAGTCATGTATGGTTCTCCATACCGATATTTAGTATTTAAAATTCCTTCACCAGTTAATAAGATTGTCTCCAAAAACAATCGATTAGTGAACTTTCCTTATTTGGAGGTTATCTTCCTTCTCCGTTGTGAAATTCTGGTAGTTATCGCTCAATTAATATTATGTATTATGCTAATTATTAAGTAGGAATAAACAATATTCAATTTTATAATAAATAAGGAATTTTATTCACAAATGGTTATTTGATCAATTTTCTATCGATTGATTAATCGACTCTCAGGGTATATCAATAGTGTTTACAATTATTTATTATCGGGTTCTTTTAACAGTTATTTTATAGATAGTCAGAGAAAAAGGGTTAAGTATGGAAAGTATAACATTACAAAAGTATAATCTTATTAATTAAAATACATTTATAACATTCAATATATAAGTAATATTAAAGAAATTTTCGAACCGTTCAGTTGAGTAGGCAGTGTCACATTGGATTTTGGGAAGAAAAAGATGGCCGCTTCGAGTTCAGATGTCAGACGAATTGCACCTCACTAATTCTGCTTCCAATAAAGGCTGCTTTTCCTGTGATTTCTCGTTCCTGCTGTTGCGATTATTCCTTCTTGTGTTGGTGGAGTGTTCCTGGTTAAGTTTTAGTGGTCCACTTCGATAAAATGTGTTGTAAAAGTTATGTTCAACTTTAGTCTGTTAGGTCGAGAATTGCACTTTCCGTTTCGTTGTGTGTAATTACTGTTTTAATCGTTTAAATTGTGTATTCACTGTGTTCTGTTCTTGTTTGAAGTTAGTTTAATGTTTGTAGGTGTTCGTTTCACTGACTTCACGTTTAGAATGTATTTTTACAAAACTCGCGTTTTTCGCATCAGGCTAGGCTTATTGGATATGCCCCATTTATGTATCAGCTATTAGGTTAAAAATTGCTTAAGAGCTCGTGTCAAGTGTACTTCACAATATCTAATAATGAACTAACTAACTTCCTTCGTCTTCTCCAAAAGTCTTAGCCAAATTAATATTAGCAATCCATTGTTTCAAAATTATTTTACATCGTGTGCATGTGAGAATTTTACATTATATAACTGAATATATTTTTGCTATTATTCAAATTTATTAACTACTAACTACATAATCTTCTTCTTCAGTTCATTCTGCTTGATTTGATACCAAATAAGATAGTTTTATTAAGTTTTTGATCTAAAATGCTATATTTACTTCATTTTGAAAATTGTAAGTTTTAAAATTCACTTCCTGTCCTTTTCAAAAATGTTGCCATTTTACATTAATGATTGTATTAAATCTCAGATTGACATAAAGGTTTATCTTTCCTTAATTTCTTGTAATTTGATTAATTGGTTCTCTTTTAAAATATTATACATTAATTTGTGACTCCCCTCTCTGAATTTTCAGTTTTTACATTTGCATTTTTAACAATAATTCTTGCTATCTTTTTACAAAATCTTCTTACTTATATTTCCAGTTACATGACTCTATGACTGATTTACCTTATATAAATTCCATCAGTTTAATTGTTTTTCTGTACTTATTTCATCAATTTTGATGCTGTTTAGTTTTAACATTTGGCCTAGATTTCTAACAGTTTTTCATACAAAGTTTTTAAATAATACATTTTGTTTATACCCTCTCTGACTTTCTATTCTAATATGACATTAATTGACATTTTCTTATTTTAACAGAAGAACAATTAGTATATAATTTATACTCTTAATTCATAATACATAATTGAAATTAACAATGGTCTTTCAAACTCAGACATTTTATACTTAATTATTATTATAATACACAATAAATATTTTATAAATAAAGAATGTTATTTAATTCTGACATTTCAGTCTTGATTATCACTAGTAACTTATTCAAAATAAACAAAACATATTGGTCCTTCCATCATTTACTCTATTTCTTACACCTATTTTACTTTCAGTTTTAATCTGTTTTTTTTTTGTTTGATTTTGGGGTAATAATTCTTTGTCACTTCACTTTTTATATGGCCTGCTCTTGCTTTATCTACTGTCATTCTAATGAATGTTGTATATAAAGAGTGGCAGGTATTATTCAGAAACACCTGTATTATCTGTCATGATAATACTTTATTTAATATTATTCATGGACACAATATAAACACTTCAAAGTTGTACTATTTCACAATTTACTCAGTTTATGAACTGCAATATTGACACAAGGTTTATTTTTTATAACACAAAAACTTGCACTGATCCCCTTTTTATTCTTGGATTTTATTTCTAAATAGTTTTATAGTTTTATTAAAATCAAGAAATCTATTTATAGAGGGTAATGAAGGTTTGTTTTTTGCCTTATATAATTTAACATTCATGTTTCGTAATGGTATCCAAGTCACTTTTCTATAATAGTAAGTGATTACCTGTATGCGGTCCGCCATGTGACTTCTCAAACATGGTTAACGTTACGCGTTTCAAGCCGTATGCCTCATCATCAGACGTTTAAAAAACCAAAAACACACATATCACACAAAACTGCGTTTGTCAAGAAATAAAATTGCAGAAACAAGCATATTATGTGCACGTGATGTAGGGTGCGCACCCGTTCAGGTATTGTCTGCTACTGATTGGAACTCGTTGAGCAGTCTCAAAGCAGTATCATACAGGCGGTTAGATACAAAGTTCAATTGTTCATTCAGAACACAATCACGACTGCTATCATTATTATATGCATTATAAATTTCCAGCTCCTCCAAGGCCCTTGTTGCATATATGAATATATGGCATAAATAGTTATGGTGTAACTTTTTCCTTTTTCATCTGAATTCTCATTATATCTTCTTCTGGTTATTTATATTGATAGCATACTTTTTTATATATATTATTTTCTCTTTGGTTCTTATTAATTATTTGAATGGTATTATTTTATGTCAGTTCGTTTTTTCAATTGGTTTCTTTATAATTGACATCCAAGTTGTTATTATGATCATATTATATAAACATATTACTTCCATATTCCTTAAGGAATGGAAGTATGGTGATGGCAAAAAAAATCGTGTTCGAGATTATTGCAGATTCTGATTGTACTACGCTCAAAACATGAAAAAAAGTCGTTTTCTGAAAAGTGTCTGTGTGTGTGTGTGTGTGTGTGTGTGTGTGTGTGTGTGTGTGTGTGTGTGTGTGTGTGTGTGTGTGTGTGTGTGTGTGTGTGTGTGTGTGTGTGTGTGTGTGTGTGTGTGTGTGTGTGTGTGTGTGTGTGTGTGTGTGTGTGTGTGTGTGTGTGTGTGTGTGTGTAGATTTTTTTTCTATGGCAAACGACAACAGCCGCAAATTCAAACAGAATCAAATAATTTTTTGCATACAGCCCTGATTTGTAGAGTACTCACGGCCTATTGTTTTTGGTAAAGATCGGTTGAGGGAAAGGGGTAGTTTACCTGTAACGGTTTTTGTTTTATCAAGGGAAATTTTGTTTTTTGGCAAACGATAACAGCCGCAAATTCAAACAGAATTAAATAATGTTTCGTATACAGCCCTGAATTGTAGAGTTCTCAAGACCTATTGTTTTTGGTGAAGATCGGTTAAGGGAAAGGGGTAGTTTACCTGTAACGTTTTATGTTTTAACAAGGGTATTCCCTATGGCAAACGATAACAGCCGCAAATTCAATCAGAATCAAAAGATTATTTGCATACTGCCCTAAATTGTAGAGTTCTCAAGACCTATTGTTTTTGGTGAAGATCGGTTGAGGGAAAGGGGTAGTTTACCTGCAACGTTTTTTTAACAAGGGTATTTTCTATGGCAAACGATAACTGCCGCAAATTCAAACAGAATCAAATAATTTTTTGCATACTTCCCTGAATTGTAGAGGTCTCAAGGACTTTCGATTTTGGTGAAGATCGGTTAAGGGGAAGGGGTAGTTTACCTGCAACCTTTTACGTTTTAACAAGAGTAAAGTACTTGAAAATTTATTTAAACTTTTTGAAACAATGGTAATTGTTAAAAATAAAATAATTTTGTTGCCAGGCAATAAAATTAAAATTTTTTCATTTTAATGTAAATCATGTATAAGAGAAAATATATCGCGCTTGGCAGGCGATATTAAGGTTTAAATATAAATCTTAGAATATGGAAGTCATGTATGGTTCTCCATACCGATATTTTTTCTTTCTTATCTCTTTCTCAGAAAGTTATTAATCCGCTTTTGTATTCATTAAAATTAATTTATTAACATTATATTTTTTCATGTGGTCCTTATTTCTCTTTGCCTTTCATAGATTTTTTATTATTTTCTTGTCAAAACCATTCTCTTCATATGTTTTGTATGAGTTGTTCTTCTTTGTTTTTTCAGAACTGAGTAATATCATAATTATCCTTCTTTATTATCTGTTTCCATACTCATTTCATAAATAGTTAGTCATAGGTTGTTCTTATTATATTATTATTTTTTTCTTCTCTTTTTTAGATTTTGATAATTTTATTATAATAACGAATTCTTCTCTTTCTTTCAAAATTATTGCCTTCTCTTGTATATCACACTCTTTTTACTTCCATATTCCTTAAGGAATGGAAGTATGGTGATGGCAAAAAAAATCGTGTTCGAGATTATTGCAGATTCTGATTCTACTACACTCAAAACATGAAAAAAAGTCGTTTTCCGAAAAGTGTCTGTGTGTCTGTCTGTCTGTCTGTCTGTGTGTCTGTCTGTCTGTAGATTTTTTTTCTATGGCAAACGATAACTGCCGCAAATTCAAACAGAATCAAATAATTTTTTGCATACAGCTCTGATTTGCAGAGTACTCGCGACCTATTGTTTTTGGTGAAGATCGGTTGAGGGAAAGGGGTAGTTTACCTGCAACGGTTTTTTTTTAGCAAGGGTAATTTTGTTTGTTTGGCAAACGATAACAGCCGCAAATTCAAACAGAATCAAATAATGTTTCGCATACAGCCCTGAATTGTAGAGTTCTCAAGATCTGCTGATGTTGGTGAAGATCGGTTAAGGGAAAGGGGTAGTTTACCTGTAACGTTTTATATTTTAACAAGGGTATTTCCTATGGCAAACGATAACAGCCGCAAATTCAAACAGAATCAAAAGATTATTTGCATACAGCCCTAAATCGTAGAGTTCTCAAGACCTATTATTTTTGGTGAAGTTCGGTTGAGGGAAAGGGGTAGTTTACCTGCAACGTTTTTTTAACAAGGGTATTTTCTATGGCAAACGATAACAGCCGCAAATTCAAACAGAATCAAATAATGTTTTGCATACAGCCCTGATTTGTAGAGTACTCAAGACCTTTTGTTTTTGGTGAAGATCGGTTAAGGGGAAGGGGTAGTTTACCTGCAACGTTTTTTTATCAAGCGTATTTTCTATGGCAAACGATAACAGCCGCAAATTCAAACAGAATCAAATAATTTTTTGCATACGTCCCTGAATTGTAGAGGTCTCAATGACTTTCGATTTTGGTGAAGATCGGTTAAGGGGAAGGGGTAGTTTACCTGCAACCTTTTACGTTTTAACAAGAGTAAAGTACTTGAAAATTTATTTAAACTTTTTGAAACAATGGTAATTGTTAAAAATAAAATAATTTTGTTGCCAGGCAATAAAATTATAATTTTTTCATTTTAATGTAATATAATATTTTTCATTTAATACAGCAATAAAAAGGCAGGTAAGACACAGCCTGGCTGTTTGGCTGAAAATGATTTTAAATATAAATCTTAGAATATGGAAGTCATGTATGGTTCTCCATGCTGATATTTGTTTTTCTTCTCTACTCCTTCAAATGTTTGATATTCACATTTATTCTGGATTCTTTCTTATTTTCCTTCTTCATTAATCACATTATTTTCTTCAAATCTATTTGTGTAAGTTGATCTTATTATTATTTTAGAATTTTGATAATTTATACAAAATTCTTCTCTTTTTAATTAGTCCCAAATTATTCTCTTAAAATCTATTTGTGTAAGTTGGTCTTACTATTTTTCTTCAGTAAAATACAATTCTTCTTTTTATCTCATTCAAAATTAAATTCCATAAATAATTAGTTGTAAGTTGATCTTACTATTTTTTTTTTTTTTTTTTTTTTAATTAATCCCAAAGTATTTTCTTTAAAATTCACTGGTATAAGTTGATCTTACTATTTTTTAAATTTTGTGGGTATTCAAAATTCAAATTCTTCTTTTTAAAATTAATCTCAACTTACTCTCTTCAAATTTTTTATGTAAGCTGGTCATACTATTCTTTAGAATTTTGATGATTCTATACAAAATTCTTCTTTTTCAAATTGATCACATTATTTATAAGTTGATCTTATTATTTTTTCAGAATTTTGAGGTTTCAAAATTCATATTCTATTTTTCTTCTTTTAACTTCAGATTATTTTCTTCTAAAATCGCTGGTAAGTTGTTCTTACTCTTTTTTAAATTTTGATAGTTTATTATAGTCACAAATTCTTCTTCTTATTAATTAATTAACTCCAACTTGTTTTCTTCTAAATCGCTTGTAAGTTGATCTTACTTATTTTTTAGAATTTTGAGTGTTTTTATTATAGTCACAAATTCTTCTTCTTAATTAATCCCAAATTGTTTTCTTCTAAAGTATTTGCGCAAGTTGACCTTACTTATTTTTTAAATTTTGATGATTTTTCTTACAAACACAAATTTCTTGTCTTTTTTAATTAGTCACATTATTTTCTTCAAATCATTTATAAGTTGATCTTATTCATATTTTAGAATTTTGAGGTTTTTCAAAATTCAAATTCTTCTTTTTATTTCCAAATTATTTCCTTTTAAATTATTTGTGTAAGTTGATCTTACTTGTATGTTGGAATTTTGATGATTCATCATAATATTCAAATTCTATTCTTCTTCTTTTTATTTCCAAATTGTTTTCTTTCAAAATTATTTATAAGCGGATCTTATCATTTTTTAGAATTTTGGTGATTTTATTCCAAAATTCATATTCTTCTTTTTTATCTCCAAATTACTTTCTTCAAAATTTTTTATGTAAGCTGGTCTTACTATTCTTTAGAATTTTGATGATTTTTTTTATTATAGTCACAAATTCTTCTTTTTTTAATATTATCGTTCCTATTATTATATTTTCTTCTATACCCAGTATTTATGATTTTCTTTATGTCGCTCAGTTGCTCATATTTCATTTGTAAGGTTCGGTTTCTTAAATAATCTTCTTTCTTAAATCCCAGTTTAGTTCTTTGTTCGTTATTCATATCATTTCTCCTCAATGGTATTTATTTCTCGTCTTCTTCAAAATTGTTTTTCGCCGTAGTCGGTTATCATGACATCCGCCCCTTTTCTTGATGGTGTGTGGTATTTGATTCAACCGTGGTCCATCATCTCAGTTGCCCTTATTGTCCGGATGACCATTGTCTTCATAACTATTCCTGTACTGGTGACATCTCTTGCTTCTACCTGGTACTTCATTTTTTCTGCGGTTATTCCTTCATTGGCTGCAAAGCTTATTCGATTCCCTCTATCATATTGTTTCTTACACCAATATGTCACTGGTCCATCAATGACTAATGATATCATTGATAATCTACTATATATTCCTACCCTGGTCATATTCCATTTACCTCTGGTCTTTTCCAAATTGTAGACTACTGTTTTGTGGTAAATCATTTCTGAAATTATTTTTAATTTCTTCCCATAATCTCTGGAATTCGTGATTCCCTTATTGCTGGTAATTGGGATATTATTGACATCAATTAAACCATGGTTCATCATCTCCATTTCTTCCTGTGTTTTTATTAAATTCCTTGGATACATTCTTCTCATTTTCTTTGGTTCCATTTCCCTTTGTTTAATATTTTCTTTGTTTCCGTTAGTCTTATTTTCAGAGAATACTACTACTTGTTCCTTTGTTTTTTCGTTTGGTATTTCTTCTATTCCTGTTTGGTTGCCATCTACCTTCTGGCTGGATTGTTCCATCGGTTGGTTCTTCTCTTTTCTTAATTCTTCTCTACGCCGTTTACTATCGTTTATTTGATCATCTAGTTTCTTATTTTGATCACCTAGTATCTTACTGACATTTTCCAGGTTCTCCATTATCGACTTGTGGAACTCTTTCCTTTCCTCTCTTAATTCCTCTCTGAATAATTTACCTTCCTCTCTTATTTCTTCCTTCAGGGATTTGAATTCTCGTAGGATCATTTCCATCATTTTGTCCAATTTTGTCTCTTCTGTTGTTTGGGGTCTCTCTAGCTCTTTCTCCTGGAGATTGACCTCCCCTGTTGGCGTTGGTATTTCAGGTTGTTCCTCTGGTGGTGCGGGCTGTTTAGGTTCCACTGGGGGTAATAACCTTTCCACATCTTCCACTGGCGTCGCCTCTTCGTCTTCCATATTGATTTCAATTTCCTTTTCTGCCTCCGCCGCCCGTTTCTTCGAGGTTGCTCGACGTTGCATTTTCCCTTTTCTCTAACTTTATAACTGCTGCCAAGCTCCAATTAGGGATTGGGCGAATTATAGTTGCCTATCAATCACTGATTAAAGCCCCTCAGTTGGTCGCCAATTTGTAACAAATTATATTAATTTTATATTCATGTCTATCGGTGTCCAAGCCACTTATTTATATTGATAGAATAAAGTATTTACCTTATTTTGTTTGTCCGTCTGGTGGCTTTATTTCTTCTTCGTTATTACGACGCGTTTCGGGACATATGTCCCATCCTCAGGTATTGTCACTCAGCAGAGGTCGTCATTTAAGTAAAAATATCAACACATAAAACATATAACATAACTTACACATAATCAACAATAAAAACGTTTAAACTTTGGAGCACGTACAAGTCGAGATGCGCATCCCGGACTACAACAGTCGACTACCGAGTCTATGTTATTGCTCGCCGCGCACTGTGGACTTTGTCTGTATTTGTGTAGCCGTATCGTGTAGCGAATTTGACTGAAACTGTAACTGTTCATTTAGGAGGATTTCTTTTGTGTTTGTGTCCTTAAATGCCTTATATATTTCAAATTCCTCAACAGCACTCATGTATCTCCCTTTCTTGCATATGTGTAGGGGTTGAAAATTACTTGCAAAGTCTGTATAATTATGATTATTGTCAACTAGATGACGTGCATAATTTGATGTTATTCTGCTAGGATCTTTTTTGGGCAGGTGTTCTCTAAAGCGTTTTTTAAACGCTCTACCCTTTTGTCCAATGTAGAAACAACAACAGTCGCTGCACACAACCTTATAAACACCTGTCCTGTCTTCAACTGCTTTTGGGGGGTTTTGTCGAAGTATCTTACCAACGTTGTTACTGGTCCGGAACCCCATCCTAATGTTTACATCTTTAAACGCACTGTATAAAATTTTTGGTAGGGTGTTACCATAGTATGATGTTATGTACATAGTCCCATTTTCACTACCTTCGTGTATTTCTTTGTTACCTTCCTTTTTTCGATGTTTTTTAATTAGGTTGTGTATAATTGAGCTACTGTAACCGTTGGCCCTAGCTATATATTTAATTGTGTTAAGTTCTTCGTGAAAGTCTTCCTTTTCCATTGGTATGGACAGTAGTCTATGCACGAAACTGTTATATGCCGCCATCTTTTGGGAGAAAGGGTGATGTGATTTAGCGTTTATTGTGATATCTGTGGTAGTTGGCTTCCGGTATATCTGGTATCGGAAGTTGCTATTTAGTCTTGTGACTGTCAAGTCGAGAAAGTTAAGCTTGCCGTTTACCTCCGTTTCAAGGGTGAACTGTATGTTCTTATTAACGTTATTAGATCCATGTTTTTCGGTATCCAGGCCACTTATAGTATATAATTAGTAAAATAGTTTACCTTTTTCTTGTCCGTCTGGTGGCCTTTTTTCTATATTTAATTCAACGCGTTTCGGGACATATGCCCCATCATCAGGATTATCCCTTGTTGAAGTTCGTCGATCGTTAAAATATTAAAAACACTGTATATACAATTTTACACATAACAATAAATATAATATAAACATAAAAAAACACACATAAAATACCCAAACTTGAGACACACGCGATATTGGTTGGTGCGCACCACGACATGCTATAGTATGTCGACTATAGCATGTCGTGGTGCGCACCACCGATATCGCGTGTGTCTCAAGTTTGGGTATTTTATGTGTGTTTTTTATGTTTATATTATATTTATTGTTATGTGTAAAATTGTATATACAGTGTTTTTAATATTTTAACGATCGACGAACTTCAACAAGGGATAATCCTGATGATGGGGCATATGTCCCGAAACGCGTTGAATTAAATATAGAAAAAAGGCCACCAGACGGACAAGAAAAAGGTAAACTATTTTACTAATTATTAATGTTATTCATGTATTTTTTCATATTTTCTATCTGCCGCAATGTACCGTTAAACATTATAAAAGTGTCATCAACGTATCGTGTATACGATACTAACCTGTTGGAGAATTTATTTTTGTTACTGAGCAGATATGTGTTCTCATAATAATTTAGGTATATATCAGCCAGCAGGCTAGATAAGGGGGACCCCATGGCTAGACCTGTTTTCTGGATATAATAATTATTATTGAATGTGAAATAATTCTGGTTTAATATAATTTCTAACAGCCCGATTATTTCGTTAATTTCTTCCTGGTTACATATTCTGGTATTAATAAGGTTTCTTCGTATTGTTTAAATTAGCAGCCATCCTTACTATTTCTTTTATGAATTTGCTAACTGCTATAATTTTTTATTGTTCGACTAAGCTTTTCGTCGTTACTGACATCTTCAGGTCTTAAACAACCTTGTTTCAGGTTGTTTAAGACCTGAAGATGTCAGTAATGACGAAAAGCTTAGTCGAACAATAAAAAATTATAGCGGTTAGCAAATTCATAAAAGAAAAAATTAATAAGATTTGTTTTGAGGATAGCAAGTGTTTCCTTTATAGGAACATTTGTGTATAAATCTACAATGTCAAAAGAGGCTATTTTATGGTTGGGTTGTATTGTGATGTTTTTCATTTTATTAACAAACTCAACGTTATTCTTTATACTGTGATTATTCTCTATTCTCACAGTTTTTTTTATTTTAGCCGCAAGTTTTTTACATACACCGTAACTCGGTGCAGTGGTAAAGTTTATGAGAGGCCTGATTGGTACACTGGGTTTGTGTATTTTCGGTAGGCCAATAAATCGAGGCGCCTCCGCGTTAACGGGTTTCAACGAACGGCGAGTAGAGACGTCAAAAAGGTGTGTACACTGGTTGATTTTGTTATTTAAACTTTGACAAAGTCTGCGGTTGGGTCAATTTGTACCATTGTGATATTATTGTTTTTTATGAATTCATTAACTTTTAACGTGTACTCATCTTTGTCTATTATGACAATGGTAATACCTTTATCTGCTTTCGTAACTAGGGCATTATTATTATTCAATTTAGTTTTTAATTGTTTCAGAATTTTGTTTTCTTTCACGTATTTCTGATTTATTTTAAAGACACTATTATTATTTGCTACTTTGTTCCCCAAGAGTTTATTTAATTTATTATTAATTATAGCACGAGTTTCAATTTGTAGTGCCTGGCTTGGTATTGTTTTTATCGCAGCTTCCGCATTAATGATTTCGCGAGTTAAGTGGTCTTTATTGACATAAGGTATATTATAGTTCAACCCTTTGTTAAGAATATCTATTTTGTCAGAGGTAAACTGTATAGGTTTCAAGTTAGAGACACGTGAGTAGAACCTGTGTTTACATATGATAGTGTCCTCTTTTATCTGTTCGTGCTTAAGAGTTCGAAGTTTTATTACTTGTTTCTGATAAACATGTTTCAGTATGTCGTGCGCGTATTTGTTGATGGTTTGTAATACGTTATCTAGTAAAGCTACATGTACGCTATCGAGCAGCTGTAAATGAGTCCTATATAGCTCTCTATTTAAGACTGTTTTCTTTTTATACAAATACTTTAGTTCTTCTCTCATCCACATTATTCCCGTGAATAAAAAAAAATTTTGTTTATTATATATTTTTTTTTTTTTATTAATTATTTAATTATGTTCCGTGGTGTTCCGAACTTCTTGTTATTTATTTTAATTGAATGATGTCCTTTTTAGTATTTAAAATTCCTTCACCAGTTAATAAGATTGTCTCCAAAAACAATCGATTAGTGAACTTTCCTTATTTGGAGGTTATCTTCCTTCTCCGTTGTGAAATTCTGGTAGTTATCGCTCAATTAATATTATGTATTATGCTAATTATTAAGTAGGAATAAACAATATTCAATTTTATAATAAATAAGGAATTTTATTCACAAATGGTTATTTGATCAATTTTCTATTGATTGATTAATCGACTCTCAGGGTATATCAATAGTGTTTACAATTATTTATTATCGGGTTCTTTTAACAGTTATTTTATAGATAGTCAGAGAAAAAGGGTTAAGTATGGAAAGTATAACATTACAAAAGTATAATCTTATTAATTAAAATACATTTATAACATTCAATATTATAACAAAATTGAAAAAGGGTGTAACCTATTTCTAAGATACTCTCCTTTAATCCCCACTGTTGGAGTCGTCTATTTATAACAAAAGACAAAGTGTGTTGTAATTGTGTTGTAAAATGTCAGGCGTTACCTCCGCGCACTTTTGTTACTTATCATAGTCCCGTCTTTGTCTTGTCTATGTTCGTAACTAGTCACCCCATAATATTGGTTCAGTGAAGGGCGGTTTCCCTTTTCCACTGCCGCATTTAGTTTAAATGGGCCACGGACTCATTGGCCCGGTCTCCCGGAACATTGGGTTGCTGACCCGTCCGTGTTTCCTGCCTGACCTCGGGATTACCATTAATAGGTTGTTCAACTAAGTTTTTCGTCATTACTGACATCTTCAGGTCTTAAACAACCAGGTTGTTTAAGACCTGAAGATGTCAGTAATGACGAAAAGCTTAGTCGAACAATAAAAAATTATAGCAGTTAGCAAATTCATAAAAGAAATAGTAAGGATGGCTGATAATTTAAACAATACGAAGAATTAATAGGTTGGCTATTCGTCGTGTTACCCTGGCTACCTGGCGCCTATTGTGGGTAAAACATGTAAGTGGGTACATTGGGTGGATATGGCCGTCGGTTATTGGCCATTGTATAATTTACCTGGGGCCTATATTCATGATTTCTCCTATCGCCTCCTCCTTGGTCTCCCCCGTTACGATAACTATTGCATTGACCATAATTATTTCCCCTATAGTTATTTCCGCGATAACTGTTTCCCTGGTGGAAGTTTCTACCGTAATTATTCCCGGTGTAATTACCTCTGTTTGGTCCCGGATAGTTGCGGTTATTTGGACCCTGAGTGTTATCACTTCGGCCATTTGGTGGGGTATTATTATTCTGACTATTTGTGTTTAGGTTATTACCGTTTCCACCTCCATTCCGGTTTGGTCCGTTATTGTTGTTATTGTATTCTACCTTACGATTGGGGGGTTGGTAATCCTGGAACCTCCCAGTGGATTCACAATTTTCTAATAATTTGGCCAGATCGGCTATTTTACTGAGCTGTTGGTATAATTGGGCATCTTTGATACCATAACTGTAATGTCCAGCTAACTGCCTTACCAAACATTCTTCTGGGATCGGCGGTATCAACTTCCGTGCTAAACATACCTTTCCTAGGAAATAAGACGTCGGGGACTGTCCATTGGACGCGTCATATTTGCCATAGAAAATGTCCATTCTTACCCTGTTTTGTGCAGTCTCCGACCAATACTTCTCCTTGAATTGGCGTTTAAACTCTGCTAAATTCGTGATTTCAGGTCGTACCACTATCCACCAGTTATCCCTAGTGTTTTTAAACGTCTCGTCAAGCATCTCTCTTATCCTGTCCCACCTTGTTTCTCTATTTCTCCCAATAAACTCCTCCATTCTTTCTAAAAATTCCATTGGGTTTCGTCGATAGTTTTGGAAGTTGATTACTTCCCTGTTTTCACCATGACACTTATGAGTATTTACTATAGGTGTGTCTCTCAGCACCTCTAATCTTTCCTGCAGGTTCTTCTCTCTCTGGTCTATTTCCAGTATACTATTTTTGTTAGTTTTTATTTGTTCGTCCAGCCTGTTAGCGATGTCATATGTTCTCTGCATCCTCTTGCTAACGTCTTTCTGGACTTCTCCCACCTCCTGCATGATGGCGTCTTGGTTCTGCCTTACCATGTTTTCGAGATTTCTAACATCTTGTTTGGTCTCTACTGTTTGTTCCTCTATATTTTCGAAACGTGTATTGTTTCCCTCCTGTAACCTTTCCAACTGTTTCTCCATGTTTTCGACCTTCCTGTCACTATCGATTTTATTATCATTGATCGTTTTGTTTACTGTTTCGTACGTTATGCTAATTTCTTTTTTCAGGGACTCTATAGATTTTTTATTCTCCTCCTGAAATAGCTCTAGTTTTTTCCCATTGTCATTTATTTTCTCGGTTATATTCTCCCTTAAAGATTCTATGTTCTTGTTATTATCCTCCTTCAGGGATTTGATTATTTCCTCCTTCAGGGATTCTGTATTTTTGTTCATATTTCCGTTTAGCGTTTGGAACATCATCCTTAAAACATTCGCGTCAACGCTCTCTGTTATTTTTTCTGGTTCGGGTTTCTCTGCCTGTTCTACCATTTGTATGGGTTCTTCTCCCGTTTGCTCCTCTAATTCGTCTGCCGTTTGTACCGGTCTTTCCATTTTTAGTGTGGGCGGTTCTAATTCCGTTTCCTCCATTTGTACTGCCTCTCCGTTTTCCACACTTAACTCGGGTTCCACATTCTTCTTCACCTTTTTTCCCTTAGGTTGCGGCATTTTGATCTGTTGGTAGTTGCCGGGCTTGTTCCGTCTTTTTCAAGCCTCACTAGTTGGGCTGCCAATTTATAACAAAATTGAAAAAGGGTGTAACCTATTTCTAAGATACTCTCCTTTAATCCCCACTGTTGGAGTCGTCTATTTATAACAAAAGACAAAGTGTGTTGTAATTGTGTTGTAAAATGTCGGGCGTTACCTCCGCGCACTTTTGTTACTTACTGTTGACTGGATCCTCTGCGGTGATGTAGTCCTATAACACAACTTAATACTATGTTTTTTGTGGGCGCCACTTGGAATCGTTTGTTCCAAGAAATAAATGTGATTATTAAAGGAATTAAAAATTTTTTTAAATCTTACTTCTGTGAAAAATATAAACAAGTCAGTTTAGCTTGAAAAAATCAGGTAAGTTTAATGATTCTTCAAAAACAAACAAATCGTCTGAAGGACTAACATTCATATAAAATTGCAGAGTTACTAAAAAAAAAATTTTACAAGTTATTATAATTATTATTATTGACAATTTTATATATCCAATCAAGTATCGGCTAGTGTTTTTCAATTTTTTACTCAGTTGAAAAGCATGAGTTTAATACGTGAAAAAATCTTTACTCTCAGGACGTGACTCCTTTGAACTACCAAGACATATCAATAAGACGCTTTACAAGAAAAATTAAGTGATTTGAAGGTGTGTGTGGCATGTGTAGTACAACTGTGTGATAAATGTAACCAGGTAAAAAAATGACTTTAATTTTGGTAACTCACGTTCCAATGATTAATTAATCTCGCACAGGACACTCCTCTCGCGTAGTTTTTTCAATCTCGCCTCTTCATGTGTCCACTGAATCTATTTTAAGTCAAAATTGCAATCATTTACTGTTTCCGCACTTTTTGTAACAACGTTTGGCAGTAGATTATCGTTCAAACCCCGCCAATACACATCAGCTGCTCCGCGTTGATTCAAAATTTGGCCGCCATAGCGCTGATTCCCATGCAGTGTCGAGAAAGGCTTTGTGTGTGTATGTTTACGTTAAGGGAATTATTGTCAAGTTAGTCAGTCTATGCGAACACAGCAGAATTGGTTCTCTATTTAAAGTTTTGGTCCCTCCTGGGCCGTTGACGTTCTGGCTGCGTGATTTCTATTAACATTTGCCGTGCTGCTGCTCTATTTCAGCAACACATTGGCGTAGATTCTTGTAGAGGTTATGTCAGTCTGTTTGTCTATGTACGGGAAAAGCCTTTCTTCGGGTCTTGTCGATTTCTCACCTCTTGGTTTCGCCTTAGCTGCGTTGATCAGTGTCATGGGTGATGCATCTGTTCTGGAGTTCAAGTTTCAAGTGTTTTTGGGTCGAATTTGGTCTCTCTTTTATACTAATTCAGGCTGATTGTTTTCATCGACTTCCGGTATATTTGTGTAAAAATTCTTTCTAGATTGTTCGAGAATAAACGAAATGGAACATTATGGAACAAAATTCATTTCCGTCGAAGCTTTTAGAACAAATTTCTTATTCTTCATACTAAGGATATTTCAAAAATTACTCTGGTATTTATCAAACAGTTTTACATTAGTACTCACAATTTGTATGCCATTATTACATTTAGATTCTCTGTTTTCAACTGAATCTAGTGATACAAATTATGATTGGTTTTTAATTAAATTAAGTCTAATAAGTAACACAATATACAACTCTCACCTTGGGTTGTTGTCATTAAAATTCAATTTTTTTAGAACAAAAATTGTTGTGGAACTATTATGTCTCTTCCACAATCTGAACATACAACATTAATATCTTCCTATAACAAAACAAACAAATTTTAACATATATAATACCTAGATAATTACAATTTTACCTGGCCTCTGTCCATGGCCTAGGTTTTTGTTAATGTTATAACACAATAATTAGTCTCTTTCTTTAACATATGTAGTATTTCACTAGTGTACACTCAGAGTTTATTATATTGTCTGTCTTTTGTGATACCTGGTTACTCTTTACATACATTATTTTTATTACAGGATGACATAGCATCATTGATTGGTCTTGAGATGCCCTTTTTCATGGTGTGACAAATCTCGCTCTTATAAGTTAAATTCTTTTATAATTGATCTTATTTTCAACTGAGTTTGTTCGTTTTTAAGGTATACTGAAGTATTGTACCATTCTATTTTATTTTTTGTTAGCATTTTGTAAATATTTAGCCAGATATGATTATTTTTGTACTGGTTGATTGGCTCCAGCCATACATGGTATAGGTAAATATTTTGCTAACTTGACTATTACAACATTAAAGTTAGTCAGATATATTAGTATAGTCGCTTTATATCATATTTCAACTTTCTAATGCAATTTGGTTGCATTTTGGCAACATTAAATCCATAAATTATACAATATTATATGCCTACCACATGTTTTTAGTTAATACTGTTTTTGGCTATTTTGACTGACTTTTAATCATTTGACAGCTTTCTATATTTAAGATAAATTGTTCACTTTTGTCTGCTTGACAATTGCATATAGTTTTTATTTCAATCTGATAATAATTAATTTTTTTCATGAAATCTGGGTGTTTGGTCTCAAATCCAACACATTAATATTTTTTGTCATAACAAATATATAATTTTTATTTTAACTTAGATTCTTTCTAATAATGTATTTAAGTCATTTAATACATTTGTTTTTTTACATTACATAATATAATAATGGATCATGTCCATTCATTCACAAAAAATAGTTCTTAATACTCTATTCAGAGTTACAAAACTTAATAATTAATGACTTCATTTTGGTTGATTCTGACATTATTTGTCTCTCTTATAGTGTCTTATGGTTTTTTCACTGTTATTCACTTTAATAATATATATGGGGTTTGTGTCTTAGTCATAGTTTGGTCGTTTTTTCATGTTAGTAGTAATGATTATTAGACAATATTACACAAATTTTTTAGGACTACTTGGGTTTGATACTGTTCACCTCACTTTCCTCTTATGATAATTGCTATGTAAATGGTTTCCTTTATGGAACGTTCTGTGACGTTACATATGCCTCACCGTTAAAGTTGATAATTTTTGAAAAACATATCTTTGGGTTTGATGAAATTATCATCTCTATATTAATCTTTTATTAGCTTCTTTATATTTCATTCTTTTATCTTATAATTAAATTCCTGTACTACTCCTTTAATATATTAATCCAACTCAATATTCCTATTTCGTTCTTTGTCGTATCACCTATTCCTTTCCTTTTTACCTTGATGGTATTTAATTAATCTTTGATATAATTCCCTATCAATTCCCTAACTTTCATAGAGGGTTGGGGGTCAGAGTGGCTCGCTATGGCATACATTCTCTGCCCTTCCCTATCTATAACTACTGAAATCAGAGGCAACACATCCCTGTCCAGAAAATAATAATTGCACCTTCGCAACAAATAATAATAATAAATAAAAAAAAAATACAATATTCAAAGATCATAGGCTCCTACACATAAATTCCCTTTCTTAAACTCTTCTGATTAATTCACAATTATATTAATATATCGTTCTCCGCAGGTAAAATTGTCGTTTAAAATCGTTCACTGTTAATAGCTATATTCATATTCATCATTACCTCCTTATGTAACACCCTGTTTTTCCTTTTTTTTTTCTTTTTCCATTTAGTATCAAATATATGACAGTATTTCTCCTTTTTTCTCCTTTACTAAGTGTCCATCTCGTAATATTTATTAATAATAATCTCTCTCCTTCTCTAAGTACGGGTAAGCTGGTAAATATACGTTGACATGGCTATTGGAAATAAATCTTGCCTATAGTGGAATGTGTCCATCTCGTAATATTTATTAATAATAATCATTATACAATAATATATATATTTATTTAACAATCTCTACCTCCTTTCTAATTCTGGGTAAGTTGAAAAATTCACGTTAACATGTTTAGTCAAGGTACCTTCTCAATGATGCTGTATTTGACTTGGGTTTTTGGTCATGGTATTTGCTCACTGATTGAGTATTTACTTGTGATTTTTAATCATGGTACTTTTTCAATGATGTTTGGTTATACGTACCTTTTACTTTGTTACTAACCGTGTCAGTTACCTCGTAGTTATTGTTTTTATTGTCTCTGGTTATCATGAAAGGCCCTGTATATAAGAGTAGCAATTTCCTCGTTATGCCTTGTATAGCACTGGGCAATTCTCTATTTTTAACTAACACCTTTTCTCCTACCTCATATTTAATTGCCTTGGGCTGTGATTTGATATATTTTTTCCGCTGCTGTTCCGTTTTTTCTAACACCTTGTTATAAAATTTTGCCCTTTCAAATTGGTATGCGGGTTCGTCGGGAAAATTAATAATTTCTTTTATCTCTCGTGGTGGGGGTCTTTCGAACATAACTGTGTATGGCGACACCTCGATGGTATTGTGATATGAGAAATTGAGAAAATCCTCGGTAGATGCTACATATTCATGCCATCTTTTCTGCTCGTTATGGCAGTATGTTCTCAGTAACCGTCCTACCTCCCTTAACACTCTCTCGGCTGGGTTACTATTCGGGTGATATACAGACGTCTTGTACGTTTTTATTCCGTGTTCTCCCAGGTTTTCCTTCCAAAGTTTTCCCCTAAACTGGGTACCGTGGTCCGTAATTATAGAATACGGTCGGCCTACCTCCATTATATATCACTCTATAATGATGTCTATTATTTTCCTGGTCGTTGCCCTAGTTATTGGGTATAGCTTTGTATATTTGCTAAAGTGGTCGAAGATGATTACGATAAATTTATATCGGTGTCTCCCACCGCTGCGTGGAAATGGTCCGCAGATATCGAGAAATACCTTTTCCAATTTTTCGGTGGATGTTATGGGTATCATGACCCCTTCTTTTCTCTCGTTATCACACTTTACTTTTTGACAAATATCGCACGACCGTATCGCCAGTTGCACCTTCTTATTCATCCCTTTGATGTATGTTTGCTCTTCCAATGCCTTCCTTACTTTAAGGGCACCCATATGTCCGTACCTATCGTGATAGTCGATTATTAGCGGTCTCTTTATCGCTGGTGGAATCACTAATTTCCAATTCTCTTGGTGCGGGGTATTCCTTATAAACAAAGTGTCGTTGTGTATACAATAAAATCTAGTTATGACCTCATCGCCTTCCTGTACCCTTTTTCTAATATCTCTTAATCTTGGATCGGCCTCTTGTTGTGACTTTATATCGTTTAAAATATTTTTTAAATCTTCCCTGCTCTTAATAACATGGTATACCTTTGCTAATTGTTCCTTTTCGCCGTAGAAGGTTTGGTCGGGTATATTGACGCGAGATAGGATGTCGGCTGCTACGTTCTGTTTGCCGGGTATATATTCCCATGTGATATTATATTCTTGCAAGGCCAAAACCCATCTAGTCAGCCTTCCGTGGTTCAGCTTACAATGCTTTAGAAATGATATAGATTTGTGGTCGCTTCTAACTGTTATGGGGTACCCTAATATATATGTCCTAAATTTACCGCATGCGAAAACTACACTCAACAATTCTTTTTCGGTAGTATTGTAGTTTCGTTCGCAACTGTTCAGCACGCGGCTAGCAAAGCTAATTACTAAATGGTTACCGTCCTGATCTTCCTGATATAGGGCTGCACCTAAACTCACGTTACTGGCATCGCAGTTTAGAAAAAATGGTTTTGTAAAGTCGGGATGATGCAACATTACTGTTTCT
Source organism: Magicicada septendecula (assembly GCA_034769895.1). Lineage (NCBI taxonomy): Eukaryota > Metazoa > Arthropoda > Insecta > Hemiptera > Cicadidae > Magicicada > Magicicada septendecula. The sequence continues at coordinate 794,676,662 of CM068367.1, read as the reverse complement.
AAAAACTTTTCCTTTATGAGATTGAGCACTCCATCTTGCTCTGGTCCCCAAGTCCATTTGTCTTTAGCTGATAACTGCTTTTGGAACCTGGCAGTTAGTTCTGAGTAATTGGACCGAAACTTTCTGTAATAGTTACAGATTCCTAAAAATGACTGCAGCTGTTTCCTGTTCTTTGGGGTGGGGAACTTCTGTATGGCCTCTACCTTCTCTTTGGATGGAGTAATCCCTTGTTCTGTTAAATTAAAGCCTAAAAATTTCACCTCATTTGCAATGAATTGGGACTTGTCTAATTTGAGAGTGATATTATTCTCTGATAATTTCTCTAACACCTGTTCAACCCTATTACAATGGTCGTCCCAATTCGCTGAAGTCACCAGTAGGTCGTCGACGTATACTGTCGTAAACTTCAGTACTTCCTGCCCCAATATTCTGTCCATTATCTTTACAAACACCGCCACAGAATTTATTAAGCCAAAAGGTAACCGCTTAAACTGATAGTTTCTGCCCTCGAATATGAATGCCATATATTTCCTACTATCAGGGTGGAGTTCTACCTGCCAGTAACCGCATACCGTATCCCATGAGCTTATATATTTGGTTCCGTGAAACTTTTTCAATATCTCCTCTATCTCCCCAGGTGATGTGCGGTCGTTAACAATCATTTTGTTGATCTCCCTAGCATCGAGACATATGCGTACCTTTCCGTTCTTTTTTGGCACAGCTATGATTGGGCTGGTAAAGGGCGAATGACTATACTCGATTATGTCGTCCTCTATCATCCTGTTTAATTCTTCCCTGACTTCGTTCTTTAGCGAGTATGCGATCGGGTACGATTTCCTGTTAAATTCCACCGGAGTTTTGAATTTTATGGTGCATTGATAATCTCTGGCTTTACCTGGAGCGTTTGAGAATATGTGTTTATAATTGTTGTATACCTTGATTAATTGTTCCGCCTGTGTTTCGCTGATCAGACCCCTTGCTTTCGTCCTTTGGAAATCCCGTATTTCTTCTAATTTTTCTAACCACAACTCTGGGTTTTCCTCCTGATATATAGGCATGTTTATTGGACGATCGGCACAATAATAATGGTTCACTATTGCTTGATAAGGTGTATTGTCTGTACCATTTCCTTGGACATCGATCAAATTATTGGTCCAAATTCCCTTGTTAGTTTTTAAAGTTATCACCTTACCTTCCAAATCTATTACAGCATTGTATGGCCTAAGTATATCGCAGCCTATTAGGATACTCATGGGTAAATTATTCGCCACTAATAACCCTATTGGTATTGTTACCCCATTACTAGTCATCTCTAGTGACACCTGTTTCTTTATTGATTTATTTTGCCTCCCCGTTGCTCCGACTAAAATAATGTTATTTATAGGTAGAGTGGGTATTGGTAAATTACTATTTTGTTTGATCCTCTCCAACTCAACACTATCGATAAGTGATACGTTTGACCCCGTGTCAATGAGTAATATCGCTTCTATGCCATTGATATTTGCTTTGATCTGCACGATACTATTATTCCTTTGGTTACTATTTTTAACAATATTGTCACCCTCTTCTAATAACTCCTCTCTAATATCCTTAAGATAATTATTTATTCTTAATATCATAGTCCCGTCTTTGTCTTGTCTATGTTCGTAACTAGTCACCCCATAATATTGGTTCAGTGAAGGGCGGTTTCCCTTTTCCACTGCCGCATTTAGTTTAAATGGGCCACGGACTCATTGGCCCGGTCTCCCGGAACATTGGGTTGCTGACCCATCTGTGTTTCCTGCCTGACCTCGGGATTACCATTAATAGGTTGTTCGACTAAGTTTTTCGTCATTACTGACATCTTCAGGTCTTAAACAACCAGGTTGTTTAAGACCTGAAGATGTCAGTAATGACGAAAAGCTTAGTCGAACAATAAAAAATTATAGCAGTTAGCAAATTCATAAAAGAAATAGTAAGGATGGCTGATAATTTAAACAATACGAAGAATTAATAGGTTGGCTATTCGTCGTGTTACCTTGGCTACCTGGCGCCTATTGTGGGTAAAACATGTAAGTGGGTACATTGGGTGGATATGGCCGTCGGTTATTGGCCATTGTATAATTTACCTGGGGCCTATATTCGTGATTTCTCCTATCGCCTCCTCCTTGGTCTCCCCCGTTACGATAACTATTGCATTGACCATAATTATTTCCCCTATAGTTATTTCCGCGATAACTGTTTCCCTGGTGGAAGTTTCTACCGTAATTATTCCCGGTGTAATTACCTCTGTTTGGTCCCGGATAGTTGCGGTTATTTGGACCCTGAGTGTTATCACTTCGGCCATTTGGTGGGGTATTATTATTCTGACTATTTGTGTTTAGGTTATTACCGTTTCCACCTCCATTCCGGTTTGGTCCGTTATTGTTGTTATTGTATTCTACCTTACGATTGGGGGGTTGGTAATCCTGGAACCTCCCAGTGGATTCACAATTTTCTAATAATTTGGCCAGATCGGCTATTTTACTGAGCTGTTGGTATAATTGGGCATCTTTGATACCATAACTGTAATGTCCAGCTAACTGCCTTACCAAACATTCTTCTGGGATCGGCGGTATCAACTTCCGTGCTAAACATACCTTTCCTAGGAAATAAGACGTCGGGGACTGTCCATTGGACGCGTCGTATTTGCCATAGAAAATGTCCATTCTTACCCTGTTTTGTGCAGTCTCCGACCAATACTTCTCCTTGAATTGGCGTTTAAACTCTGCTAAATTCGTGATTTCGGGTCGTACCACTATCCACCAGTTATCCCTAGTGTTTTTAAACGTCTCGTCAAGCATCTCTCTTATCCTGTCCCACCTTGTTTCTCTATTTCTCCCAATAAACTCCTCCATTCTTTCTAAAAATTCCATTGGGTTTCGTCGATAGTTTTGGAAGTTGATTACTTCCCTGTTTTCACCATGACACTTATGAGTATTTACTATAGGTGTGTCTCTCAGCACCTCTAATCTTTCCTGCAGGTTCTTCTCTCTCTGGTCTATTTCCAGTATACTATTTTTGTTAGTTTTTATTTGTTCGTCCAGCCTGTTAGCGATGTCATATGTTCTCTGCATCCTCTTGCTAACGTCTTTCTGGACTTCTCCCACCTCCTGCATGATGGCGTCTTGGTTCTGCCTTACCATGTTTTCGAGATTTCTAACATCTTGTTTGGTCTCTACTGTTTGTTCCTCTATATTTTCGAAACGTGTATTGTTTCCCTCCTGTAACCTTTCCAACTGTTTCTCCATGTTTTCGACCTTCCTGTCACTATCGATTTTATTATCATTGATCGTTTTGTTTACTGTTTCGTACGTTATGCTAATTTCTTTTTTCAGGGACTCTATAGATTTTTTATTCTCCTCCTGAAATAGCTCTAGTTTTTTCCCATTGTCATTTATTTTCTCGGTTATATTCTCCCTTAAAGATTCTATGTTCTTGTTATTATCCTCCTTCAGGGATTTGATTATTTCCTCCTTCAGGGATTCTGTATTTTTGTTCATATTTTCGTTTAGCGTTTGGAACATCATCCTTAAAACATTCGCGTCAACGCTCTCTGTTATTTTTTCTGGTTCGGGTTTCTCTGTCTGTTCTACCATTTGTATGGGTTCTTCTCCCGTTTGCTCCTCTAATTCGTCTGCCGTTTGTACCGGTCTTTCCATTTCTAGTGTGGGCGGTTCTAATTCCGTTTCCTCCATTTGTACTGCCTCTCCGTTTTCCACACTTAACTCGGGTTCCACATTCTTCTTCACCTTTTTTCCCTTAGGTTGCGGCATTTTGATCTGTTGGTAGTTGCCGGGCTTGTTCCGTCTTTTTCAAGCCTCACTAGTTGGGCTGCCAATTTATAACAAAATTGAAAAAGGGTGTAACCTATTTCTAAGATACTCTCCTTTAATCCCCACTGTTGGAGTCGTCTATTTATAACAAAAGACAAAGTGTGTTGTAATTGTGTTGTAAAATGTCGGGCGTTACCTCCGCGCACTTTTGTTACTTACTGTTGACTGGATCCTCTGCGGTGATGTAGTCCTGTAACACAACTTAATACTATGTTTTTTGTGGGCGCCACTTGGAATCGTTTGTTCCAAGAAATAAATGTGATTATTAAAGGAATTAAAAATTTTTTAAAATCTTACTTCTGTGAAAAATATAAACAAGTCAGTTTAGCTTGAAAAAATCAGGTAAGTTTAATGATTCTTCAAAAACAAACAAATCGTCTGAAGGACTAACATTCATATAAATTTGCAGAGTTACTAAAAAAAAAATTTTACAAGTTATTATAATTATTATTATTGACAATTTTATATATCCAATCAAGTATCGGCTAGTGTTTTTCAATTTTTTACTCAGTTGAAAAGCATGAGTTTAATACGTGAAAAAATCTTTACTCTCAGGACGTGACTCCTTTGAACTACCAAGACATATCAATAAGACGCTTTACAAGAAAAATTAAGTGATTTGAAGGTGTGTGTGGCATGTGTAGTACAACTGTGTGATAAATGTAACCAGGTAAAAAAATGACTTTAATTTTGGTAACTCACGTTCCAATGATTAATTAATCTCGCACAGGACACTCCTCTCGCGTAGTTTTTTCAATCTCGCCTCTTCATGTGTCCACTGAATCTATTTTAAGTCAAAATTGCAATCATTTACTGTTTCCGCACTTTTTGTAACAACGTTTGGCAGTAGATTATCGTTCAAACCCCGCCAATACACATCAGCTGCTCCGCGTTGATTCAAAATTTGGCCGCCATAGCGCTGATTCCCATGCAGTGTCGAGAAAGGCTTTGTGTGTGTATGTTTACGTTAAGGGAATTATTGTCAAGTTAGTCAGTCTATGCGAACACAGCAGAATTGGTTCTCTATTTAAAGTTTTGGTCCCTCCTGGGCCGTTGACGTTCTGGCTGCGTGATTTCTATTAAAATTTGCCGTGCTGCTGCTCTATTTCAGCAACACATTGGCGTAGATTCTTGTAGAGGTTATGTCAGTCTGTTTGTCTATGTACGGGAAAAGCCTTTCTTCGGGTCTTGTCGATTTCTCACCTCTTGGTTTCGCCTTAGCTGCGTTGATCAGTGTCATGGGTGATGCATCTGTTCTGGAGTTCAAGTTTCAAGTGTTTTTGGGTCGAATTTGGTCTCTCTTTTATACTAATTCAGGCTGATTGTTTTCATCGACTTCCGGTATATTTGTGTAAAAATTCTTTCTAGATTGTTCGAGAATAAACGAAATGGAACATTATGGAACAAAATTCATTTCCGTCGAAGCTTTTAGAACAAATTTCTTATTCTTCATACTAAGGATATTTCAAAAATTACTCTGGTATTTATCAAACAGTTTTACATTAGTACTCACAATTTGTATGCCATTATTACATTTAGATTCTCTGTTTTCAACTGAATCTAGTGATACAAATTATGATTGGTTTTTAATTAAATTAAGTCTAATAAGTAACACAATATACAACTCTCACCTTGGGTTGTTGTCATTAAAATTCAATTTTTTTAGAACAAAAATTGTTGTGGAACTATTATGTCTCTTCCACAATCTGAACATACAACATTAATATCTTCCTATAACAAAACAAACAAATTTTAACATATATAATATCTAGATAATTACAATTTTACCTGGCCTCTGTCCATGGCCTATGTTTTTGTTAATGTTATAACACAATAATTAGTCTCTTTCTTTAACATATGTAGTATTTCACTAGTGTACACTCAGAGTTTATTATATTGTCTGTCTTTTGTGATACCTGGTTACTCTTTACATACATTATTTTTATTACAGGATGACATAGCATCATTGATTGGTCTTGAGATGCCCTTTTTCATGGTGTGACAAATCTCGCTCTTATAAGTTAAATTCTTTTATAATTGATCTTATTTTCAACTGAGTTTGTTCGTTTTTAAGGTATACTGAAGTATTGTACCATTCTATTTTATTTTTTGTTAGCATTTTGTAAATATTTAGCCAGATATGATTATTTTTGTACTGGTTGATTGGCTCCAGCCATACATGGTATAGGTAAATATTTTGCTAACTTGACTATTACAACATTAAAGTTAGTCAGATATATTAGTATAGTCGCTTTATATCATATTTCAACTTTCTAATGCAATTTGGTTGCATTTTGGCAACATTAAATCCATAAATTATACAATATTATATGCCTACCACATGTTTTTAGTTAATACTGTTTTTGGCTATTTTGACTGACTTTTAATCATTTGACAGCTTTCTATATTTAAGATAAATTGTTCACTTTTGTCTGCTTGACAATTGCATATAGTTTTTATTTCAATCTGATAATAATTAATTTTTTTCATGAAATCTGGGTGTTTGGTCTCAAATCCAACACATTAATATTTTTTGTCATAACAAATATATAATTTTTATTTTAACTTAGATTCTTTCTAATAATGTATTTAAGTCATTTAATACATTTGTTTTTTTACATTACATAATATAATAATGGATCATGTCCATTCATTCACAAAAAATAGTTCTTAATACTCTATTCAGAGTTACAAAACTTAATAATTAATGACTTCATTTTGGTTGATTCTGACATTATTTGTCTCTCTTATAGTGTCTTATGGTTTTTTCACTGTTATTCACTTTAATAATATATATGGGGTTTGTGTCTTAGTCATAGTTTGGTCGTTTTTTTCATGTTAGTAGTAATGATTATTAGACAATATTACACAAATTTTTTAGGACTACTTGGGTTTGATACTGTTCACCTCACTTTCCTCTTATGATAATTGCTATGTAAATGGTTTCCTTTATGGAACGTTCTGTGACGTTACATATGCCTCCCCGTTAAAGTTGATAATTTTTGAAAAACATATCTTTGGTTTTGATGAAATTATCATCTCTATATTAATCTTTTATTAGCTTCTTTATATTTCATTCTTTTATCTTATAATTAAATTCCTGTACTACTCCTTTAATATATTAATCCAACTCAATATTCCTATTTCGTTCTTTGTCGTATCACCTATTCCTTTCCTTTTTACCTTGATGGTATTTAATTAATCTTTGATATAATTCCCTATCAATTCCCTAACTTTCATAGAGGGTTGGGGGTCAGAGTGGCTCGCTATGGCATACATTCTCTGCCCTTCCCTATCTATAACTACTGAAATCAGAGGCAACACATCCCTGTCCAGAAAATAATAATTGCACCTTCGCAACAAATAATAATAATAAATAAAAAAAAATACAATATTCAAAGATCATAGGCTCCTACACATAAATTCCCTTTCTTAAACTCTTCTGATTAATTCACAATTATATTAATATATCGTTCTCCGCAGGTAAAATTATCGTTTAAAATCATTCAATGTTAATAGCTATATTCATATTCATCATTACCTCCTTATGTAACACCCTGTTTTTCCTTTTTTTTTTTCTTTTTCCATTTAGTATCAAATATATGACAGTATTTCTCCTTTTTTCTCCTTTACTAAGTGTCCATCTCGTAATATTTATTAATAATAATCTCTCTCCTTCTCTAAGTACGGGTAAGCTGGTAAATATACGTTGACATGGCTATTGGAAATAAATCTTGCCTATAGTGGAATGTGTCCATCTCGTAATATTTATTAATAATAATCATTATACAATAATATATATATTTATTTAACAATCTCTACCTCCTTTCTAATTCTGGGTAAGTTGAAAAATTCACGTTAACATGTTTAGTCAAGGTACCTTCTCAATGATGCTGTATTTGACTTGGGTTTTTGGTCATGGTATTTGCTCACTGATTGAGTATTTACTTGTGATTTTTAATCATGGTACTTTTTCAATGATGTTTGGTTATACGTACCTTTTACTTTGTTACTAACCGTGTCAGTTACCTCGTAGTTATTGTTTTTATTGTCTCTGGTTATCGTGAAAGGCCCTGTATATAAGAGTAGCAATTTCCTCGTTATGCCTTGTATAGCACTGGGCAATTCTCTATTTTTAACTAACACCTTTTCTCCTACCTCATATTTAATTGCCTTGGGCTGTGATTTGATATATTTTTTCCGCTGCTGTTCCGTTTTTTCTAACACCTTGTTATAAAATTTTGCCCTTTCAAATTGGTATGCGGGTTCGTCGGGAAAATTAATAATTTCTTTTATCTCTCGTGGTGGGGGTCTTTCGAACATAACTGTGTATGGCGACACCTCGATGGTATTGTGATATGAGAAATTGAGAAAATCCTCGGTAGATGCTACATATTCATGCCATCTTTTCTGCTCGTTATGGCAGTATGTTCTCAGTAACCGTCCTACCTCCCTTAACACTCTCTCGGCTGGGTTACTATTCGGGTGATATACAGACGTCTTGTACGTTTTTATTCCGTGTTCTCCCAGGTTTTCCTTCCAAAGTTTTCCCCTAAACTGGGTACCGTGGTCCGTAATTATAGAATACGGTCGGCCTACCTCCATTATATATCACTCTATAATGATGTCTATTATTTTCCTGGTCGTTGCCCTAGTTATTGGGTATAGCTTTGTATATTTGCTAAAGTGGTCGAAGATGATTACGATAAATTTATATCGGTGTCTCCCACCGCTGCGTGGAAATGGTCCGCAGATATCGAGAAATACCTTTTCCAATTTTTCGGTGGATGTTATGGGTATCATGACCCCTTCTTTTCTCTCGTTATCACACTTTACTTTTTGACAAATATCGCACGACCGTATCGCCAGTTGCACCTTCTTATTCATCCCTTTGATGTATGTTTGCTCTTCCAATGCCTTCCTTACTTTAAGGGCACCCATATGTCCGTACCTATCGTGATAGTCGATTATTAGCGGTCTCTTTATCGCTGGTGGAATCACTAATTTCCAATTCTCTTGGTGCGGGGTATTCCTTATAAACAAAGTGTCGTTGTGTATACAATAAAATCTAGTTATGACCTCATCGCCTTCCTGTACCCTTTTTCTAATATCTCTTAATCTTGGATCGGCCTCTTGTTGTGACTTTATATCGTTTAAAATATTTTTTAAATCTTCCCTGCTCTTAATAACATGGTATACCTTTGCTAATTGTTCCTTTTCGCCGTAGAAGGTTTGGTCGGGTATATTGACGCGAGATAGGATGTCGGCTGCTACGTTCTGTTTGCCGGGTATATATTCCCATGTGATATTATATTCTTGCAAGGCCAAAACCCATCTAGTCAGCCTTCCGTGGTTCAGCTTACAATGCTTTAGAAATGATATAGATTTGTGGTCGCTTCTAACTGTTATGGGGTACCCTAATATATATGTCCTAAATTTACCGCATGCGAAAACTACACTCAACAATTCTTTTTCGGTAGTATTGTAGTTTCGTTCGCAACTGTTCAGCACGCGGCTAGCAAAGCTAATTACTAAATGGTTACCGTCCTGATCTTCCTGATATAGGGCTGCACCTAAACTCACGTTACTGGCATCGCAGTTTAGAAAAAATGGTTTTGTAAAGTCGGGATGATGCAACATTACTGTTTCTAAAAACTTTTCCTTTATGAGATTGAGCACTCCATCTTGCTCTGGTCCCCAAGTCCATTTGTCTTTAGCTGATAACTGCTTTTGGAACCTGGCAGTTAGTTCTGAGTAATTGGACCGAAACTTTCTGTAATAGTTACAGATTCCTAAAAATGACTGCAGCTGTTTCCTGTTCTTTGGGGTGGGGAACTTCTGTATGGCCTCTACCTTCTCTTTGGATGGAGTAATCCCTTGTTCTGTTAAATTAAAGCCTAAAAATTTCACCTCATTTGCAATGAATTGGGACTTGTCTAATTTGAGAGTGATATTATTCTCTGATAATTTCTCTAACACCTGTTCAACCCTATTACAATGGTCGTCCCAATTCGCTGAAGTCACCAGTAGGTCGTCGACGTATACTGTCGTAAACTTCAGTACTTCCTGCCCCAATATTCTGTCCATTATCTTTACAAACACCGCCACAGAATTTATTAAGCCAAAAGGTAACCGCTTAAACTGATAGTTTCTGCCCTCGAATATGAATGCCATATATTTCCTACTATCAGGGTGGAGTTCTACCTGCCAGTAACCGCATACCGTATCCCATGAGCTTATATATTTGGTTCCGTGAAACTTTTTCAATATCTCCTCTATCTCCCCAGGTGATGTGCGGTCGTTAACAATCATTTTGTTGATCTCCCTAGCATCGAGACATATACGTACCTTTCCGTTCTTTTTTGGCACAGCTATGATTGGGCTGGTAAAGGGCGAATGACTATACTCGATTATGTCGTCCTCTATCATCCTGTTTAATTCTTCCCTGACTTCGTTCTTTAGCGAGTATGCGATCGGGTACGATTTCCTGTTAAATTCCACCGGAGTTTTGAATTTTATGGTGCATTGATAATCTCTGGCTTTACCTGGAGCGTTTGAGAATATGTGTTTATAATTGTTGTATACCTTCATTAATTGTTCCGCCTGTGTTTCGCTGATCAGACCCCTTGCTTTCGTCCTTTGGAAATCCCGTATTTCTTCTAATTTTTCTAACCACAACTCTGGGTTTTCCTCCTGATATATAGGCATGTTTATTGGACGATCGGCACAATAATAATGGTTCACTATTGCTTGATAAGGTGTATTGTCTGTACCATTTCCTTGGACATCGATCAAATTATTGGTCCAAATTCCCTTGTTAGTTTTTAAAGTTATCACCTTACCTTCCAAATCTATTACAGCATTGTATGGCCTAAGTATATCGCAGCCTATTAGGATACTCATGGGTAAATTATTCGCCACTAATAACCCTATTGGTATTGTTACCCCATTACTAGTCATCTCTAGTGACACCTGTTTCTTTATTGATTTATTTTGCCTCCCCGTTGCTCCGACTAAAATAATGTTATTTATAGGTAGAGTGGGTATTGGTAAATTACTATTTTGTTTGATCCTCTCCAACTCAACACTATCGATAAGTGATACGTTTGACCCCGTGTCAATGAGTAATATCGCTTCTATGCCATTGATATTTGCTTTGATCTGCACGATACTATTATTCCTTTGGTTACTATTTTTAACAATATTGTCACCCTCTTCTAATAACTCCTCTCTAATATCCTTAAGATAATTATTTATTCTTAATATCATAGTCCCGTCTTTGTCTTGTCTATGTTCGTAACTAGTCACCCCATAATATTGGTTCAGTGAAGGGCGGTTTCCCTTTTCCACTGCCGCATTTAGTTTAAATGGGCCACGGACTCATTGGCCCGGTCTCCCGGAACATTGGGTTGCTGACCCATCTGTGTTTCCTGCCTGACCTCGGGATTACCATTAATAGGTTGTTCGACTAAGTTTTTCGTCATTACTGACATCTTCAGGTCTTAAACAACCAGGTTGTTTAAGACCTGAAGATGTCAGTAATGACGAAAAGCTTAGTCGAACAATAAAAAATTATAGCAGTTAGCAAATTCATAAAAGAAATAGTAAGGATGGCTGATAATTTAAACAATGCGAAGAATTAATAGGTTGGCTATTCGTCGTGTTACCTTGGCTACCTGGCGCCTATTGTGGGTAAAACATGTAAGTGGGTACATTGGGTGGATATGGCCGTCGGTTATTGGCCATTGTATAATTTACCTGGGGCCTATATTCGTGATTTCTCCTATCGCCTCCTCCTTGGTCTCCCCCGTTACGATAACTATTGCATTGACCATAATTATTTCCCCTATAGTTATTTCCGCGATAACTGTTTCCCTGGTGGAAGTTTCTACCGTAATTATTCCCGGTGTAATTACCTCTGTTTGGTCCCGGATAGTTGCGGTTATTTGGACCCTGAGTGTTATCACTTCGGCCATTTGGTGGGGTATTATTATTCTGACTATTTGTGTTTAGGTTATTACCGTTTCCACCTCCATTCCGGTTTGGTCCGTTATTGTTGTTATTGTATTCTACCTTACGATTGGGGGGTTGGTAATCCTGGAACCTCCCAGTGGATTCACAATTTTCTAATAATTTGGCCAGATCGGCTATTTTACTGAGCTGTTGGTATAATTGGGCATCTTTGATACCATAACTGTAATGTCCAGCTAACTGCCTTACCAAACATTCTTCTGGGATCGGCGGTATCAACTTCCGTGCTAAACATACCTTTCCTAGGAAATAAGACGTCGGGGACTGTCCATTGGACGCGTCGTATTTGCCATAGAAAATGTCCATTCTTACCCTGTTTTGTGCAGTCTCCGACCAATACTTCTCCTTGAATTGGCGTTTAAACTCTGCTAAATTCGTGATTTCGGGTCGTACCACTATCCACCAGTTATCCCTAGTGTTTTTAAACGTCTCGTCAAGCATCTCTCTTATCCTGTCCCACCTTGTTTCTCTATTTCTCCCAATAAACTCCTCCATTCTTTCTAAAAATTCCATTGGGTTTCGTCGATAGTTTTGGAAGTTGATTACTTCCCTGTTTTCACCATGACACTTATGAGTATTTACTATAGGTGTGTCTCTCAGCACCTCTAATCTTTCCTGCAGGTTCTTCTCTCTCTGGTCTATTTCCAGTATACTATTTTTGTTAGTTTTTATTTGTTCGTCCAGCCTGTTAGCGATGTCATATGTTCTCTACATCCTCTTGCTAACGTCTTTCTGGACTTCTCCCACCTCCTGCATGATGGCGTCTTGGTTCTGCCTTACCATGTTTTCGAGATTTCTAACATCTTGTTTGGTCTCTACTGTTTGTTCCTCTATATTTTCGAAACGTGTATTGTTTCCCTCCTGTAACCTTTCCAACTGTTTCTCCATGTTTTCGACCTTCCTGTCACTATCGATTTTATTATCATTGATCGTTTTGTTTACTGTTTCGTACGTTATGCTAATTTCTTTTTTCAGGGACTCTATAGATTTTTTATTCTCCTCCTGAAATAGCTCTAGTTTTTTCCCATTGTCATTTATTTTCTCGGTTATATTCTCCCTTAAAGATTCTATGTTCTTGTTATTATCCTCCTTCAGGGATTTGATTATTTCCTCCTTCAGGGATTCTGTATTTTTGTTCATATTTTCGTTTAGCGTTTGGAACATCATCCTTAAAACATTCGCGTCAACGCTCTCTGTTATTTTTTCTGGTTCGGGTTTCTCTGTCTGTTCTACCATTTGTATGGGTTCTTCTCCCGTTTGCTCCTCTAATTCGTCTGCCGTTTGTACCGGTCTTTCCATTTCTAGTGTGGGCGGTTCTAATTCCGTTTCCTCCATTTGTACTGCCTCTCCGTTTTCCACACTTAACTCGGGTTCCACATTCTTCTTCACCTTTTTTCCCTTAGGTTGCGGCATTTTGATCTGTTGGTAGTTGCCGGGCTTGTTCCGTCTTTTTCAAGCCTCACTAGTTGGGCTGCCAATTTATAACAAAATTGAAAAAGGGTGTAACCTATTTCTAAGATACTCTCCTTTAATCCCCACTGTTGGAGTCGTCTATTTATAACAAAAGACAAAGTGTGTTGTAATTGTGTTGTAAAATGTCGGGCGTTACCTCCGCGCACTTTTGTTACTTACTGTTGACTGGATCCTCTGCGGTGATGTAGTCCTGTAACACAACTTAATACTATGTTTTTTGTGGGCGCCACTTGGAATCGTTTGTTCCAAGAAATAAATGTGATTATTAAAGGAATTAAAAATTTTTTTAAATCTTACTTCTGTGAAAAATATAAACAAGTCAGTTTAGCTTGAAAAAATCAGGTAAGTTTAATGATTCTTCAAAAACAAACAAATCGTCTGAAGGACTAACATTCATATAAAATTGCAGAGTTACTAAAAAAAAAATTTTACAAGTTATTATAATTATTATTATTGACAATTTTATATATCCAATCAAGTATCGGCTAGTGTTTTTCAATTTTTTACTCAGTTGAAAAGCATGAGTTTAATACGTGAAAAAATCTTTACTCTCAGGACGTGACTCCTTTGAACTACCAAGACATATCAATAAGACGCTTTACAAGAAAAATTAAGTGATTTGAAGGTGTGTGTGGCATGTGTAGTACAACTGTGTGATAAATGTAACCAGGTAAAAAAATGACTTTAATTTTGGTAACTCACGTTCCAATGATTAATTAATCTCGCACAGGACACTCCTCTCGCGTAGTTTTTTCAATCTCGCCTCTTCATGTGTCTACTGAATCTATTTTAAGTCAAAATTGCAATCATTTACTGTTTCCGCACTTTTTGTAACAACGTTTGGCAGTAGATTATCGTTCAAACCCCGCCAATACACATCAGCTGCTCCGCGTTGATTCAAAATTTGGCCGCCATAGCGCTGATTCCCATGCAGTGTCGAGAAAGGCTTTGTGTATGTATGTTTACGTTAAGGGAATTATTGTCAAGTTAGTCAGTCTATGCGAACACAGCAGAATTGGTTCTCTATTTAAAGTTTTGGTCCCTCCTGGGCCGTTGACGTTCTGGCTGCGTGATTTCTATTAAAATTTGCCGTGCTGCTGCTCTATTTCAGCAACACATTGGCGTAGATTCTTGTAGAGGTTATGTCAGTCTGTTTGTCTATGTACGGGAAAAGCCTTTCTTCGGGTCTTGTCGATTTCTCACCTCTTGGTTTCGCCTTAGCTGCGTTGATCAGTGTCATGGGTGATGCATCTGTTCTGGAGTTCAAGTTTCAAGTGTTTTTGGGTCGAATTTGGTCTCTCTTTTATACTAATTCAGGCTGATTGTTTTCATCGACTTCCGGTATATTTGTGTAAAAATTCTTTCTAGATTGTTCGAGAATAAACGAAATGGAACATTATGGAACAAAATTCATTTCCGTCGAAGCTTTTAGAACAAATTTCTTATTCTTCATACTAAGGATATTTCAAAAATTACTCTGGTATTTATCAAACAGTTTTACATTAGTACTCACAATTTGTATGCCATTATTACATTTAGATTCTCTGTTTTCAACTGAATCTAGTGATACAAATTATGATTGGTTTTTAATTAAATTAAGTCTAATAAGTAACACAATATACAACTCTCACCTTGGGTTGTTGTCATTAAAATTCAATTTTTTTAGAACAAAAATTGTTGTGGAACTATTATGTCTCTTCCACAATCTGAACATACAACATTAATATCTTCCTATAACAAAACAAACAAATTTTAACATATATAATACCTAGATAATTACAATTTTACCTGGCCTCTGTCCATGGCCTAGGTTTTTGTTAATGTTATAACACAATAATTAGTCTCTTTCTTTAACATATGTAGTATTTCACTAGTGTACACTCAGAGTTTATTATATTGTCTGTCTTTTGTGATACCTGGTTACTCTTTACATACATTATTTTTATTACAGGATGACATAGCATCATTGATTGGTCTTGAGATGCCCTTTTTCATGGTGTGACAAATCTCGCTCTTATAAGTTAAATTCTTTTATAATTGATCTTATTTTCAACTGAGTTTGTTCGTTTTTAAGGTATACTGAAGTATTGTACCATTCTATTTTATTTTTTGTTAGCATTTTGTAAATATTTAGCCAGATATGATTATTTTTGTACTGGTTGATTGGCTCCAGCCATACATGGTATAGGTAAATATTTTGCTAACTTGACTATTACAACATTAAAGTTAGTCAGATATATTAGTATAGTCGCTTTATATCATATTTCAACTTTCTAATGCAATTTGGTTGCATTTTGGCAACATTAAATCCATAAATTATACAATATTATATGCCTACCACATGTTTTTAGTTAATACTGTTTTTGGCTATTTTGACTGACTTTTAATCATTTGACAGCTTTCTATATTTAAGATAAATTGTTCACTTTTGTCTGCTTGACAATTGCATATAGTTTTTATTTCAATCTGATAATAATTAATTTTTTTCATGAAATCTGGGTGTTTGGTCTCAAATCCAACACATTAATATTTTTTGTCATAACAAATATATAATTTTTATTTTAACTTAGATTCTTTCTAATAATGTATTTAAGTCATTTAATACATTTGTTTTTTTACATTACATAATATAATAATGGATCATGTCCATTCATTCACAAAAAATAGTTCTTAATACTCTATTCAGAGTTACAAAACTTAATAATTAATGACTTCATTTTGGTTGATTCTGACATTATTTGTCTCTCTTATAGTGTCTTATGGTTTTTTCACTGTTATTCACTTTAATAATATATATGGGGTTTGTGTCTTAGTCATAGTTTGGTCGTTTTTTCATGTTAGTAGTAATGATTATTAGACAATATTACACAAATTTTTTAGGACTACTTGGGTTTGATACTGTTCACCTCACTTTCCTCTTATGATAATTGCTATGTAAATGGTTTCCTTTATGGAACATTCTGTGACGTTACATATGCCTCACCGTTAAAGTTGATAATTTTTGAAAAACATATCTTTGGTTTTGATGAAATTATCATCTCTATATTAATCTTTTATTAGCTTCTTTATATTTCATTCTTTTATCTTATAATTAAATTCCTGTACTACTCCTTTAATATATTAATCCAACTCAATATTCCTATTTCGTTCTTTGTCGTATCACCTATTCCTTTCCTTTTTACCTTGATGGTATTTAATTAATCTTTGATATAATTCCCTATCAATTCCCTAACTTTCATAGAGGGTTGGGGGTCAGAGTGGCTCGCTATGGCATACATTCTCTGCCCTTCCCTATCTATAACTACTGAAATCAGAGGCAACACATCCCTGTCCAGAAAATAATAATTGCACCTTCGCAACAAATAATAATAATAAATAAAAAAAAATACAATATTCAAAGATCATAGGCTCCTACACATAAATTCCCTTTCTTAAACTCTTCTGATTAATTCACAATTATATTAATATATCGTTCTCCGCAGGTAAAATTATCGTTTAAAATCATTCAATGTTAATAGCTATATTCATATTCATCATTACCTCCTTATGTAACACCCTGTTTTTCCTTTTTTTTTTTTCTTTTTCCATTTAGTATCAAATATATGACAGTATTTCTCCTTTTTTCTCCTTTACTAAGTGTCCATCTCGTAATATTTATTAATAATAATCTCTCTCCTTCTCTAAGTACGGGTAAGCTGGTAAATATACGTTGACATGGCTATTGGAAAAAAATCTTGCCTATAGTGGAATGTGTCCATCTCGTAATATTTATTAATAATAATCATTATACAATAATATATATATTTATTTAACAATCTCTACCTCCTTTCTAATTCTGGGTAAGTTGAAAAATTCACGTTAACATGTTTAGTCAAGGTACCTTCTCAATGATGCTGTATTTGACTTGGGTTTTTGGTCATGGTATTTGCTCACTGATTGAGTATTTACTTGTGATTTTTAATCATGGTACTTTTTCAATGATGTTTGGTTATACGTACCTTTTACTTTGTTACTAACCGTGTCAGTTACCTCGTAGTTATTGTTTTTATTGTCTCTGGTTATCGTGAAAGGCCCTGTATATAAGAGTAGCAATTTCCTCGTTATGCCTTGTATAGCACTGGGCAATTCTCTATTTTTAACTAACACCTTTTCTCCTACCTCATATTTAATTGCCTTGGGCTGTGATTTGATATATTTTTTCCGCTGCTGTTCCGTTTTTTCTAACACCTTGTTATAAAATTTTGCCCTTTCAAATTGGTATGCGGGTTCGTCGGGAAAATTAATAATTTCTTTTATCTCTCGTGGTGGGGGTCTTTCGAACATAACTGTGTATGGCGACACCTCGATGGTATTGTGATATGAGAAATTGAGAAAATCCTCGGTAGATGCTACATATTCATGCCATCTTTTCTGCTCGTTATGGCAGTATGTTCTCAGTAACCGTCCTACCTCCCTTAACACTCTCTCGGCTGGGTTACTATTCGGGTGATATACAGACGTCTTGTACGTTTTTATTCCGTGTTCTCCCAGGTTTTCCTTCCAAAGTTTTCCCCTAAACTGGGTACCGTGGTCCGTAATTATAGAATACGGTCGGCCTACCTCCATTATATATCGCTCTATAATGATGTCTATTATTTTCCTGGTCGTTGCCCTAGTTATTGGGTATAGCTTTGTATATTTGCTAAAGTGGTCGAAGATGATTACGATAAATTTATATCGGTGTCTCCCACCGCTGCGTGGAAATGGTCCGCAGATATCGAGAAATACCTTTTCCAATTTTTCGGTGGATGTTATGGGTATCATGACCCCTTCTTTTCTCTCGTTATCACACTTTACTTTTTGACAAATATCGCACGACCGTATCGCCAGTTGCACCTTCTTATTCATCCCTTTGATGTATGTTTGCTCTTCCAATGCCTTCCTTACTTTAAGGGCACCCATATGTCCGTACCTATCGTGATAGTCGATTATTAGCGGTCTCTTTATCGCTGGTGGAATCACTAATTTCCAATTCTCTTGGTGCGGGGTATTCCTTATAAACAAAGTGTCGTTGTGTATACAATAAAATCTATTTATGACCTCATCGCCTTCCTGTACCCTTTTTCTAATATCTCTTAATCTTGGATCGGCCTCTTGTTGTGACTTTATATCGTTTAAAATATTTTTTAAATCTTCCCTGCTCTTAATAACATGGTATACCTTTGCTAATTGTTCCTTTTCGCCGTAGAAGGTTTGGTCGGGTATATTGACGCGAGATAGGATGTCGGCTGCTACGTTCTGTTTGCCGGGTATATATTCCCATGTGATATTATATTCTTGCAAGGCCAAAACCCATCTAGTCAGCCTTCCGTGGTTCAGCTTACAATGCTTTAGAAATGATATAGATTTGTGGTCGCTTCTAACTGTTATGGGGTACCCTAATATATATGTCCTAAATTTACCGCATGCGAAAACGACACTCAACAATTCTTTTTCGGTAGTATTGTAGTTTCGTTCGCAACTGTTCAGCACGCGGCTAGCAAAGCTAATTACTAAATGGTTACCGTCCTGATCTTCCTGATATAGGGCTGCACCTAAACTCACGTTACTGGCATCGCAGTTTAGAAAAAATGGTTTTGTAAAGTCGGGATGATGCAACATTACTGTTTCTAAAAACTTTTCCTTTATGAGATTGAGCACTCCATCTTGCTCTGGTCCCCAAGTCCATTTGTCTTTAGCTGATAACTGCTTTTGGAACCTGGCAGTTAGTTCTGAGTAATTGGACCGAAACTTTCTGTAATAGTTACAGATTCCTAAAAATGACTGCAGCTGTTTCCTGTTCTTTGGGGTGGGGAACTTCTGTATGGCCTCTACCTTCTCTTTGGATGGAGTAATCCCTTGTTCTGTTAAATTAAAGCCTAAAAATTTCACCTCATTTGCAATGAATTGGGACTTGTCTAATTTGAGAGTGATATTATTCTCTGATAATTTCTCTAACACCTGTTCAACCCTATTACAATGGTCGTCCCAATTCGCTGAAGTCACCAGTAGGTCGTCGACGTATACTGTCGTAAACTTCAGTACTTCCTGCCCCAATATTCTGTCCATTATCTTTACAAACACCGCCACAGAATTTATTAAGCCAAAAGGTAACCGCTTAAACTGATAGTTTCTGCCCTCGAATATGAATGCCATATATTTCCTACTATCAGGGTGGAGTTCTACCTGCCAGTAACCGCATACCGTATCCCATGAGCTTATATATTTGGTTCCGTGAAACTTTTTCAATATCTCCTCTATCTCCCCAGGTGATGTGCGGTCGTTAACAATCATTTTGTTGATCTCCCTAGCATCGAGACATATACGTACCTTTCCGTTCTTTTTTGGCACAGCTATGATTGGGCTGGTAAAGGGCGAATGACTATACTCGATTATGTCGTCCTCTATCATCCTGTTTAATTCTTCCCTGACTTCGTTCTTTAGCGAGTATGCGATCGGGTACGATTTCCTGTTAAATTCCACCGGAGTTTTGAATTTTATGGTGCATTGATAATCTCTGGCTTTACCTGGAGCGTTTGAGAATATGTGTTTATAATTGTTGTATACCTTGATTAATTGTTCCGCCTGTGTTTCGCTGATCAGACCCCTTGCTTTCGTCCTTTGGAAATCCCGTATTTCTTCTAATTTTTCTAACCACAACTCTGGGTTTTCCTCCTGATATATAGGCATGTTTATTGGACGATCGGCACAATAATAATGGTTCACTATTGCTTGATAAGGTGTATTGTCTATACCATTTCCTTGGACATCGATCAAATTATTGGTCCAAATTCCCTTGTTAGTTTTTAAAGTTATCACCTTACCTTCCAAATCTATTACAGCATTGTATGGCCTAAGTATATCGCAGCCTATTAGGATACTCATGGGTAAATTATTCGCCACTAATAACCCTATTGGTATTGTTACCCCATTACTAGTCATCTCTAGTGACACCTGTTTCTTTATTGATTTATTTTGCCTCCCCGTTGCTCCGACTAAAATAATGTTATTTATAGGTAGAGTGGGTATTGGTAAATTACTATTTTGTTTGATCCTCTCCAACTCAACACTATCGATAAGTGATACATTTGACCCCGTGTCAATGAGTAATATCGCTTCTATGCCATTGATATTTGCTTTGATCTGCACGATACTATTATTCCTTTGGTTACTATTTTTAACAATATTGTCACCCTCTTCTAATAACTCCTCTCTAATATCCTTAAGATAATTATTTATTATTAATATCATAGTCCCGTCTTTGTCTTGTCTATGTTCGTAACTAGTCACCCCATAATATTGGTTCAGTGAAGGGCGGTTTCCCTTTTCCACTGCCGCATTTAGTTTAAATGGGCCACGGACTCATTGGCCCGGTCTCCCGGAACATTGGGTTGCTGACCCATCTGTGTTTCCTGCCTGACCTCGGGATTACCATTAATAGGTTGTTCGACTAAGTTTTTCGTCATTACTGACATCTTCAGGTCTTAAACAACCAGGTTGTTTAAGACCTGAAGATGTCAGTAATGACGAAAAGCTTAGTCGAACAATAAAAAATTATAGCAGTTAGCAAATTCATAAAAGAAATAGTAAGGATGGCTGATAATTTAAACAATACGAAGAATTAATAGGTTGGCTATTCGTCGTGTTACCTTGGCTACCTGGCGCCTATTGTGGGTAAAACATGTAAGTGGGTACATTGGGTGGATATGGCCGTCGGTTATTGGCCATTGTATAATTTACCTGGGGCCTATATTCGTGATTTCTCCTATCGCCTCCTCCTTGGTCTCCCCCGTTACGATAACTATTGCATTGACCATAATTATTTCCCCTATAGTTATTTCCGCGATAACTGTTTCCCTGGTGGAAGTTTCTACCGTAATTATTCCCGGTGTAATTACCTCTGTTTGGTCCCGGATAGTTGCGGTTATTTGGACCCTGAGTGTTATCACTTCGGCCATTTGGTGGGGTATTATTATTCTGACTATTTGTGTTTAGGTTATTACCGTTTCCACCTCCATTCCGGTTTGGTCCGTTATTGTTGTTATTGTATTCTACCTTACGATTGGGGGGTTGGTAATCCTGGAACCTCCCAGTGGATTCACAATTTTCTAATAATTTGGCCAGATCGGCTATTTTACTGAGCTGTTGGTATAATTGGGCATCTTTGATACCATAACTGTAATGTCCAGCTAACTGCCTTACCAAACATTCTTCTGGGATCGGCGGTATCAACTTCCGTGCTAAACATACCTTTCCTAGGAAATAAGACGTCGGGGACTGTCCATTGGACGCGTCGTATTTGCCATAGAAAATGTCCATTCTTACCCTGTTTTGTGCAGTCTCCGACCAATACTTCTCCTTGAATTGGCGTTTAAACTCTGCTAAATTCGTGATTTCGGGTCGTACCACTATCCACCAGTTATCCCTAGTGTTTTTAAACGTCTCGTCAAGCATCTCTCTTATCCTGTCCCACCTTGTTTCTCTATTTCTCCCAATAAACTCCTCCATTCTTTCTAAAAATTCCATTGGGTTTCGTCGATAGTTTTGGAAGTTGATTACTTCCCTGTTTTCACCATGACACTTATGAGTATTTACTATAGGTGTGTCTCTCAGCACCTCTAATCTTTCCTGCAGGTTCTTCTCTCTCTGGTCTATTTCCAGTATACTATTTTTGTTAGTTTTTATTTGTTCGTCCAGCCTGTTAGCGATGTCATATGTTCTCTGCATCCTCTTGCTAACGTCTTTCTGGACTTCTCCCACCTCCTGCATGATGGCGTCTTGGTTCTGCCTTACCATGTTTTCGAGATTTCTAACATCTTGTTTGGTCTCTACTGTTTGTTCCTCTATATTTTCGAAACGTGTATTGTTTCCCTCCTGTAACCTTTCCAACTGTTTCTCCATGTTTTCGACCTTCCTGTCACTATCGATTTTATTATCATTGATCGTTTTGTTTACTGTTTCGTACGTTATGCTAATTTCTTTTTTCAGGGACTCTATAGATTTTTTATTCTCCTCCTGAAATAGCTCTAGTTTTTTCCCATTGTCATTTATTTTCTCGGTTATATTCTCCCTTAAAGATTCTATGTTCTTGTTATTATCCTCCTTCAGGGATTTGATTATTTCCTCCTTCAGGGATTCTGTATTTTTGTTCATATTTTCGTTTAGCGTTTGGAACATCATCCTTAAAACATTCGCGTCAACGCTCTCTGTTATTTTTTCTGGTTCGGGTTTCTCTGTCTGTTCTACCATTTGTATGGGTTCTTCTCCCGTTTGCTCCTCTAATTCGTCTGCCGTTTGTACCGGTCTTTCCATTTCTAGTGTGGGCGGTTCTAATTCCGTTTCCTCCATTTGTACTGCCTCTCCGTTTTCCACACTTAACTCGGGTTCCACATTCTTCTTCACCTTTTTTCCCTTAGGTTGCGGCATTTTGATCTGTTGGTAGTTGCCGGGCTTGTTCCGTCTTTTTCAAGCCTCACTAGTTGGGCTGCCAATTTATAACAAAATTGAAAAAGGGTGTAACCTATTTCTAAGATACTCTCCTTTAATCCCCACTGTTGGAGTCGTCTATTTATAACAAAAGACAAAGTGTGTTGTAATTGTGTTGTAAAATGTCGGGCGTTACCTCCGCGCACTTTTGTTACTTACTGTTGACTGGATCCTCTGCGGTGATGTAGTCCTGTAACACAACTTAATACTATGTTTTTTGTGGGCGCCACTTGGAATCGTTTGTTCCAAGAAATAAATGTGATTATTAAAGGAATTAAAAATTTTTTTAAATCTTACTTCTGTGAAAAATATAAACAAGTCAGTTTAGCTTGAAAAAATCAGGTAAGTTTAATGATTCTTCAAAAACAAACAAATCGTCTGAAGGACTAACATTCATATAAAATTGCAGAGTTACTAAAAAAAAAAATTTTACAAGTTATTATAATTATTATTATTGACAATTTTATATATCCAATCAAGTATCGGCTAGTGTTTTTCAATTTTTTACTCAGTTGAAAAGCATGAGTTTAATACGTGAAAAAATCTTTACTCTCAGGACGTGACTCCTTTGAACTACCAAGACATATCAATAAGACGCTTTACAAGAAAAATTAAGTGATTTGAAGGTGTGTGTGGCATGTGTAGTACAACTGTGTGATAAATGTAACCAGGTAAAAAAATGACTTTAATTTTGGTAACTCACGTTCCAATGATTAATTAATCTCGCACAGGACACTCCTCTCGCGTAGTTTTTTCAATCTCGCCTCTTCATGTGTCCACTGAATCTATTTTAAGTCAAAATTGCAATCATTTACTGTTTCCGCACTTTTTGTAACAACGTTTGGCAGTAGATTATCGTTCAAACCCCGCCAATACACATCAGCTGCTCCGCGTTGATTCAAAATTTGGCCGCCATAGCGCTGATTCCCATGCAGTGTCGAGAAAGGCTTTGTGTGTGTATGTTTACGTTAAGGGAATTATTGTCAAGTTAGTCAGTCTATGCGAACACAGCAGAATTGGTTCTCTATTTAAAGTTTTGGTCCCTCCTGGGCCGTTGACGTTCTGGCTGCGTGATTTCTATTAAAATTTGCCGTGCTGCTGCTCTATTTCAGCAACACATTGGCGTAGATTCTTGTAGAGGTTATGTCAGTCTGTTTGTCTATGTACGGGAAAAGCCTTTCTTCGGGTCTTGTCGATTTCTCACCTCTTGGTTTCGCCTTAGCTGCGTTGATCAGTGTCATGGGTGATGCATCTGTTCTGGAGTTCAAGTTTCAAGTGTTTTTGGGTCGAATTTGGTCTCTCTTTTATACTAATTCAGGCTGATTGTTTTCATCGACTTCCGGTATATTTGTGTAAAAATTCTTTCTAGATTGTTCGAGAATAAACGAAATGGAACATTATGGAACAAAATTCATTTCCGTCGAAGCTTTTAGAACAAATTTCTTATTCTTCATACTAAGGATATTTCAAAAATTACTCTGGTATTTATCAAACAGTTTTACATTAGTACTCACAATTTGTATGCCATTATTACATTTAGATTCTCTGTTTTCAACTGAATCTAGTGATACAAATTATGATTGGTTTTTAATTAAATTAAGTCTAATAAGTAACACAATATACAACTCTCACCTTGGGTTGTTGTCATTAAAATTCAATTTTTTTAGAACAAAAATTGTTGTGGAACTATTATGTCTCTTCCACAATCTGAACATACAACATTAATATCTTCCTATAACAAAACAAACAAATTTTAACATATATAATACCTAGATAATTACAATTTTACCTGGCCTCTGTCCATGGCCTAGGTTTTTGTTAATGTTATAACACAATAATTAGTCTCTTTCTTTAACATATGTAGTATTTCACTAGTGTACACTCAGAGTTTATTATATTGTCTGTCTTTTGTGATACCTGGTTACTCTTTACATACATTATTTTTATTACAGGATGACATAGCATCATTGATTGGTCTTGAGATGCCCTTTTTCATGGTGTGACAAATCTCGCTCTTATAAGTTAAATTCTTTTATAATTGATCTTATTTTCAACTGAGTTTGTTCGTTTTTAAGGTATACTGAAGTATTGTACCATTCTATTTTATTTTTTGTTAGCATTTTGTAAATATTTAGCCAGATATGATTATTTTTGTACTGGTTGATTGGCTCCAGCCATACATGGTATAGGTAAATATTTTGCTAACTTGACTATTACAACATTAAAGTTAGTCAGATATATTAGTATAGTCGCTTTATATCATATTTCAACTTTCTAATGCAATTTGGTTGCATTTTGGCAACATTAAATCCATAAATTATACAATATTATATGCCTACCACATGTTTTTAGTTAATACTGTTTTTGGCTATTTTGACTGACTTTTAATCATTTGACAGCTTTCTATATTTAAGATAAATTGTTCACTTTTGTCTGCTTGACAATTGCATATAGTTTTTATTTCAATCTGATAATAATTAATTTTTTTCATGAAATCTGGGTGTTTGGTCTCAAATCCAACACATTAATATTTTTTGTCATAACAAATATATAATATTTATTTTAACTTAGATTCTTTCTAATAATGTATTTAAGTCATTTAATACATTTGTTTTTTTACATTACATAATATAATAATGGATCATGTCCATTCATTCACAAAAAATAGTTCTTAATACTCTATTCAGAGTTACAAAACTTAATAATTAATGACTTCATTTTGGTTGATTCTGACATTATTTGTCTCTCTTATAGTGTCTTATGGTTTTTTCACTGTTATTCACTTTAATAATATATATGGGGTTTGTGTCTTAGTCATAGTTTGGTCGTTTTTTCATGTTAGTAGTAATGATTATTAGACAATATTACACAAATTTTTTAGGACTACTTGGGTTTGATACTGTTCACCTCACTTTCCTCTTATGATAATTGCTATGTAAATGGTTTCCTTTATGGAACGTTCTGTGACGTTACATATGCCTCCCCGTTAAAGTTGATAATTTTTGAAAAACATATCTTTGGTTTTGATGAAATTATCATCTCTATATTAATCTTTTATTAGCTTCTTTATATTTCATTCTTTTATCTTATAATTAAATTCCTGTACTACTCCTTTAATATATTAATCCAACTCAATATTCCTATTTCGTTCTTTGTCGTATCACCTATTCCTTTCCTTTTTACCTTGATGGTATTTAATTAATCTTTGATATAATTCCCTATCAATTCCCTAACTTTCATAGAGGGTTAGGGGTCAGAGTGGCTCGCTATGGCATACATTCTCTGCCCTTCCCTATCTATAACTACTGAAATCAGAGGCAACACATCCCTGTCCAGAAAATAATAATTGCACCTTCGCAACAAATAATAATAATAAATAAAAAAAAATACAATATTCAAAGATCATAGGCTCCTACACATAAATTCCCTTTCTTAAACTCTTCTGATTAATTCACAATTATATTAATATATCGTTCTCCGCAGGTAAAATTATCGTTTAAAATCATTCAATGTTAATAGCTATATTCATATTCATCATTACCTCCTTATGTAACACCCTGTTTTTCCTTTTTTTTTTTCTTTTTCCATTTAGTATCAAATATATGACAGTATTTCTCCTTTTTTCTCCTTTACTAAGTGTCCATCTCGTAATATTTATTAATAATAATCTCTCTCCTTCTCTAAGTACGGGTAAGCTGGTAAATATACGTTGACATGGCTATTGGAAATAAATCTTGCCTATAGTGGAATGTGTCCATCTCGTAATATTTATTAATAATAATCATTATACAATAATGTATATATTTATTTAACAATCTCTACCTCCTTTCTAATTCTGGGTAAGTTGAAAAATTCACGTTAACATGTTTAGTCAAGGTACCTTCTCAATGATGCTGTATTTGACTTGGGTTTTTGGTCATGGTATTTGCTCACTGATTGAGTATTTACTTGTGATTTTTAATCATGGTACTTTTTCAATGATGTTTGGTTATACGTACCTTTTACTTTGTTACTAACCGTGTCAGTTACCTCGTAGTTATTGTTTTTATTGTCTCTGGTTATCGTGAAAGGCCCTGTATATAAGAGTAGCAATTTCCTCGTTATGCCTTGTATAGCACTGGGCAATTCTCTATTTTTAACTAACACCTTTTCTCCTACCTCATATTTAATTGCCTTGGGCTGTGATTTGATATATTTTTTCCGCTGCTGTTCCGTTTTTTCTAACACCTTGTTATAAAATTTTGCCCTTTCAAATTGGTATGCGGGTTCGTCGGGAAAATTAATAATTTCTTTTATCTCTCGTGGTGGGGGTCTTTCGAACATAACTGTGTATGGCGACACCTCGATGGTATTGTGATATGAGAAATTGAGAAAATCCTCGGTAGATGCTACATATTCATGCCATCTTTTCTGCTCGTTATGGCAGTATGTTCTCAGTAACCGTCCTACCTCCCTTAACACTCTCTCGGCTGGGTTACTATTCGGGTGATATACAGACGTCTTGTACGTTTTTATTCCGTGTTCTCCCAGGTTTTCCTTCCAAAGTTTTCCCCTAAACTGGGTACCGTGGTCCGTAATTATAGAATACGGTCGGCCTACCTCCATTATATATCGCTCTATAATGATGTCTATTATTTTCCTGGTCGTTGCCCTAGTTATTGGGTATAGCTTTGTATATTTGCTAAAGTGGTCGAAGATGATTACGATAAATTTATATCGGTGTCTCCCACCGCTGCGTGGAAATGGTCCGCAGATATCGAGAAATACCTTTTCCAATTTTTCGGTGGATGTTATGGGTATCATGACCCCTTCTTTTCTCTCGTTATCACACTTTACTTTTTGACAAATATCGCACGACCGTATCGCCAGTTGCACCTTCTTATTCATCCCTTTGATGTATGTTTGCTCTTCCAATGCCTTCCTTACTTTAAGGGCACCCATATGTCCGTACCTATCGTGATAGTCGATTATTAGCGGTCTCTTTATCGCTGGTGGAATCACTAATTTCCAATTCTCTTGGTGCGGGGTATTCCTTATAAACAAAGTGTCGTTGTGTATACAATAAAATCTATTTATGACCTCATCGCCTTCCTGTACCCTTTTTCTAATATCTCTTAATCTTGGATCGGCCTCTTGTTGTGACTTTATATCGTTTAAAATATTTTTTAAATCTTCCCTGCTCTTAATAACATGGTATACCTTTGCTAATTGTTCCTTTTCGCCGTAGAAGGTTTGGTCGGGTATATTGACGCGAGATAGGATGTCGGCTGCTACGTTCTGTTTGCCGGGTATATATTCCCATGTGATATTATATTCTTGCAAGGCCAAAACCCATCTAGTCAGCCTTCCGTGGTTCAGCTTACAATGCTTTAGAAATGATATAGATTTGTGGTCGCTTCTAACTGTTATGGGGTACCCTAATATATATGTCCTAAATTTACCGCATGCGAAAACTACACTCAACAATTCTTTTTCGGTAGTATTGTAGTTTCGTTCGCAACTGTTCAGCACGCGGCTAGCAAAGCTAATTACTAAATGGTTACCGTCCTGATCTTCCTGATATAGGGCTGCACCTAAACTCACGTTACTGGCATCGCAGTTTAGAAAAAATGGTTTTGTAAAGTCGGGATGATGCAACATTACTGTTTCTAAAAACTTTTCCTTTATGAGATTGAGCACTCCATCTTGCTCTGGTCCCCAAGTCCATTTGTCTTTAGCTGATAACTGCTTTTGGAACCTGGCAGTTAGTTCTGAGTAATTGGACCGAAACTTTCTGTAATAGTTACAGATTCCTAAAAATGACTGCAGCTGTTTCCTGTTCTTTGGGGTGGGGAACTTCTGTATGGCCTCTACCTTCTCTTTGGATGGAGTAATCCCTTGTTCTGTTAAATTAAAGCCTAAAAATTTCACCTCATTTGCAATGAATTGGGACTTGTCTAATTTGAGAGTGATATTATTCTCTGATAATTTCTCTAACACCTGTTCAACCCTATTACAATGGTCGTCCCAATTCGCTGAAGTCACCAGTAGGTCGTCGACGTATACTGTCGTAAACTTCAGTACTTCCTGCCCCAATATTCTGTCCATTATCTTTACAAACACCGCCACAGAATTTATTAAGCCAAAAGGTAACCGCTTAAACTGATAGTTTCTGCCCTCGAATATGAATGCCATATATTTCCTACTATCAGGGTGGAGTTCTACCTGCCAGTAACCGCATACCGTATCCCATGAGCTTATATATTTGGTTCCGTGAAACTTTTTCAATATCTCCTCTATCTCCCCAGGTGATGTGCGGTCGTTAACAATCATTTTGTTGATCTCCCTAGCATCGAGACATATACGTACCTTTCCGTTCTTTTTTGGCACAGCTATGATTGGGCTGGTAAAGGGCGAATGACTATACTCGATTATGTCGTCCTCTATCATCCTGTTTAATTCTTCCCTGACTTCGTTCTTTAGCGAGTATGCGATCGGGTACGATTTCCTGTTAAATTCCACCGGAGTTTTGAATTTTATGGTGCATTGATAATCTCTGGCTTTACCTGGAGCGTTTGAGAATATGTGTTTATAATTGTTGTATACCTTCATTAATTGTTCCGCCTGTGTTTCGCTGATCAGACCCCTTGCTTTCGTCCTTTGGAAATCCCGTATTTCTTCTAATTTTTCTAACCACAACTCTGGGTTTTCCTCCTGATATATAGGCATGTTTATTGGACGATCGGCACAATAATAATGGTTCACTATTGCTTGATAAGGTGTATTGTCTGTACCATTTCCTTGGACATCGATCAAATTATTGGTCCAAATTCCCTTGTTAGTTTTTAAAGTTATCACCTTACCTTCCAAATCTATTACAGCATTGTATGGCCTAAGTATATCGCAGCCTATTAGGATACTCATGGGTAAATTATTCGCCACTAATAACCCTATTGGTATTGTTACCCCATTACTAGTCATCTCTAGTGACACCTGTTTCTTTATTGATTTATTTTGCCTCCCCGTTGCTCCGACTAAAATAATGTTATTTATAGGTAGAGTGGGTATTGGTAAATTACTATTTTGTTTGATCCTCTCCAACTCAACACTATCGATAAGTGATACGTTTGACCCCGTGTCAATGAGTAATATCGCTTCTATGCCATTGATATTTGCTTTGATCTGCACGATACTATTATTCCTTTGGTTACTATTTTTAACAATATTGTCACCCTCTTCTAATAACTCCTCTCTAATATCCTTAAGATAATTATTTATTCTTAATATCATAGTCCCGTCTTTGTCTTGTCTATGTTCGTAACTAGTCACCCCATAATATTGGTTCAGTGAAGGGCGGTTTCCCTTTTCCACTGCCGCATTTAGTTTAAATGGGCCACGGACTCATTGGCCCGGTCTCCCGGAACATTGGGTTGCTGACCCATCTGTGTTTCCTGCCTGACCTCGGGATTACCATTAATAGGTTGTTCGACTAAGTTTTTCGTCATTACTGACATCTTCAGGTCTTAAACAACCAGGTTGTTTAAGACCTGAAGATGTCAGTAATGACGAAAAGCTTAGTCGAACAATAAAAAATTATAGCAGTTAGCAAATTCATAAAAGAAATAGTAAGGATGGCTGATAATTTAAACAATACGAAGAATTAATAGGTTGGCTATTCGTCGTGTTACCTTGGCTACCTGGCGCCTATTGTGGGTAAAACATGTAAGTGGGTACATTGGGTGGATATGGCCGTCGGTTATTGGCCATTGTATAATTTACCTGGGGCCTATATTCGTGATTTCTCCTATCGCCTCCTCCTTGGTCTCCCCCGTTACGATAACTATTGCATTGACCATAATTATTTCCCCTATAGTTATTTCCGCGATAACTGTTTCCCTGGTGGAAGTTTCTACCGTAATTATTCCCGGTGTAATTACCTCTGTTTGGTCCCGGATAGTTGCGGTTATTTGGACCCTGAGTGTTATCACTTCGGCCATTTGGTGGGGTATTATTATTCTGACTATTTGTGTTTAGGTTATTACCGTTTCCACCTCCATTCCGGTTTGGTCCGTTATTGTTGTTATTGTATTCTACCTTACGATTGGGGGGTTGGTAATCCTGGAACCTCCCAGTGGATTCACAATTTTCTAATAATTTGGCCAGATCGGCTATTTTACTGAGCTGTTGGTATAATTGGGCATCTTTGATACCATAACTGTAATGTCCAGCTAACTGCCTTACCAAACATTCTTCTGGGATCGGCGGTATCAACTTCCGTGCTAAACATACCTTTCCTAGGAAATAAGACGTCGGGGACTGTCCATTGGACGCGTCGTATTTGCCATAGAAAATGTCCATTCTTACCCTGTTTTGTGCAGTCTCCGACCAATACTTCTCCTTGAATTGGCGTTTAAACTCTGCTAAATTCGTGATTTCGGGTCGTACCACTATCCACCAGTTATCCCTAGTGTTTTTAAACGTCTCGTCAAGCATCTCTCTTATCCTGTCCCACCTTGTTTCTCTATTTCTCCCAATAAACTCCTCCATTCTTTCTAAAAATTCCATTGGGTTTCGTCGATAGTTTTGGAAGTTGATTACTTCCCTGTTTTCACCATGACACTTATGAGTATTTACTATAGGTGTGTCTCTCAGCACCTCTAATCTTTCCTGCAGGTTCTTCTCTCTCTGGTCTATTTCCAGTATACTATTTTTGTTAGTTTTTATTTGTTCGTCCAGCCTGTTAGCGATGTCATATGTTCTCTGCATCCTCTTGCTAACGTCTTTCTGGACTTCTCCCACCTCCTGCATGATGGCGTCTTGGTTCTGCCTTACCATGTTTTCGAGATTTCTAACATCTTGTTTGGTCTCTACTGTTTGTTCCTCTATATTTTCGAAACGTGTATTGTTTCCCTCCTGTAACCTTTCCAACTGTTTCTCCATGTTTTCGACCTTCCTGTCACTATCGATTTTATTATCATTGATCGTTTTGTTTACTGTTTCGTACGTTATGCTAATTTCTTTTTTCAGGGACTCTATAGATTTTTTATTCTCCTCCTGAAATAGCTCTAGTTTTTTCCCATTGTCATTTATTTTCTCGGTTATATTCTCCCTTAAAGATTCTATGTTCTTGTTATTATCCTCCTTCAGGGATTTGATTATTTCCTCCTTCAGGGATTCTGTATTTTTGTTCATATTTTCGTTTAGCGTTTGGAACATCATCCTTAAAACATTCGCGTCAACGCTCTCTGTTATTTTTTCTGGTTCGGGTTTCTCTGTCTGTTCTACCATTTGTATGGGTTCTTCTCCCGTTTGCTCCTCTAATTCGTCTGCCGTTTGTACCGGTCTTTCCATTTCTAGTGTGGGCGGTTCTAATTCCGTTTCCTCCATTTGTACTGCCTCTCCGTTTTCCACACTTAACTCGGGTTCCACATTCTTCTTCACCTTTTTTCCCTTAGGTTGCGGCATTTTGATCTGTTGGTAGTTGCCGGGCTTGTTCCGTCTTTTTCAAGCCTCACTAGTTGGGCTGCCAATTTATAACAAAATTGAAAAAGGGTGTAACCTATTTCTAAGATACTCTCCTTTAATCCCCACTGTTGGAGTCGTCTATTTATAACAAAAGACAAAGTGTGTTGTAATTGTGTTGTAAAATGTCGGGCGTTACCTCCGCGCACTTTTGTTACTTACTGTTGACTGGATCCTCTGCGGTGATGTAGTCCTGTAACACAACTTAATACTATGTTTTTTGTGGGCGCCACTTGGAATCGTTTGTTCCAAGAAATAAATGTGATTATTAAAGGAATTAAAAATTTTTTTAAATCTTACTTCTGTGAAAAATATAAACAAGTCAGTTTAGCTTGAAAAAATCAGGTAAGTTTAATGATTCTTCAAAAACAAACAAATCGTCTGAAGGACTAACATTCATATAAAATTGCAGAGTTACTAAAAAAAAAAATTTTACAAGTTATTATAATTATTATTATTGACAATTTTATATATCCAATCAAGTATCGGCTAGTGTTTTTCAATTTTTTACTCAGTTGAAAAGCATGAGTTTAATACGTGAAAAAATCTTTACTCTCAGGACGTGACTCCTTTGAACTACCAAGACATATCAATAAGACGCTTTACAAGAAAAATTAAGTGATTTGAAGGTGTGTGTGGCATGTGTAGTACAACTGTGTGATAAATGTAACCAGGTAAAAAAATGACTTTAATTTTGGTAACTCACGTTCCAATGATTAATTAATCTCGCACAGGACACTCCTCTCGCGTAGTTTTTTCAATCTCGCCTCTTCATGTGTCCACTGAATCTATTTTAAGTCAAAATTGCAATCATTTACTGTTTCCGCACTTTTTGTAACAACGTTTGGCAGTAGATTATCGTTCAAACCCCGCCAATACACATCAGCTGCTCCGCGTTGATTCAAAATTTGGCCGCCATAGCGCTGATTCCCATGCAGTGTCGAGAAAGGCTTTGTGTGTGTATGTTTACGTTAAGGGAATTATTGTCAAGTTAGTCAGTCTATGCGAACACAGCAGAATTGGTTCTCTATTTAAAGTTTTGGTCCCTCCTGGGCCGTTGACGTTCTGGCTGCGTGATTTCTATTAAAATTTGCCGTGCTGCTGCTCTATTTCAGCAACACATTGGCGTAGATTCTTGTAGAGGTTATGTCAGTCTGTTTGTCTATGTACGGGAAAAGCCTTTCTTCGGGTCTTGTCGATTTCTCACCTCTTGGTTTCGCCTTAGCTGCGTTGATCAGTGTCATGGGTGATGCATCTGTTCTGGAGTTCAAGTTTCAAGTGTTTTTGGGTCGAATTTGGTCTCTCTTTTATACTAATTCAGGCTGATTGTTTTCATCGACTTCCGGTATATTTGTGTAAAAATTCTTTCTAGATTGTTCGAGAATAAACGAAATGGAACATTATGGAACAAAATTCATTTCCGTCGAAGCTTTTAGAACAAATTTCTTATTCTTCATACTAAGGATATTTCAAAAATTACTCTGGTATTTATCAAACAGTTTTACATTAGTACTCACAATTTGTATGCCATTATTACATTTAGATTCTCTGTTTTCAACTGAATCTAGTGATACAAATTATGATTGGTTTTTAATTAAATTAAGTCTAATAAGTAACACAATATACAACTCTCACCTTGGGTTGTTGTCATTAAAATTCAATTTTTTTAGAACAAAAATTGTTGTGGAACTATTATGTCTCTTCCACAATCTGAACATACAACATTAATATCTTCCTATAACAAAACAAACAAATTTTAACATATATAATGCCTAGATAATTACAATTTTACCTGGCCTCTGTCCATGGCCTAGGTTTTTGTTAATGTTATAACACAATAATTAGTCTCTTTCTTTAACATATGTAGTATTTCACTAGTGTACACTCAGAGTTTATTATATTGTCTGTCTTTTGTGATACCTGGTTACTCTTTACATACATTATTTTTATTACAGGATGACATAGCATCATTGATTGGTCTTGAGATGCCCTTTTTCATGGTGTGACAAATCTCGCTCTTATAAGTTAAATTCTTTTATAATTGATCTTATTTTCAACTGAGTTTGTTCGTTTTTAAGGTATACTGAAGTATTGTACCATTCTATTTTATTTTTTGTTAGCATTTTGTAAATATTTAGCCAGATATGATTATTTTTGTACTGGTTGATTGGCTCCAGCCATACATGGTATAGGTAAATATTTTGCTAACTTGACTATTACAACATTAAAGTTAGTCAGATATATTAGTATAGTCGCTTTATATCATATTTCAACTTTCTAATGCAATTTGGTTGCATTTTGGCAACATTAAATCCATAAATTATACAATATTATATGCCTACCACATGTTTTTAGTTAATACTGTTTTTGGCTATTTTGACTGACTTTTAATCATTTGACAGCTTTCTATATTTAAGATAAATTGTTCACTTTTGTCTGCTTGACAATTGCATATAGTTTTTATTTCAATCTGATAATAATTAATTTTTTTCATGAAATCTGGGTGTTTGGTCTCAAATCCAACACATTAATATTTTTTGTCATAACAAATATATAATTTTTATTTTAACTTAGATTCTTTCTAATAATGTATTTAAGTCATTTAATACATTTGTTTTTTTACATTACATAATATAATAATGGATCATGTCCATTCATTCACAAAAAATAGTTCTTAATACTCTATTCAGAGTTACAAAACTTAATAATTAATTACTTCATTTTGGTTGATTCTGACATTATTTGTCTCTCTTATAGTGTCTTATGGTTTTTTCACTGTTATTCACTTTAATAATATATATGGGGTTTGTGTCTTAGTCATAGTTTGGTCGATTTTTCATGTTAGTAGTAATGATTATTAGACAATATTACACAAATTTTTTAGGACTACTTGGGTTTGATACTGTTCACCTCACTTTCCTCTTATGATAATTGCTATGTAAATGGTTTCCTTTATGGAACGTTCTGTGACGTTACATATGCCTCACCGTTAAAGTTGATAATTTTTGAAAAACATATCTTTGGTTTTGATGAAATTATCATCTCTATATTAATCTTTTATTAGCTTCTTTATATTTCATTCTTTTATCTTATAATTAAATTCCTGTACTACTCCTTTAATATATTAATCCAACTCAATATTCCTATTTCGTTCTTTGTCGTATCACCTATTCCTTTCCTTTTTACCTTGATGGTATTTAATTAATCTTTGATATAATTCCCTATCAATTCCCTAACTTTCATAGAGGGTTGGGGGTCAGAGTGGCTCGCTATGGCATACATTCTCTGCCCTTCCCTATCTATAACTACTGAAATCAGAGGCAACACATCCCTGTCCAGAAAATAATAATTGCACCTTCGCAACAAATAATAATAATAAATAAAAAAAAATACAATATTCAAAGATCATAGGCTCCTACACATAAATTCCCTTTCTTAAACTCTTCTGATTAATTCACAATTATATTAATATATCGTTCTTTGCAGGTAAAATTATCGTTTAAAATCATTCAATGTTAATAGCTATATTCATATTCATCATTACCTCCTTATGTAACACCCTGTTTTTCCTTTTTTTTTTTCTTTTTCCATTTAGTATCAAATATATGACAGTATTTCTCCTTTTTTCTCCTTTACTAAGTGTCCATCTCGTAATATTTATTAATAATAATCTCTCTCCTTCTCTAAGTACGGGTAAGCTGGCAAATATACGTTGACATGGCTATTGGAAATAAATCTTGCCTATAGTGGAATGTGTCCATCTCGTAATATTTATTAATAATAATCATTATACAATAATATATATATTTATTTAACAATCTCTACCTCCTTTCTAATTCTGGGTAAGTTGAAAAATTCACGTTAGCATGTTTAGTCAAGGTACCTTCTCAATGATGCTGTATTTGACTTGGGTTTTTGGTCATGGTATTTGCTCACTGATTGAGTATTTACTTGTGATTTTTAATCATGGTACTTTTTCAATGATGTTTGGTTATACGTACCTTTTACTTTGTTACTAACCGTGTCAGTTACCTCGTAGTTATTGTTTTTATTGTCTCTGGTTATCGTGAAAGGCCCTGTATATAAGAGTAGCAATTTCCTCGTTATGCCTTGTATAGCACTGGGCAATTCTCTATTTTTAACTAACACCTTTTCTCCTACCTCATATTTAATTGCCTTGGGCTGTGATTTGATATATTTTTTCCGCTGCTGTTCCGTTTTTTCTAACACCTTGTTATAAAATTTTGCCCTTTCAAATTGGTATGCGGGTTCGTCGGGAAAATTAATAATTTCTTTTATCTCTCGTGGTGGGGGTCTTTCGAACATAACTGTGTATGGCGACACCTCGATGGTATTGTGATATGAGAAATTGAGAAAATCCTCGGTAGATGCTACATATTCATGCCATCTTTTCTGCTCGTTATGGCAGTATGTTCTCAGTAACCGTCCTACCTCCCTTAACACTCTCTCGGCTGGGTTACTATTCGGGTGATATACAGACGTCTTGTACGTTTTTATTCCGTGTTCTCCCAGGTTTTCCTTCCAAAGTTTTCCCCTAAACTGGGTACCGTGGTCCGTAATTATAGAATACGGTCGGCCTACCTCCATTATATATCGCTCTATAATGATGTCTATTATTTTCCTGGTCGTTGCCCTAGTTATTGGGTATAGCTTTGTATATTTGCTAAAGTGGTCGAAGATGATTACGATAAATTTATATCGGTGTCTCCCACCGCTGCGTGGAAATGGTCCGCAGATATCGAGAAATACCTTTTCCAATTTTTCGGTGGATGTTATGGGTATCATGACCCCTTCTTTTCTCTCGTTATCACACTTTACTTTTTGACAAATATCGCACGACCGTATCGCCAGTTGCACCTTCTTATTCATCCCTTTGATGTATGTTTGCTCTTCCAATGCCTTCCTTACTTTAAGGGCACCCATATGTCCGTACCTATCGTGATAGTCGATTATTAGCGGTCTCTTTATCGCTGGTGGAATCACTAATTTCCAATTCTCTTGGTGCGGGGTATTCCTTATAAACAAAGTGTCGTTGTGTATACAATAAAATCTATTTATGACCTCATCGCCTTCCTGTACCCTTTTTCTAATATCTCTTAATCTTGGATCGGCCTCTTGTTGTGACTTTATATCGTTTAAAATATTTTTTAAATCTTCCCTGCTCTTAATAACATGGTATACCTTTGCTAATTGTTCCTTTTCGCCGTAGAAGGTTTGGTCGGGTATATTGACGCGAGATAGGATGTCGGCTGCTACGTTCTGTTTGCCGGGTATATATTCCCATGTGATATTATATTCTTGCAAGGCCAAAACCCATCTAGTCAGCCTTCCGTGGTTCAGCTTACAATGCTTTAGAAATGATATAGATTTGTGGTCGCTTCTAACTGTTATGGGGTACCCTAATATATATGTCCTAAATTTACCGCATGCGAAAACGACACTCAACAATTCTTTTTCGGTAGTATTGTAGTTTCGTTCGCAACTGTTCAGCACGCGGCTAGCAAAGCTAATTACTAAATGGTTACCGTCCTGATCTTCCTGATATAGGGCTGCACCTAAACTCACGTTACTGGCATCGCAGTTTAGAAAAAATGGTTTTGTAAAGTCGGGATGATGCAACATTACTGTTTCTAAAAACTTTTCCTTTATGAGATTGAGCACTCCATCTTGCTCTGGTCCCCAAGTCCATTTGTCTTTAGCTGATAACTGCTTTTGGAACCTGGCAGTTAGTTCTGAGTAATTGGACCGAAACTTTCTGTAATAGTTACAGATTCCTAAAAATGACTGCAGCTGTTTCCTGTTCTTTGGGGTGGGGAACTTCTGTATGGCCTCTACCTTCTCTTTGGATGGAGTAATCCCTTGTTCTGTTAAATTAAAGCCTAAAAATTTCACCTCATTTGCAATGAATTGGGACTTGTCTAATTTGAGAGTGATATTATTCTCTGATAATTTCTCTAACACCTGTTCAACCCTATTACAATGGTCGTCCCAATTCGCTGAAGTCACCAGTAGGTCGTCGACGTATACTGTCGTAAACTTCAGTACTTCCTGCCCCAATATTCTGTCCATTATCTTTACAAACACCGCCACAGAATTTATTAAGCCAAAAGGTAACCGCTTAAACTGATAGTTTCTGCCCTCGAATATGAATGCCATATATTTCCTACTATCAGGGTGGAGTTCTACCTGCCAGTAACCGCATACCGTATCCCATGAGCTTATATATTTGGTTCCGTGAAACTTTTTCAATATCTCCTCTATCTCCCCAGGTGATGTGCGGTCGTTAACAATCATTTTGTTGATCTCCCTAGCATCGAGACATATACGTACCTTTCCGTTCTTTTTTGGCACAGCTATGATTGGGCTGGTAAAGGGCGAATGACTATACTCGATTATGTCGTCCTCTATCATCCTGTTTAATTCTTCCCTGACTTCGTTCTTTAGCGAGTATGCGATCGGGTACGATTTCCTGTTAAATTCCACCGGAGTTTTGAATTTTATGGTGCATTGATAATCTCTGGCTTTACCTGGAGCGTTTGAGAATATGTGTTTATAATTGTTGTATACCTTCATTAATTGTTCCGCCTGTGTTTCGCTGATCAGACCCCTTGCTTTCGTCCTTTGGAAATCCCGTATTTCTTCTAATTTTTCTAACCACAA
This sequence comes from Magicicada septendecula, assembly GCA_034769895.1. Taxonomy (NCBI): domain Eukaryota; kingdom Metazoa; phylum Arthropoda; class Insecta; order Hemiptera; family Cicadidae; genus Magicicada; species Magicicada septendecula. The sequence continues at coordinate 794,637,618 of CM068367.1, read as the reverse complement.
CTCTGGGTTTTCCTCCTGATATATAGACATGTTTATTGGACGATCGGCACAATAATAATGGTTCACTATTGCTTGATAAGGTGTATTGTCTGTACCATTTCCTTGGACATCGATCAAATTATTGGTCCAAATTCCCTTGTTAGTTTTTAAAGTTATCACCTTACCTTCCAAATCTATTACAGCATTGTATGGCCTAAGTATATCGCAGCCTATTAGGATACTCATGGGTAAATTATTCGCCACTAATAACCCTATTGGTATTGTTACCCCATTACTAGTCATCTCTAGTGACACCTGTTTCTTTATTGATTTATTTTGCCTCCCCGTTGCTCCGACTAAAATAATGTTATTTATAGGTAGAGTGGGTATTAGTAAATTACTATTTTGTTTGATCCTCTCCAACTCAACACTATCGATAAGTGATACGTTTGACCCCATGTCAATGAGTAATATCGCTTCTATGCCATTGATATTTGCTTTGATCTGCACGATACTATTATTCCTTTGGTTACTATTTTTAACAATATTGTCACCCTCTTCTAATAACTCCTCTCTAATATCCTTAAGATAATTATTTATTCTTAATATCATAGTCCCGTCTTTGTCTTGTCTATGTTCGTAACTAGTCACCCCATAATATTGGTTCAGTGAAGGGCGGTTTCCCTTTTCCACTGCCGCATTTAGTTTAAATGGGCCACGGACTCATTGGCCCGGTCTCCCGGAACATTGGGTTGCTGACCCATCTGTGTTTCCTGCCTGACCTCGGGATTACCATTAATAGGTTGTTCGACTAAGTTTTTCGTCATTACTGACATCTTCAGGTCTTAAACAACCAGGTTGTTTAAGACCTGAAGATGTCAGTAATGACGAAAAGCTTAGTCGAACAATAAAAAATTATAGCAGTTAGCAAATTCATAAAAGAAATAGTAAGGATGGCTGATAATTTAAACAATACGAAGAATTAATAGGTTGGCTATTCGTCGTGTTACCTTGGCTACCTGGCGCCTATTGTGGGTAAAACATGTAAGTGGGTACATTGGGTGGATATGGCCGTCGGTTATTGGCCATTGTATAATTTACCTGGGGCCTATATTCGTGATTTCTCCTATCGCCTCCTCCTTGGTCTCCCCCGTTACGATAACTATTGCATTGACCATAATTATTTCCCCTATAGTTATTTCCGCGATAACTGTTTCCCTGGTGGAAGTTTCTACCGTAATTATTCCCGGTGTAATTACCTCTGTTTGGTCCCGGATAGTTGCGGTTATTTGGACCCTGAGTGTTATCACTTCGGCCATTTGGTGGGGTATTATTATTCTGACTATTTGTGTTTAGGTTATTACCGTTTCCACCTCCATTCCGGTTTGGTCCGTTATTGTTGTTATTGTATTCTACCTTACGATTGGGGGGTTGGTAATCCTGGAACCTCCCAGTGGATTCACAATTTTCTAATAATTTGGCCAGATCGGCTATTTTACTGAGCTGTTGGTATAATTGGGCATCTTTGATACCATAACTGTAATGTCCAGCTAACTGCCTTACCAAACATTCTTCTGGGATCGGCGGTATCAACTTCCGTGCTAAACATACCTTTCCTAGGAAATAAGACGTCGGGGACTGTCCATTGGACGCGTCGTATTTGCCATAGAAAATGTCCATTCTTACCCTGTTTTGTGCAGTCTCCGACCAATACTTCTCCTTGAATTGGCGTTTAAACTCTGCTAAATTCGTGATTTCGGGTCGTACCACTATCCACCAGTTATCCCTAGTGTTTTTAAACGTCTCGTCAAGCATCTCTCTTATCCTGTCCCACCTTGTTTCTCTATTTCTCCCAATAAACTCCTCCATTCTTTCTAAAAATTCCATTGGGTTTCGTCGATAGTTTTGGAAGTTGATTACTTCCCTGTTTTCACCATGACACTTATGAGTATTTACTATAGGTGTGTCTCTCAGCACCTCTAATCTTTCCTGCAGGTTCTTCTCTCTCTGGTCTATTTCCAGTATACTATTTTTGTTAGTTTTTATTTGTTCGTCCAGCCTGTTAGCGATGTCATATGTTCTCTGCATCCTCTTGCTAACGTCTTTCTGGACTTCTCCCACCTCCTGCATGATGGCGTCTTGGTTCTGCCTTACCATGTTTTCGAGATTTCTAACATCTTGTTTGGTCTCTACTGTTTGTTCCTCTATATTTTCGAAACGTGTATTGTTTCCCTCCTGTAACCTTTCCAACTGTTTCTCCATGTTTTCGACCTTCCTGTCACTATCGATTTTATTATCATTGATCGTTTTGTTTACTGTTTCGTACGTTATGCTAATTTCTTTTTTCAGGGACTCTATAATTTTTTATTCTCCTCCTGAAATAGCTCTAGTTTTTTCCCATTGTCATTTATTTTCTCGGTTATATTCTCCCTTAAAGATTCTATGTTCTTGTTATTATCCTCCTTCAGGGATTTGATTATTTCCTCCTTCAGGGATTCTGTATTTTTGTTCATATTTTCGTTTAGCGTTTGGAACATCATCCTTAAAACATTCGCGTCAACGCTCTCTGTTATTTTTTCTGGTTCGGGTTTCTCTGTCTGTTCTACCATTTGTATGGGTTCTTCTCCCGTTTGCTCCTCTAATTCGTCTGCCGTTTGTACCGGTCTTTCCATTTCTAGTGTGGGCGGTTCTAATTCCGTTTCCTCCATTTGTACTGCCTCTCCGTTTTCCACACTTAACTCGGGTTCCACATTCTTCTTCACCTTTTTTCCCTTAGGTTGCGGCATTTTGATCTGTTGGTAGTTGCCGGGCTTGTTCCGTCTTTTTCAAGCCTCACTAGTTGGGCTGCCAATTTATAACAAAATTGAAAAAGGGTGTAACCTATTTCTAAGATACTCTCCTTTAATCCCCACTGTTGGAGTCGTCTATTTATAACAAAAGACAAAGTGTGTTGTAATTGTGTTGTAAAATGTCGGGCGTTACCTCCGCGCACTTTTGTTACTTACTGTTGACTGGATCCTCTGCGGTGATGTAGTCCTGTAACACAACTTAATACTATGTTTTTTGTGGGCGCCACTTGGAATCGTTTGTTCCAAGAAATAAATGTGATTATTAAAGGAATTAAAAATTTTTTTAAATCTTACTTCTGTGAAAAATATAAACAAGTCAGTTTAGCTTGAAAAAATCAGGTAAGTTTAATGATTCTTCAAAAACAAACAAATCGTCTGAAGGACTAACATTCATATAAAATTGCAGAGTTACTAAAAAAAAAAATTTTACAAGTTATTATAATTATTATTATTGACAATTTTATATATCCAATCAAGTATCGGCTAGTGTTTTTCAATTTTTTACTCAGTTGAAAAGCATGAGTTTAATACGTGAAAAAATCTTTACTCTCAGGACGTGACTCCTTTGAACTACCAAGACATATCAATAAGACGCTTTACAAGAAAAATTAAGTGATTTGAAGGTGTGTGTGGCATGTGTAGTACAACTGTGTGATAAATGTAACCAGGTAAAAAAATGACTTTAATTTTGGTAACTCACGTTCCAATGATTAATTAATCTCGCACAGGACACTCCTCTCGCGTAGTTTTTTCAATCTCGCCTCTTCATGTGTCTACTGAATCTATTTTAAGTCAAAATTGCAATCATTTACTGTTTCCGCACTTTTTGTAACAACGTTTGGCAGTAGATTATCGTTCAAACCCCGCCAATACACATCAGCTGCTCCGCGTTGATTCAAAATTTGGCCGCCATAGCGCTGATTCCCATGCAGTGTCGAGAAAGGCTTTGTGTGTGTATGTTTACGTTAAGGGAATTATTGTCAAGTTAGTCAGTCTATGCGAACACAGCAGAATTGGTTCTCTATTTAAAGTTTTGGTCCCTCCTGGGCCGTTGACGTTCTGGCTGCGTGATTTCTATTAAAATTTGCCGTGCTGCTGCTCTATTTCAGCAACACATTGGCGTAGATTCTTGTAGAGGTTATGTCAGTCTGTTTGTCTATGTACGGGAAAAGCCTTTCTTCGGGTCTTGTCGATTTCTCACCTCTTGGTTTCGCCTTAGCTGCGTTGATCAGTGTCATGGGTGATGCATCTGTTCTGGAGTTCAAGTTTCAAGTGTTTTTGGGTCGAATTTGGTCTCTCTTTTATACTAATTCAGGCTGATTGTTTTCATCGACTTCCGGTATATTTGTGTAAAAATTCTTTCTAGATTGTTCGAGAATAAACGAAATGGAACATTATGGAACAAAATTCATTTCCGTCGAAGCTTTTAGAACAAATTTCTTATTCTTCATACTAAGGATATTTCAAAAATTACTCTGGTATTTATCAAACAGTTTTACATTAGTACTCACAATTTGTATGCCATTATTACATTTAGATTCTCTGTTTTCAACTGAATCTAGTGATACAAATTATGATTGGTTTTTAATTAAATTAAGTCTAATAAGTAACACAATATACAACTCTCACCTTGGGTTGTTGTCATTAAAATTCAATTTTTTTAGAACAAAAATTGTTGTGGAACTATTATGTCTCTTCCACAATCTGAACATACAACATTAATATCTTCCTATAACAAAACAAACAAATTTTAACATATATAATACCTAGATAATTACAATTTTACCTGGCCTCTGTCCATGGCCTAGGTTTTTGTTAATGTTATAACACAATAATTAGTCTCTTTCTTTAACATATGTAGTATTTCACTAGTGTACACTCAGAGTTTATTATATTGTCTGTCTTTTGTGATACCTGGTTACTCTTTACATACATTATTTTTATTACAGGATGACATAGCATCATTGATTGGTCTTGAGATGCCCTTTTTCATGGTGTGACAAATCTCGCTCTTATAAGTTAAATTCTTTTATAATTGATCTTATTTTCAACTGAGTTTGTTCGTTTTTAAGGTATACTGAAGTATTGTACCATTCTATTTTATTTTTTGTTAGCATTTTGTAAATATTTAGCCAGATATGATTATTTTTGTACTGGTTGATTGGCTCCAGCCATACATGGTATAGGTAAATATTTTGCTAACTTGACTATTACAACATTAAAGTTAGTCAGATATATTAGTATAGTCGCTTTATATCATATTTCAACTTTCTAATGCAATTTGGTTGCATTTTGGCAACATTAAATCCATAAATTATACAATATTATATGCCTACCACATGTTTTTAGTTAATACTGTTTTTGGCTATTTTGACTGACTTTTAATCATTTGACAGCTTTCTATATTTAAGATAAATTGTTCACTTTTGTCTGCTTGACAATTGCATATAGTTTTTATTTCAATCTGATAATAATTAATTTTTTTCATGAAATCTGGGTGTTTGGTCTCAAATCCAACACATTAATATTTTTTGTCATAACCAATATATAATTTTTATTTTAACTTAGATTCTTTCTAATAATGTATTTAAGTCATTTAATACATTTGTTTTTTTACATTACATAATATAATAATGGATCATGTCCATTCATTCACAAAAAATAGTTCTTAATACTCTATTCAGAGTTACAAAACTTAATAATTAATGACTTCATTTTGGTTGATTCTGACATTATTTGTCTCTCTTATAGTGTCTTATGGTTTTTTCACTGTTATTCACTTTAATAATATATATGGGGTTTGTGTCTTAGTCATAGTTTGGTCGTTTTTTCATGTTAGTAGTAATGATTATTAGACAATATTACACAAATTTTTTAGGACTACTTGGGTTTGATACTGTTCACCTCACTTTCCTCTTATGATAATTGCTATGTAAATGGTTTCCTTTATGGAACGTTCTGTGACGTTACATATGCCTCCCCGTTAAAGTTGATAATTTTTGAAAAACATATCTTTGGTTTTGATGAAATTATCATCTCTATATTAATCTTTTATTAGCTTCTTTATATTTCATTCTTTTATCTTATAATTAAATTCCTGTACTACTCCTTTAATATATTAATCCAACTCAATATTCCTATTTCGTTCTTTGTCGTATCACCTATTCCTTTCCTTTTTACCTTGATGGTATTTAATTAATCTTTGATATAATTCCCTATCAATTCCCTAACTTTCATAGAGGGTTGGGGGTCAGAGTGGCTCGCTATGGCATACATTCTCTGCCCTTCCCTATCTATAACTACTGAAATCAGAGGCAACACATCCCTGTCCAGAAAATAATAATTGCACCTTCGCAACAAATAATAATAATAAATAAAAAAAAATACAATTTTCAAAGATCATAGGCTCCTACACATAAATTCCCTTTCTTAAACTCTTCTGATTAATTCACAATTATATTAATATATCGTTCTCCGCAGGTAAAATTATCGTTTAAAATCATTCAATGTTAATAGCTATATTCATATTCATCATTACCTCCTTATGTAACACCCTGTTTTTCCTTTTTTTTTTTCTTTTTCCATTTAGTATCAAATATATGACAGTATTTCTCCTTTTTTCTCCTTTACTAAGTGTCCATCTCGTAATATTTATTAATAATAATCTCTCTCCTTCTCTAAGTACGGGTAAGCTGGTAAATATACGTTGACATGGCTATTGGAAATAAATCTTGCCTATAGTGGAATGTGTCCATCTCGTAATATTTATTAATAATAATCATTATACAATAATATATATATTTATTTAACAATCTCTACCTCCTTTCTAATTCTGGGTAAGTTGAAAAATTCACGTTAACATGTTTAGTCAAGGTACCTTCTCAATGATGCTGTATTTGACTTGGGTTTTTGGTCATGGTATTTGCTCACTGATTGAGTATTTACTTGTGATTTTTAATCATGGTACTTTTTCAATGATGTTTGGTTATACGTACCTTTTACTTTGTTACTAACCGTGTCAGTTACCTCGTAGTTATTGTTTTTATTGTCTCTGGTTATCGTGAAAGGCCCTGTATATAAGAGTAGCAATTTCCTCGTTATGCCTTGTATAGCACTGGGCAATTCTCTATTTTTAACTAACACCTTTTCTCCTACCTCATATTTAATTGCCTTGGGCTGTGATTTGATATATTTTTTCCGCTGCTGTTCCGTTTTTTCTAACACCTTGTTATAAAATTTTGCCCTTTCAAATTGGTATGCGGGTTCGTCGGGAAAATTAATAATTTCTTTTATCTCTCGTGGTGGGGGTCTTTCGAACATAACTGTGTATGGCGACACCTCGATGGTATTGTGATATGAGAAATTGAGAAAATCCTCGGTAGATGCTACATATTCATGCCATCTTTTCTGCTCGTTATGGCAGTATGTTCTCAGTAACCGTCCTACCTCCCTTAACACTCTCTCGGCTGGGTTACTATTCGGGTGATATACAGACGTCTTGTACGTTTTTATTCCGTGTTCTCCCAGGTTTTCCTTCCAAAGTTTTCCCCTAAACTGGGTACCGTGGTCCGTAATTATAGAATACGGTCGGCCTACCTCCATTATATATCGCTCTATAATGATGTCTATTATTTTCCTGGTCGTTGCCCTAGTTATTGGGTATAGCTTTGTATATTTGCTAAAGTGGTCGAAGATGATTACGATAAATTTATATCGGTGTCTCCCACCGCTGCGTGGAAATGGTCCGCAGATATCGAGAAATACCTTTTCCAATTTTTCGGTGGATGTTATGGGTATCATGACCCCTTCTTTTCTCTCGTTATCACACTTTACTTTTTGACAAATATCGCACGACCGTATCGCCAGTTGCACCTTCTTATTCATCCCTTTGATGTATGTTTGCTCTTCCAATGCCTTCCTTACTTTAAGGGCACCCATATGTCCGTACCTATCGTGATAGTCGATTATTAGCGGTCTCTTTATCGCTGGTGGAATCACTAATTTCCAATTCTCTTGGTGCGGGGTATTCCGTATAAACAAAGTGTCGTTGTGTATACAATAAAATCTATTTATGACCTCATCGCCTTCCTGTACCCTTTTTCTAATATCTCTTAATCTTGGATCGGCCTCTTGTTGTGACTTTATATCGTTTAAAATATTTTTTAAATCTTCCCTGCTCTTAATAACATGGTATACCTTTGCTAATTGTTCCTTTTCGCCGTAGAAGGTTTGGTCGGGTATATTGACGCGAGATAGGATGTCGGCTGCTACGTTCTGTTTGCCGGGTATATATTCCCATGTGATATTATATTCTTGCAAGGCCAAAACCCATCTAGTCAGCCTTCCGTGGTTCAGCTTACAATGCTTTAGAAATGATATAGATTTGTGGTCGCTTCTAACTGTTATGGGGTACCCTAATATATATGTCCTAAATTTACCGCATGCGAAAACTACACTCAACAATTCTTTTTCGGTAGTATTGTAGTTTCGTTCGCAACTGTTCAGCACGCGGCTAGCAAAGCTAATTACTAAATGGTTACCGTCCTGATCTTCCTGATATAGGGCTGCACCTAAACTCACGTTACTGGCATCGCAGTTTAGAAAAAATGGTTTTGTAAAGTCGGGATGATGCAACATTACTGTTTCTAAAAACTTTTCCTTTATGAGATTGAGCACTCCATCTTGCTCTGGTCCCCAAGTCCATTTGTCTTTAGCTGATAACTGCTTTTGGAACCTGGCAGTTAGTTCTGAGTAATTGGACCGAAACTTTCTGTAATAGTTACAGATTCCTAAAAATGACTGCAGCTGTTTCCTGTTCTTTGGGGTGGGGAACTTCTGTATGGCCTCTACCTTCTCTTTGGATGGAGTAATCCCTTGTTCTGTTAAATTAAAGCCTAAAAATTTCACCTCATTTGCAATGAATTGGGACTTGTCTAATTTGAGAGTGATATTATTCTCTGATAATTTCTCTAACACCTGTTCAACCCTATTACAATGGTCGTCCCAATTCGCTGAAGTCACCAGTAGGTCGTCGACGTATACTGTCGTAAACTTCAGTACTTCCTGCCCCAATATTCTGTCCATTATCTTTACAAACACCGCCACAGAATTTATTAAGCCAAAAGGTAACCGCTTAAACTGATAGTTTCTGCCCTCGAATATGAATGCCATATATTTCCTACTATCAGGGTGGAGTTCTACCTGCCAGTAACCGCATACCGTATCCCATGAGCTTATATATTTGGTTCCGTGAAACTTTTTCAATATCTCCTCTATCTCCCCAGGTGATGTGCGGTCGTTAACAATCATTTTGTTGATCTCCCTAGCATCGAGACATATACGTACCTTTCCGTTCTTTTTTGGCACAGCTATGATTGGGCTGGTAAAGGGCGAATGACTATACTCGATTATGTCGTCCTCTATCATCCTGTTTAATTCTTCCCTGACTTCGTTCTTTAGCGAGTATGCGATCGGGTACGATTTCCTGTTAAATTCCACCGGAGTTTTGAATTTTATGGTGCATTGATAATCTCTGGCTTTACCTGGAGCGTTTGAGAATATGTGTTTATAATTGTTGTATACCTTCATTAATTGTTCCGCCTGTGTTTCGCTGATCAGACCCCTTGCTTTCGTCCTTTGGAAATCCCGTATTTCTTCTAATTTTTCTAACCACAACTCTGGGTTTTCCTCCTGATATATAGGCATGTTTATTGGACGATTGGCACAATAATAATGGTTCACTATTGCTTGATAAGGTGTATTGTCTATACCATTTCCTTGGACATCGATCAAATTATTGGTCCAAATTCCCTTGTTAGTTTTTAAAGTTATCACCTTACCTTCCAAATCTATTACAGCATTGTATGGCCTAAGTATATCGCAGCCTATTAGGATACTCATGGGTAAATTATTCGCCACTAATAACCCTATTGGTATTGTTACCCCATTACTAGTCATCTCTAGTGACACCTGTTTCTTTATTGATTTATTTTGCCTCCCCGTTGCTCCGACTAAAATAATGTTATTTATAGGTAGAGTGGGTATTGGTAAATTACTATTTTGTTTGATCCTCTCCAACTCAACACTATCGATAAGTGATACATTTGACCCCGTGTCAATGAGTAATATCGCTTCTATGCCATTGATATTTGCTTTGATCTGCACGATACTATTATTCCTTTGGTTACTATTTTTAACAATATTGTCACCCTCTTCTAATAACTCCTCTCTAATATCCTTAAGATAATTATTTATTCTTAATATCATAGTCCCGTCTTTGTCTTGTCTATGTTCGTAACTAGTCACCCCATAATATTGGTTCAGTGAAGGGCGGTTTCCCTTTTCCACTGCCGCATTTAGTTTAAATGGGCCACGGACTCATTGGCCCGGTCTCCCGGAACATTGGGTTGCTGACCCATCTGTGTTTCCTGCCTGACCTCGGGATTACCATTAATAGGTTGTTCGACTAAGTTTTTCGTCATTACTGACATCTTCAGGTCTTAAACAACCAGGTTGTTTAAGACCTGAAGATGTCAGTAATGACGAAAAGCTTAGTCGAACAATAAAAAATTATAGCAGTTAGCAAATTCATAAAAGAAATAGTAAGGATGGCTGATAATTTAAACAATACGAAGAATTAATAGGTTGGCTATTCGTCGTGTTACCTTGGCTACCTGGCGCCTATTGTGGGTAAAACATGTAAGTGGGTACATTGGGTGGATATGGCCGTCGGTTATTGGCCATTGTATAATTTACCTGGGGCCTATATTCGTGATTTCTCCTATCGCCTCCTCCTTGGTCTCCCCCGTTACGATAACTATTGCATTGACCATAATTATTTCCCCTATAGTTATTTCCGCGATAACTGTTTCCCTGGTGGAAGTTTCTACCGTAATTATTCCCGGTGTAATTACCTCTGTTTGGTCCCGGATAGTTGCGGTTATTTGGACCCTGAGTGTTATCACTTCGGCCATTTGGTGGGGTATTATTATTCTGACTATTTGTGTTTAGGTTATTACCGTTTCCACCTCTATTCCGGTTTGGTCCGTTATTGTTGTTATTGTATTCTACCTTACGATTGGGGGGTTGGTAATCCTGGAACCTCCCAGTGGATTCACAATTTTCTAATAATTTGGCCAGATCGGCTATTTTACTGAGCTGTTGGTATAATTGGGCATCTTTGATACCATAACTGTAATGTCCAGCTAACTGCCTTACCAAACATTCTTCTGGGATCGGCGGTATCAACTTCCGTGCTAAACATACCTTTCCTAGGAAATAAGACGTCGGGGACTGTCCATTGGACGCGTCGTATTTGCCATAGAAAATGTCCATTCTTACCCTGTTTTGTGCAGTCTCCGACCAATACTTCTCCTTGAATTGGCGTTTAAACTCTGCTAAATTCGTGATTTCGGGTCGTACCACTATCCACCAGTTATCCCTAGTGTTTTTAAACGTCTCGTCAAGCATCTCTCTTATCCTGTCCCACCTTGTTTCTCTATTTCTCCCAATAAACTCCTCCATTATTTCTAAAAATTCCATTGGGTTTCGTCGATAGTTTTGGAAGTTGATTACTTCCCTGTTTTCACCATGACACTTATGAGTATTTACTATAGGTGTGTCTCTCAGCACCTCTAATCTTTCCTGCAGGTTCTTCTCTCTCTGGTCTATTTCCAGTATACTATTTTTGTTAGTTTTTATTTGTTCGTCCAGCCTGTTAGCGATGTCATATGTTCTCTGCATCCTCTTGCTAACGTCTTTCTGGACTTCTCCCACCTCCTGCATGATGGCGTCTTGGTTCTGCCTTACCATGTTTTCGAGATTTCTAACATCTTGTTTGGTCTCTACTGTTTGTTCCTCTATATTTTCGAAACGTGTATTGTTTCCCTCCTGTAACCTTTCCAACTGTTTCTCCATGTTTTCGACCTTCCTGTCACTATCGATTTTATTATCATTGATCGTTTTGTTTACTGTTTCGTACGTTATGCTAATTTCTTTTTTCAGGGACTCTATAGATTTTTTATTCTCCTCCTGAAATAGCTCTAGTTTTTTCCCATTGTCATTTATTTTCTCGGTTATATTCTCCCTTAAAGATTCTATGTTCTTGTTATTATCCTCCTTCAGGGATTTGATTATTTCCTCCTTCAGGGATTCTGTATTTTTGTTCATATTTTCGTTTAGCGTTTGGAACATCATCCTTAAAACATTCGCGTCAACGCTCTCTGTTATTTTTTCTGGTTCGGGTTTCTCTGTCTGTTCTACCATTTGTATGGGTTCTTCTCCCGTTTGCTCCTCTAATTCGTCTGCCGTTTGTACCGGTCTTTCCATTTCTAGTGTGGGCGGTTCTAATTCCGTTTCCTCCATTTGTACTGCCTCTCCGTTTTCCACACTTAACTCGGGTTCCACATTCTTCTTCACCTTTTTTCCCTTAGGTTGCGGCATTTTGATCTGTTGGTAGTTGCCGGGCTTGTTCCGTCTTTTTCAAGCCTCACTAGTTGGGCTGCCAATTTATAACAAAATTGAAAAAGGGTGTAACCTATTTCTAAGATACTCTCCTTTAATCCCCACTGTTGGAGTCGTCTATTTATAACAAAAGACAAAGTGTGTTGTAATTGTGTTGTAAAATGTCGGGCGTTACCTCCGCGCACTTTTGTTACTTACTGTTGACTGGATCCTCTGCGGTGATGTAGTCCTGTAACACAACTTAATACTATGTTTTTTGTGGGCGCCACTTGGAATCGTTTGTTCCAAGAAATAAATGTGATTATTAAAGGAATTAAAAATTTTTTTAAATCTTACTTCTGTGAAAAATATAAACAAGTCAGTTTAGCTTGAAAAAATCAGGTAAGTTTAATGATTCTTCAAAAACAAACAAATCGTCTGAAGGACTAACATTCATATAAAATTGCAGAGTTACTAAAAAAAAAAATTTTACAAGTTATTATAATTATTATTATTGACAATTTTATATATCCAATCAAGTATCGGCTAGTGTTTTTCAATTTTTTACTCAGTTGAAAAGCATGAGTTTAATACGTGAAAAAATCTTTACTCTCAGGACGTGACTCCTTTGAACTACCAAGACATATCAATAAGACGCTTTACAAGAAAAATTAAGTGATTTGAAGGTGTGTGTGGCATGTGTAGTACAACTGTGTGATAAATGTAACCAGGTAAAAAAATGACTTTAATTTTGGTAACTCACGTTCCAATGATTAATTAATCTCTCACAGGACACTCCTCTCGCGTAGTTTTTTCAATCTCGCCTCTTCATGTGTGCACTGAATCTATTTTAAGTCAAAATTGCAATCATTTACTGTTTCCGCACTTTTTGTGACAACGTTTGGCAGTAGATTATCGTTCAAACCCCGCCAATACACATCAGCTGCTCCGCGTTGATTCAAAATTTGGCCGCCATAGCGCTGATTCCCATGCAGTGTCGAGAAAGGCTTTGTGTGTGTATGTTTACGTTAAGGGAATTATTGTCAAGTTAGTCAGTCTATGCGAACACAGCAGAATTGGTTCTCTATTTAAAGTTTTGGTCCCTCCTGGGCCGTTGACGTTCTGGCTGCGTGATTTCTATTAAAATTTGCCGTGCTGCTGCTCTATTTCAGCAACACATTGGCGTAGATTCTTGTAGAGGTTATGTCAGTCTGTTTGTCTATGTACGGGAAAAGCCTTTCTTCGGGTCTTGTCGATTTCTCACCTCTTGGTTTCGCCTTAGCTGCGTTGATCAGTGTCATGGGTGATGCATCTGTTCTGGAGTTCAAGTTTCAAATGTTTTTGGGTCGAATTTGGTCTCTCTTTTATACTAATTCAGGCTGATTGTTTTCATCGACTTCCGGTATATTTGTGTAAAAATTCTTTCTAGATTGTTCGAGAATAAACGAAATGGAACATTATGGAACAAAATTCATTTCCGTCGAAGCTTTTAGAACAAATTTCTTATTCTTCATACTAAGGATATTTCAAAAATTACTCTGGTATTTATCAAACAGTTTTACATTAGTACTCACAATTTGTATGCCATTATTACATTTAGATTCTCTGTTTTCAACTGAATCTAGTGATACAAATTATGATTGGTTTTTAATTAAATTAAGTCTAATAAGTAACACAATATACAACTCTCACCTTGGGTTGTTGTCATTAAAATTCAATTTTTTTAGAACAAAAATTGTTGTGGAACTATTATGTCTCTTCCACAATCTGAACATACAACATTAATATCTTCCTATAACAAAACAAACAAATTTTAACATATATAATACCTAGATAATTACAATTTTACCTGGCCTCTGTCCATGGCCTAGGTTTTTGTTAATGTTATAACACAATAATTAGTCTCTTTCTTTAACATATGTAGTATTTCACTAGTGTACACTCAGAGTTTATTATATTGTCTGTCTTTTGTGATACCTGGTTACTCTTTACATACATTATTTTTATTACAGGATGACATAGCATCATTGATTGGTCTTGAGATGCCCTTTTTCATGGTGTGACAAATCTCGCTCTTATAAGTTAAATTCTTTTATAATTGATCTTATTTTCAACTGAGTTTGTTCGTTTTTAAGGTATACTGAAGTATTGTACCATTCTATTTTATTTTTTGTTAGCATTTTGTAAATATTTAGCCAGATATGATTATTTTTGTACTGGTTGATTGGCTCCAGCCATACATGGTATAGGTAAATATTTTGCTAACTTGACTATTACAACATTAAAGTTAGTCAGATATATTAGTATAGTCGCTTTATATCATATTTCAACTTTCTAATGCAATTTGGTTGCATTTTGGCAACATTAAATCCATAAATTATACAATATTATATGCCTACCACATGTTTTTAGTTAATACTGTTTTTGGCTATTTTGACTGACTTTTAATCATTTGACAGCTTTCTATATTTAAGATAAATTGTTCACTTTTGTCTGCTTGACAATTGCATATAGTTTTTATTTCAATCTGATAATAATTAATTTTTTTCATGAAATCTGGGTGTTTGGTCTCAAATCCAACACATTAATATTTTTTGTCATAACCAATATATAATTTTTATTTTAACTTAGATTCTTTCTAATAATGTATTTAAGTCATTTAATACATTTGTTTTTTTACATTACATAATATAATAATGGATCATGTCCATTCATTCACAAAAAATAGTTCTTAATACTCTATTCAGAGTTACAAAACTTAATAATTAATGACTTCATTTTGGTTGATTCTGACATTATTTGTCTCTCTTATAGTGTCTTATGGTTTTTTCACTGTTATTCACTTTAATAATATATATGGGGTTTGTGTCTTAGTCATAGTTTGGTCGTTTTTTCATGTTAGTAGTAATGATTATTAGACAATATTACACAAATTTTTTAGGACTACTTGGGTTTGATACTGTTCACCTCACTTTCCTCTTATGATAATTGCTATGTAAATGGTTTCCTTTATGGAACGTTCTGTGACGTTACATATGCCTCACCGTTAAAGTTGATAATTTTTGAAAAACATATCTTTGGTTTTGATGAAATTATCATCTCTATATTAATCTTTTATTAGCTTCTTTATATTTCATTCTTTTATCTTATAATTAAATTCCTGTACTACTCCTTTAATATATTAATCCAACTCAATATTCCTATTTCGTTCTTTGTCGTATCACCTATTCCTTTCCTTTTTACCTTGATGGTATTTAATTAATCTTTGATATAATTCCCTATCAATTCCCTA
This sequence comes from Magicicada septendecula, assembly GCA_034769895.1. Lineage (NCBI taxonomy): Eukaryota > Metazoa > Arthropoda > Insecta > Hemiptera > Cicadidae > Magicicada > Magicicada septendecula. The sequence continues at coordinate 794,622,057 of CM068367.1, read as the reverse complement.
ACTTTCATAGAGGGTTGGGGGTCAGAGTGGCTCGCTATGGCATACATTCTCTGCCCTTCCCTATCTATAACTACTGAAATCAGAGGCAACACATCCCTGTCCAGAAAATAATAATTGCACCTTCGCAACAAATAATAATAATAAATAAAAAAAAATACAATTTTCAAAGATCATAGGCTCCTACACATAAATTCCCTTTCTTAAACTCTTCTGATTAATTCACAATTATATTAATATATCGTTCTCCGCAGGTAAAATTATCGTTTAAAATCATTCAATGTTAATAGCTATATTCATATTCATCATTACCTCCTTATGTAACACCCTGTTTTTCCTTTTTTTTTTTCTTTTTCCATTTAGTATCAAATATATGACAGTATTTCTCCTTTTTTCTCCTTTACTAAGTGTCCATCTCGTAATATTTATTAATAATAATCTCTCTCCTTCTCTAAGTACGGGTAAGCTGGTAAATATACGTTGACATGGCTATTGGAAATAAATCTTGCCTATAGTGGAATGTGTCCATCTCGTAATATTTATTAATAATAATCATTATACAATAATATATATATTTATTTAACAATCTCTACCTCCTTTCTAATTCTGGGTAAGTTGAAAAATTCACGTTAACATGTTTAGTCAAGGTACCTTCTCAATGATGCTGTATTTGACTTGGGTTTTTGGTCATGGTATTTGCTCACTGATTGAGTATTTACTTGTGATTTTTAATCATGGTACTTTTTCAATGATGTTTGGTTATACGTACCTTTTACTTTGTTACTAACCGTGTCAGTTACCTCGTAGTTATTGTTTTTATTGTCTCTGGTTATCGTGAAAGGCCCTGTATATAAGAGTAGCAATTTCCTCGTTATGCCTTGTATAGCACTGGGCAATTCTCTATTTTTAACTAACACCTTTTCTCCTACCTCATATTTAATTGCCTTGGGCTGTGATTTGATATATTTTTTCCGCTGCTGTTCCGTTTTTTCTAACACCTTGTTATAAAATTTTGCCCTTTCAAATTGGTATGCGGGTTCGTCGGGAAAATTAATAATTTCTTTTATCTCTCGTGGTGGGGGTCTTTCGAACATAACTGTGTATGGCGACACCTCGATGGTATTGTGATATGAGAAATTGAGAAAATCCTCGGTAGATGCTACATATTCATGCCATCTTTTCTGCTCGTTATGGCAGTATGTTCTCAGTAACCGTCCTACCTCCCTTAACACTCTCTCGGCTGGGTTACTATTCGGGTGATATACAGACGTCTTGTACGTTTTTATTCCGTGTTCTCCCAGGTTTTCCTTCCAAAGTTTTCCCCTAAACTGGGTACCGTGGTCCGTAATTATAGAATACGGTCGGCCTACCTCCATTATATATCGCTCTATAATGATGTCTATTATTTTCCTGGTCGTTGCCCTAGTTATTGGGTATAGCTTTGTATATTTGCTAAAGTGGTCGAAGATGATTACGATAAATTTATATCGGTGTCTCCCACCGCTGCGTGGAAATGGTCCGCAGATATCGAGAAATACCTTTTCCAATTTTTCGGTGGATGTTATGGGTATCATGACCCCTTCTTTTCTCTCGTTATCACACTTTACTTTTTGACAAATATCGCACGACCGTATCGCCAGTTGCACCTTCTTATTCATCCCTTTGATGTATGTTTGCTCTTCCAATGCCTTCCTTACTTTAAGGGCACCCATATGTCCGTACCTATCGTGATAGTCGATTATTAGCGGTCTCTTTATCGCTGGTGGAATCACTAATTTCCAATTCTCTTGGTGCGGGGTATTCCGTATAAACAAAGTGTCGTTGTGTATACAATAAAATCTATTTATGACCTCATCGCCTTCCTGTACCCTTTTTCTAATATCTCTTAATCTTGGATCGGCCTCTTGTTGTGACTTTATATCGTTTAAAATATTTTTTAAATCTTCCCTGCTCTTAATAACATGGTATACCTTTGCTAATTGTTCCTTTTCGCCGTAGAAGGTTTGGTCGGGTATATTGACGCGAGATAGGATGTCGGCTGCTACGTTCTGTTTGCCGGGTATATATTCCCATGTGATATTATATTCTTGCAAGGCCAAAACCCATCTAGTCAGCCTTCCGTGGTTCAGCTTACAATGCTTTAGAAATGATATAGATTTGTGGTCGCTTCTAACTGTTATGGGGTACCCTAATATATATGTCCTAAATTTACCGCATGCGAAAACTACACTCAACAATTCTTTTTCGGTAGTATTGTAGTTTCGTTCGCAACTGTTCAGCACGCGGCTAGCAAAGCTAATTACTAAATGGTTACCGTCCTGATCTTCCTGATATAGGGCTGCACCTAAACTCACGTTACTGGCATCGCAGTTTAGAAAAAATGGTTTTGTAAAGTCGGGATGATGCAACATTACTGTTTCTAAAAACTTTTCCTTTATGAGAGTGAGCACTCCATCTTGCTCTGGTCCCCAAGTCCATTTGTCTTTAGCTGATAACTGCTTTTGGAACCTGGCAGTTAGTTCTGAGTAATTGGACCGAAACTTTCTGTAATAGTTACAGATTCCTAAAAATGACTGCAGCTGTTTCCTGTTCTTTGGGGTGGGGAACTTCTGTATGGCCTCTACCTTCTCTTTGGATGGAGTAATCCCTTGTTCTGTTAAATTAAAGCCTAAAAATTTCACCTCATTTGCAATGAATTGGGACTTGTCTAATTTGAGAGTGATATTATTCTCTGATAATTTCTCTAACACCTGTTCAACCCTATTACAATGGTCGTCCCAATTCGCTGAAGTCACCAGTAGGTCGTCGACGTATACTGTCGTAAACTTCAGTACTTCCTGCCCCAATATTCTGTCCATTATCTTTACAAACACCGCCACAGAATTTATTAAGCCAAAAGGTAACCGCTTAAACTGATAGTTTCTGCCCTCGAATATGAATGCCATATATTTCCTACTATCAGGGTGGAGTTCTACCTGCCAGTAACCGCATACCGTATCCCATGAGCTTATATATTTGGTTCCGTGAAACTTTTTCAATATCTCCTCTATCTCCCCAGGTGATGTGCGGTCGTTAACAATCATTTTGTTGATCTCCCTAGCATCGAGACATATACGTACCTTTCCGTTCTTTTTTGGCACAGCTATGATTGGGCTGGTAAAGGGCGAATGACTATACTCGATTATGTCGTCCTCTATCATCCTGTTTAATTCTTCCCTGACTTCGTTCTTTAGCGAGTATGCGATCGGGTACGATTTCCTGTTAAATTCCACCGGAGTTTTGAATTTTATGGTGCATTGATAATCTCTGGCTTTACCTGGAGCGTTTGAGAATATGTGTTTATAATTGTTGTATACCTTGATTAATTGTTCCGCCTGTGTTTCGCTGATCAGACCCCTTGCTTTCGTCCTTTGGAAATCCCGTATTACTTCTAATTTTTCTAACCACAACTCTGGGTTTTCCTCCTGATATATAGGCATGTTTATTGGACGATTGGCACAATAATAATGGTTCACTATTGCTTGATAAGGTGTATTGTCTATACCATTTCCTTGGACATCGATCAAATTATTGGTCCAAATTCCCTTGTTAGTTTTTAAAGTTATCACCTTACCTTCCAAATCTATTACAGCATTGTATGGCCTAAGTATATCGCAGCCTATTAGGATACTCATGGGTAAATTATTCGCCACTAATAACCCTATTGGTATTGTTACCCCATTACTAGTCATCTCTAGTGACACCTGTTTCTTTATTGATTTATTTTGCCTCCCCGTTGCTCCGACTAAAATAATGTTATTTATAGGTAGAGTGGGTATTGGTAAATTACTATTTTGTTTGATCCTCTCCAACTCAACACTATCGATAAGTGATACATTTGACCCCGTGTCAATGAGTAATATCGCTTCTATGCCATTGATATTTGCTTTGATCTGCACGATACTATTATTCCTTTGGTTACTATTTTTAACAATATTGTCACCCTCTTCTAATAACTCCTCTCTAATATCCTTAAGATAATTATTTATTCTTAATATCATAGTCCCGTCTTTGTCTTGTCTATGTTCGTAACTAGTCACCCCATAATATTGGTTCAGTGAAGGGCGGTTTCCCTTTTCCACTGCCGCATTTAGTTTAAATGGGCCACGGACTCATTGGCCCGGTCTCCCGGAACATTGGGTTGCTGACCCATCTGTGTTTCCTGCCTGACCTCGGGATTACCATTAATAGGTTGTTCGACTAAGTTTTTCGTCATTACTGACATCTTCAGGTCTTAAACAACCAGGTTGTTTAAGACCTGAAGATGTCAGTAATGACGAAAAGCTTAGTCGAACAATAAAAAATTATAGCAGTTAGCAAATTCATAAAAGAAATAGTAAGGATGGCTGATAATTTAAACAATACGAAGAATTAATAGGTTGGCTATTCGTCGTGTTACCTTGGCTACCTGGCGCCTATTGTGGGTAAAACATGTAAGTGGGTACATTGGGTGGATATGGCCGTCGGTTATTGGCCATTGTATAATTTACCTGGGGCCTATATTCGTGATTTCTCCTATCGCCTCCTCCTTGGTCTCCCCCGTTACGATAACTATTGCATTGACCATAATTATTTCCCCTATAGTTATTTCCGCGATAACTGTTTCCCTGGTGGAAGTTTCTACCGTAATTATTCCCGGTGTAATTACCTCTGTTTGGTCCCGGATAGTTGCGGTTATTTGGACCCTGAGTGTTATCACTTCGGCCATTTGGTGGGGTATTATTATTCTGACTATTTGTGTTTAGGTTATTACCGTTTCCACCTCCATTCCGGTTTGGTCCGTTATTGTTGTTATTGTATTCTACCTTACGATTGGGGGGTTGGTAATCCTGGAACCTCCCAGTGGATTCACAATTTTCTAATAATTTGGCCAGATCGGCTATTTTACTGAGCTGTTGGTATAATTGGGCATCTTTGATACCATAACTGTAATGTCCAGCTAACTGCCTTACCAAACATTCTTCTGGGATCGGCGGTATCAACTTCCGTGCTAAACATACCTTTCCTAGGAAATAAGACGTCGGGGACTGTCCATTGGACGCGTCGTATTTGCCATAGAAAATGTCCATTCTTACCCTGTTTTGTGCAGTCTCCGACCAATACTTCTCCTTGAATTGGCGTTTAAACTCTGCTAAATTCGTGATTTCGGGTCGTACCACTATCCACCAGTTATCCCTAGTGTTTTTAAACGTCTCGTCAAGCATCTCTCTTATCCTGTCCCACCTTGTTTCTCTATTTCTCCCAATAAACTCCTCCATTATTTCTAAAAATTCCATTGGGTTTCGTCGATAGTTTTGGAAGTTGATTACTTCCCTGTTTTCACCATGACACTTATGAGTATTTACTATAGGTGTGTCTCTCAGCACCTCTAATCTTTCCTGCAGGTTCTTCTCTCTCTGGTCTATTTCCAGTATACTATTTTTGTTAGTTTTTATTTGTTCGTCCAGCCTGTTAGCGATGTCATATGTTCTCTGCATCCTCTTGCTAACGTCTTTCTGGACTTCTCCCACCTCCTGCATGATGGCGTCTTGGTTCTGCCTTACCATGTTTTCGAGATTTCTAACATCTTGTTTGGTCTCTACTGTTTGTTCCTCTATATTTTCGAAACGTGTATTGTTTCCCTCCTGTAACCTTTCCAACTGTTTCTCCATGTTTTCGACCTTCCTGTCACTATCGATTTTATTATCATTGATCGTTTTGTTTACTGTTTCGTACGTTATGCTAATTTCTTTTTTCAGGGACTCTATAGATTTTTTATTCTCCTCCTGAAATAGCTCTAGTTTTTTCCCATTGTCATTTATTTTCTCGGTTATATTCTCCCTTAAAGATTCTATGTTCTTGTTATTATCCTCCTTCAGGGATTTGATTATTTCCTCCTTCAGGGATTCTGTATTTTTGTTCATATTTTCGTTTAGCGTTTGGAACATCATCCTTAAAACATTCGCGTCAACGCTCTCTGTTATTTTTTCTGGTTCGGGTTTCTCTGTCTGTTCTACCATTTGTATGGGTTCTTCTCCCGTTTGCTCCTCTAATTCGTCTGCCGTTTGTACCGGTCTTTCCATTTCTAGTGTGGGCGGTTCTAATTCCGTTTCCTCCATTTGTACTGCCTCTCCGTTTTCCACACTTAACTCGGGTTCCACATTCTTCTTCACCTTTTTTCCCTTAGGTTGCGGCATTTTGATCTGTTGGTAGTTGCCGGGCTTGTTCCGTCTTTTTCAAGCCTCACTAGTTGGGCTGCCAATTTATAACAAAATTGAAAAAGGGTGTAACCTATTTCTAAGATACTCTCCTTTAATCCCCACTGTTGGAGTCGTCTATTTATAACAAAAGACAAAGTGTGTTGTAATTGTGTTGTAAAATGTCGGGCGTTACCTCCGCGCACTTTTGTTACTTACTGTTGACTGGATCCTCTGCGGTGATGTAGTCCTGTAACACAACTTAATACTATGTTTTTTGTGGGCGCCACTTGGAATCGTTTGTTCCAAGAAATAAATGTGATTATTAAAGGAATTAAAAATTTTTTTAAATCTTACTTCTGTGAAAAATATAAACAAGTCAGTTTAGCTTGAAAAAATCAGGTAAGTTTAATGATTCTTCAAAAACAAACAAATCGTCTGAAGGACTAACATTCATATAAAATTGCAGAGTTACTAAAAAAAAAAATTTTACAAGTTATTATAATTATTATTATTGACAATTTTATATATCCAATCAAGTATCGGCTAGTGTTTTTCAATTTTTTACTCAGTTGAAAAGCATGAGTTTAATACGTGAAAAAATCTTTACTCTCAGGACGTGACTCCTTTGAACTACCAAGACATATCAATAAGACGCTTTACAAGAAAAATTAAGTGATTTGAAGGTGTGTGTGGCATGTGTAGTACAACTGTGTGATAAATGTAACCAGGTAAAAAAATGACTTTAATTTTGGTAACTCACGTTCCAATGATTAATTAATCTCTCACAGGACACTCCTCTCGCGTAGTTTTTTCAATCTCGCCTCTTCATGTGTGCACTGAATCTATTTTAAGTCAAAATTGCAATCATTTACTGTTTCCGCACTTTTTGTGACAACGTTTGGCAGTAGATTATCGTTCAAACCCCGCCAATACACATCAGCTGCTCCGCGTTGATTCAAAATTTGGCCGCCATAGCGCTGATTCCCATGCAGTGTCGAGAAAGGCTTTGTGTGTGTATGTTTACGTTAAGGGAATTATTGTCAAGTTAGTCAGTCTATGCGAACACAGCAGAATTGGTTCTCTATTTAAAGTTTTGGTCCCTCCTGGGCCGTTGACGTTCTGGCTGCGTGATTTCTATTAAAATTTGCCGTGCTGCTGCTCTATTTCAGCAACACATTGGCGTAGATTCTTGTAGAGGTTATGTCAGTCTGTTTGTCTATGTACGGGAAAAGCCTTTCTTCGGGTCTTGTCGATTTCTCACCTCTTGGTTTCGCCTTAGCTGCGTTGATCAGTGTCATGGGTGATGCATCTGTTCTGGAGTTCAAGTTTCAAATGTTTTTGGGTCGAATTTGGTCTCTCTTTTATACTAATTCAGGCTGATTGTTTTCATCGACTTCCGGTATATTTGTGTAAAAATTCTTTCTAGATTGTTCGAGAATAAACGAAATGGAACATTATGGAACAAAATTCATTTCCGTCGAAGCTTTTAGAACAAATTTCTTATTCTTCATACTAAGGATATTTCAAAAATTACTCTGGTATTTATCAAACAGTTTTACATTAGTACTCACAATTTGTATGCCATTATTACATTTAGATTCTCTGTTTTCAACTGAATCTAGTGATACAAATTATGATTGGTTTTTAATTAAATTAAGTCTAATAAGTAACACAATATACAACTCTCACCTTGGGTTGTTGTCATTAAAATTCAATTTTTTTAGAACAAAAATTGTTGTGGAACTATTATGTCTCTTCCACAATCTGAACATACAACATTAATATCTTCCTATAACAAAACAAACAAATTTTAACATATATAATACCTAGATAATTACAATTTTACCTGGCCTCTGTCCATGGCCTAGCTTTTTGTTAATGTTATAACACAATAATTAGTCTCTTTCTTTAACATATGTAGTATTTCACTAGTGTGCACTCAGAGTTTATTATATTGTCTGTCTTTTGTGATACCTGGTTACTCTTTACATACATTATTTTTCTTGGATTTCTTAACCGCAAAGCATTAACACTACACCTACATATCGCCAACACATACGGACACAATTACATGACTGAACTTATACATCACACAAATGAATGGACAAAAAAACAAATACATATCATACAGACAAAACACGACAGAAAAATAAAAAACCTGACACCAATCAAAACAGATATAATTCCCTCGCAAACATTGTGTTCCGAGTCGTCAATATTATAGTGATATTTACATTATTTTTATTACAGGATGACATAGCATCATTGATTGGTCTTGAGATGCCCTTTTTCATGGTGTGACAAATCTCACTCTTATAAGTTAAATTCTTTTATAATTGATCTTATTTTCAACTGAGTTTGTTCGTTTTTAAGGTATACTGAAGTATAGTACCATTCTATTTTATTTTTTGTTAGCATTTTGTAAATATTTAGCCAGATATGATTATTTTTGTACTGGTTGATTGGCTCCAGCCATACATGGTATAGGTAAATATTTTGCTAACTTGACTATTACAACATTAAAGTTAGTCAGATATATTAGTATAGTCGCTTTATATCATATTTCAACTTTCTAATGCAATTTGGTTGCATTTTGGCAACATTAAATCCATAAATTATACAATATTATATGCCTACCACATGTTTTCAGTTAATACTGTTTTTGGCTATTTTGACTGACTTTTAATCATTTGACAGCTTTCTTTATTTAAGATAAATTGTTCACTTTTGTCTGCTTGACAATTACATATAGTTTTTATTTCAATCTGATAATAATTAATTTTTTTCATGAAATCTGGGTGTTTGGTCTCAAATCCAACACATTAATATTTTTTGTCATAACAAATATATAATTTTTATTTTAACTTAGATTCTTTCTAATAATGTATTTAAGTCATTTAATACATTTGTTTTATTTACATTACATAATATAATAATGGATCATGTCCATTCATTCACAAAAAATAGTTCTTAATACTCTATTCAGAGTTATAAAACTTAATAATTAATGACTTCATTTTGGTTGATTCTGACATTATTTGTCTCTCTTATAGTGTCTTATGGTTTTTTCACTGTTATTCACTTTAATAATATATATGGGGTTTGTGTCTTAGTCATAGTTTGGTCGTTTTTTCATGTTAGTAGTAATGATTATTAGACAATATTACACAAATTTTTTAGGACTACTTGGGTTTGATACTGTTCACCTCACTTTCCTCTTATGATAATTGCTATGTAAATGGTTTCCTTTATGGAACGTTCTGTGACGTTACAATATATAAGTAATATTAAAGAAATTTTCGAACTGTTCAGTTGAGTAGGCAGTGTCACATTGGATTGTGGGAAGAAAAAGATGGCCGCTTCGAGTTCAGATGTCAGACGAATTGCACCTCGCTAATTCTGCTTCCAATAAAGGCTGCTTTTCCTGTGATTTCTCGTTCCTGCTGTTGTGATTATTCCTTCTTGTGTTGATGGAGTGTTCCTGGTTAAGTTTTAGTGGTCCACTTCGATAAAATGTGTTGTAAAAGTTATGTTCAACTTTAGTCTGTTAGGTCGAGAATTGCACTTTCCGTTTCGTTGTGTGTAATTACTGTTTTAATCGTTTAAATTCTGTATTCACTGTGTTCTGTTCTTGTTTGAAGTTAGTTTAATGTTTGTAGGTGTTCGTTTCACTGAGTTCACGTTTAGAATGTATTTTTACAAAACTCGCGTTTTTCGTGTCAGGCTAGGCTTATTGGATATGCCCCATTTATGTCTCAGCTATTAGGTTAAAAATTGCTTAAGAGCTCGTGTCAAGTGTACTTCACAATATCTAATAATGAACTAACTAACTTCCTTCGTCTTCTCCAAAAGTCTTAGCCAAATTAATATTAGCAATCCATTGTTTCAAAATTATTTTACATCGTGTGCATGTGAGAATTTTACATTATATAACTGAATATATTTTTGCTATTATTCAAATTTATTAACTACTAAATACATAATCTTCTTCTTCAGTTCATTCTGCTTGATTTGATACCAAATAAGATAGTTTTATTAAGTTTTTGATCTAAAATGCTATATTTACTTCATTTTGAAAATTGTAAGTTTCAAAATTCACTTCCTGTCCTTTTCAAAAATGTTGCCATTTTACATTAATGATTGTATTAAATCTCAGATTGACATAAAAGGTTTATCTTTCCTTAATTTCTTGTAATTTGATTAATTGGTTCTCTTTGAAAATATTATACATTAATTTGTGACTCCCCTCTCTGAATTTTCAGTTTTTACATTTGCATTTTTAACAATAATTCTTGCTATCTTTTTACAAAATCTTTCTTACTTATATTTCCAGTTACATGACTCTATGACTGATTTACCTTATATAAATTCCATCAGTTTAATTGTTTTTCTGTACTTATTTCATCAATTTTGATGCTGTTTAGTTTTAACATTTGGCCTAGATTTCTAACAGTTTTTTCATACAAAGTTTTTAAATAATACATTTTGTTTATACCCTCTCTGACTTTCTATTCTAATATGACATTAATTAACATTTTCTTATTTTAACAAAAGAACAATTAGTATATAATTTATACTCTTAATTCATAATACATAATTGAAATTAACAATGGTCTTTCAAACTCAGACATTTTATACTTAATTATTATTAGTAATACACAATAAATATTTTATAAATAAAGAATGTTATTTAATTCTGACATTTCAGTCTTGATTATCACTAGTAACTTATTCTAAATAAACAAAACATATTGGTCCTTCCATCCTTTACTCTATTTCTTACACCTATTTTACTTTCAGTTTTAATGTTTTTTTTTTTTTTTTTTTATTTTGGGGTAATAATTCTTTGTCACTTCACTTTTTATATGGCCTGCTCTTGCTTTATCTACTGTCATTCTAATGAATGTTGTATATAAAGAGTGGCAGGTATTATTCAGAAACACCTGTATTATCTGTCATGATAATACTTTATTTAATATTATTCATGGACACAATATAAACACTTCAAAGTTGTACTATTTCACAATTTACTCAGTTTATGAACTGCAATATTGACACATAAGGTTTATTTTTTATAACACAAAAACTTGCACTGATCCCCTTTTTATTCTTGGATTTTATTTCTAAATAGTTTTATAGTTTTATTAAAATCAAGAAATCTATTTATAGAGGGTAATGAAGGTTTGTTTTTTGCCTTATATAATTATTTCACATTGGTTCACTTTCAATTCTACTTTATACACTTTTGGCTTATATTTATTTTACATGGTTTCTAAATTTGGGTATTTGTTATACTTTCATTTGTTATTATTTTTATCACTTTCTTTTGGGGTTTGGGTTTTTTTTATAAGAGCACTCCTTCTTCTTGTGGATGCTGTCTTGTTCTGGTTTCTTCATTGATTTCTCCTATTCTTCTTGTTCCTTATAAAAGTATTTCCTTTTCTTATTGTGGATGTTGTCATGTTTTGGGTTTCTTCATTGATTTCTCCTATTCTTCTTGTTCCTTATAAAAGTATTTCCTTTTCTTATTGTGGATGTTGTCATGTTTTGGGTTTCTTCCCTACTTACTCCTATCCTACCTGGGTATTGCCTTTTTCTATATTTTTAGTTTTGCAGTTTATTTTGATGATTCATCACTCATTGTAACATTGGTTTTAAATGAAACTTTTACTTTAATCTATGATTGTGCTTTACGGTGGCTCTTAATTAATTTTTTATTTTGCTTTCTCGGATTTAAAATGTTTTTATTTTATTTTTATGATCATTCTACCATTCAGAATTATTGGCATTATCTGTCATGCTACAGATTGCTCTCATCCAGAAGTGATTATTTCAGACTTGATTATGGATGAAATAATTGCTTATGATAACTTTATATTTATTTATTATTCTTTGTCCTCCTCCCCATTTCTATATCGGCTTTTTCATACTTGAGCTTAATAAACTTTATAGTCTCTTATCTGACTTTGATTCTTCTTGGATAGTTAGTGTTTTCTGAGATATATTATTATTATTATTATACTCTTTCTTTTCTTAACTTCGTGTTTTATCCCTGGGATATTAATTCCCTAACATGTGAGCTGGGGCAGTTCAGAGAGGCACTTGTGGCTACATATACTCTGCTGGCCATGCTTCACTTCTAATTGAGTCCACAGGCAATTCATCTCTGCTCAAAAACATAATGCTGCTGGAATTATCTACAGACAGTCATCAAATAAAAATTACATATAGAATAGTCTCATTTTCGACTAATAAAAAAATCTTTGGATACTTCACTTCGTTGTTTCTCAGATTATCTCACATTTTCTATCTCATTTATTCTTCTTAGTATTTATTATTCTCATTATATATTCTTCTAACTTTTTAGCTCAGCTGATATATTCATTTTTAACATGGATGGAAACTTTGTTAATATGTTTGTTACTAGTTATGGTGTAACTTTTTCCTTTTTCATCTGAATTCTCATTATATCTTCTTCTGGTTATTTACATTGATAGCATACTTTTTTATATATATTATTTTCACTTTGGTTCTTATTAATTATTTGGTTTTTTCAATTGGTTTCTTTATAATTGACATCCAAGTTGTTATTATGATCATATTATATAAACATATTTTTCTTTCTTTTCTCTTTCTCAGAAAGTTATTAATCCGCTTTTGTATTCATTAAAATTAATTTATTAAATTATATTTTTTCATGTGGTCCTTATTTCTCTTTGCCTTTCATAGATGTTTTATTATTTTCTTGTCAAAACCATTCTCTTCATATGTTTGGTATGAGTTGTTCTTCTTTGTTTTTTCAGAACTGAGTAATATCATAATTATCCTTCTTTATTATCTGTTTCCATACTCGTTTCATAAATAGTTAGTCATAGGTTGTTCTTATTATATTATTATTTTTTTTCTTCTCTTTTTTAGATTTTGATAATTTTATTATAATAACGAATTCTTCTCTTTCTTTCCAAATTATTGCCTTCTCGTGTATATCACACTCTTTTTTGTTTTTCTTCTCTACTCCTTCAAATGTTTGATATTCACATTTATTCTGGATTCTTTCTTATTTTCCTTCTTCATTAATCACATTATTTTCTTCAAATCTATTTGTGTAAGTTGATCTTATTATTATTTTAGAATTTTGTTAATTTATACAAAATTCTTCTCTTTTTAATTAGTCTCAAATTATTCTCTTCAAATCTATTTGTGTAAGTTGGTCTTACTATTGTTCTTCAGTAAAATACAATTCTTCTTTTTATCTCATTCAAAATTAAATTCCATAAATAATTAGTTGTAAGTTGATCTTACTATTTTTTTTTAATCCCAAATTATTTTCTTTAAAATTCACTGGTATAAGTTGATCTTACTATTTTTTAAATTTTATGGGTATTCAAAATTCAAATTCTTCTTTTTAAAATTAATCTCAACTTACTCTCTTCAAATTTTTTATGTAAGCTGGTCTTACTATTCTTTAGAATTTTGATGATTCTATACAAAATTCTTCTTTTTCAAATTGATCACATTATTTATAAGTTGATCTTATTATTTTTTTAGAATTTTGAGGTTTCAAAATTCAAATTCTATTTTTCTTCTTTTAACTTCGGATTATTTTCTTATAAAATCGCTGGCAAGTTGTTCTTACTCTTTTTTAAATTTTGATAGTTTATTATAGTCACAAATTCTTCTTCTTATTAATTAATTAACTCCAACTTGTTTTCTTCTAAATCGCTTGTAAGTTGACCTTACTTATTTTTTAAATTTTGATGATATTTCTTACAAACACAATATCCTCTTCTTTTTTAATTAGTCACATTATTTTCTTCAAATCATTGATCTTTTTTATATTTTAGAATTTTGAGGTTTTTCAAAATTCAAATTCTTCTTTTTATTTCCAAATTATTTCCTTTTAAATTATTTGTGTAAGTTGATCTTACTTGTATGATGGAATTTTGATGATTCATCATAATATTCAAATTCTATTCTTCTTCTTTTTGTTTCCAAATTGTTTTCTTTCAAAATTACTTATAAGTGGATCCTATCATTTTTTAGAATTTTGGTGATTTTATTCCAAAATTCATATTCTTCTTTTTTATCTCCAAATTACTTTCTTCAAAATTTTTTATGTAAGCTGGTCTTACTATTCTTTAGAATTTTGATGATTTTTTTTATTATAGTCACAAATTCTCCTTTTTTTAATATTATCGTTCCTATTATTATATTTTCTTCTATACCCAGTATTTATGATTTTCTTTATGTCACTCAGTTGCTCATATTTCATTTGTAAGGTTCGGTTTCTTAAATAATCTTCTTTCTTAAATCCCAGTTTAGTTCTTTGTTCGTTATTCATATCATTTCTCCTCAATGGTATTTATTTCTCGTCTTCTTCAAAATTGTTTTTCGCCGTAGTCAGTTATCATGACATCCGTCCCTTTTCTTGATGGTGTGTGGTATTTGATTCAACCGTGGTCCATCATCTCAGTTGCCCTTATTGTCCGGATGACCATTGTCTTCATAACTATTCCTGTACTGGTGACATCTCTTGCTTCTACCTGGTACTTCATTTCTTCTGCGGTTATTCCTTCATTGGCTCCAAAGCTTATTCGATTCCCTCTATCATATTGTTTCTTACACCAATATGTCACTGGTCCATCAATGACTAATGATATCATTGATAATCTACTGTATATTCCTACCCTGGTCGTATTCCATTTACCTCTGGTCTTTTCCAAATTGTAGACTACTGTTTTGTGGTAAATCATTTCTAAAATTTTTTTTAATTTCTTCCCATAATCTCTGGAATTCATGATTCCCTTATTGCTGGTAATTGGGATATTATTGACATCAATTAAACCATGGTTCATCATCTCCATTTCTTCCTGTTTTTATTAAATTCCTTGGATACATTCTTCTCATTTTCTTTGGTTCCATTTCCCTTTGTTTAATATTTTCTTTGTTTCCGTTAGTCTTATTTTCAGAGAATACTACTACTTGTTCCTTTGTTTTTTTGTTTGGTATTTCTTCTATTCCTGTTTGGTTGCCATCTACCTTCTGGCTGGATTGTTCCATCAGTTGGTTCTTCTCTTTTCTTAATTCTTCTCTCCGCCATTTACTATCGTTTATTTGACCATCTAGTTTCTTATTTTGATCACCTAGTATCTTACTGACATTTTCCAGGTTCTCCATTATCGACTTGTGGCACTCTTTCCTTTCCTTTCTTAATTCCTCTCTGAATAATTTACCTTCCTCTCTTATTTCTTCCTTCAGGGATTTGAATTCTCGTAGGATCATTTCCATCATTTTGTCCAATTTTGTCTCTTCTGTTGTTTGGGGTCTCTCTAGCTCTTTCTCCTGGAGATTGACCTCCCCTGTTGGTGTTGGTATTTCAGGTTGTTCCTCTGGTGGTGCGGGCTGTTTGGTTCCACTGGGGGTAATAACCTTTCCACATCTTCCACTGGGGTCGCCTCTTTGTCTTCCATATTGATTTCAATTTCCTTTTCGGCCTCTGCCGCCCGTTTCTTCAAGGTTGCTCAACGTTGCATTTTCCCTTTTCTCTAACTTTATAACTGCTGCCAAGCTCCAATTAGGAATTTGGCAAATTATAGTTGCCTTTCAATGACTAATTAAAGCCCCTCAGTTGGTCGCCAATTTGTAACAAATTATAGTAATTTGTTTGTTTGTAAAAAAATTTTGTTTATTATATTTTATTTTATTTTTTTAATTAATTAAATATTAATTATTTAATTATGTTCCGTGGTGTTCCGAACTTCTTGTTATTTATTTTAATTGAATGATGTCCTTTTCAGTATTTAAAATTCCTTCACCAGTTAATAAGATTGTCTCCAAAAACAATCGATTAGTGAACTTTCCTTATTTGGAGGTTATCTTCCTTCTCCGTTGTGAAATTCTGGTAGTTATCGCTCAATTAATATTATGTATTATACTAATTATTAAGTAGGAATAAACAATATTCAATTTTATAATAAATAACAAATTTTATTCACAAATGGTTATTTGATCGATTTTCTATCGATTGATTAATCGACTCTCAGGGTATATCAATAGTGTTTACAATTATTTATTATCGGGTTCTTTTAACAGTTATTTTATAGATAGTCAGAGAAAAAGGGTAAAGTATGGAAAGTATAACATTACAAAAGTATAATCTTATTAATTAAAATACATTTATAACATTCAATATATAAGTAATATTAAAGAAATTTTCGAACCGTTCAGTTGAGTAGGCAGTGTCGCGTTGGATTGTGGGAAGAAAAAGATGGTTGCTTCAAGTTCAGATGTCAGACGAATTGCACCTCGCTAATTCTGCTTCCAATAAAGGCTGCTTTTCCTGTGATTTCTCGTTCCTGCTGTTGCGATTATTCCTTCTTGTGTTGGTGGAGTGTTCCTGGTTAAGTTTTAGTGGTCCACTTCGATAAAATGTGTTGTAAAAGTTATGTTCAACTTTAGTCTGTTAGGTCGAGAATTGCACTTTCTGTTTCATTGTGTGTAATTACTGTTTTAATCGTTCAAATTGTGTATTCACTGTGTTCTGTTCTTGTTTGAAGTTAGTTTAATGTTTGTAGGTGTTCGTTTCACTGAATTCACGTTTAGAATGTATTTTTACAAAACTCGCGTTTTTCGTGTCAGGCTAGGCTTATTGGATATGCCCCATTTATGTCTCAGCTATTAGGTTAAAAATTGCTTAAGAGCTCGTGTCAAGTGTACTTCACAATATCTAATAATGAGCTAACTAACTTCCTTCGTCTTCTCCAAAAGTCTTAGCCAAATTAATGTTAGCTATCCATTGTTTCAAAATTATTTTACATCCTGTGCATGTGAGAATTTTACATTATATAACGGAATATATTTTTGCTATTATTCAAATTTATTAACTACTAAATACATAATCTTCTTCTTCAGTTCATTCTGCCTGATTTGATACCAAATAAGATAGTTTTATTAAGTTTTTGATCTAAAATGCTATATTTACTTCATTTTGAAAATTGTAAGTTTTAAAATTCAGTTCCTGTCCTTTTCAAAAATGTTGCCATTTTACATGTTATATTGATGATTGTATTAGGTCTCAGATTGACATAAAAGGTTTATCTTCCTTAATTTCTTGTAATTTGATTAATTGGTTCTCTTTTAAAATATTATACATTAATTCGTGACTCCCCTCTCTGAATTTTCAGTTTTTACATTTGCATTTTTAACAATAATTCTTGCTATCTTTTTACAAAATCTTCTTACTTATATTTCCAGTTACATGACTCTATGACTGATTTACCTTATATAAATTCCATCAGTTTAATTGTTTTTCTGTACTTATTTCATCAATATTGATGCTGTTTAGTTTTAACATTTGGCCTAGATTTCTAACAGTTTTTTCATACAAAGTTTTTAAATAATACATTTTGTTTGTTTTTTGCAGATTATTTTGATGATTCATCACTCATTGTAACATTGGTTTTAAATGAAACTTTTACTTTAATCTATGATTGTGCTTTACGGTGGTTCTTAATTAATTTTACTTCCATATACCTTAAGGAATGGAAGTATGGTGATGGCAAAAAAAATCGTGTTCGAGATTATTGCAGATTCTGATTCTACTACACTCAAAACATGAAAAAAGTCGTTTTCCGAAAAGTGTCTGTGTGTGTGTCTGTCTGTCTATGTGTGTGTCTGTAGATTTTTTTTCTATGGCAAACGATAACTGCCGCAAATTCAAACAGAATCAAATAATTTTTTGCATGCAGCCCTGATTTGCAGAGTACTCGTGACCTATTGTTTTTGGTGAAGATCGGTTGAGGGAAAGGGGTAGTTTAACTGCAACGGTTTTTTTTTAGCAAGGGTAATTTGTTTGTTTGGCAAACGATAACAGCCGCAAATTCAAACAGAATCAAATAATGTTTCGCATACAGCCCTGAAATGTAGAGTTCTCAAGATCTGTTGATTTTGGTGAAGATCGGTTAAGGGAAAGGGGTAGTTTACCTGTAACGTTTTATGTTTTAACAAGGGTATTTCCTATGGCAAACGATAACAGCCGCAAATTCAAACAGAATCAAAAGATTATTTGCATACAGCCCTAAATTGTAGAGTTCTCAAGATCTGTTGTTTTTGGTGAAGTTCGGTTGAGGGAAAGGGGTAGTTTACCTGCAACGTTTTTTTAACAAGGGTATTTTCTATGGCAAACGATAACAGCCGCAAATTCAAACAGAATCAAATAATGTTTTGCATACAGCCCTGATTTGTAGAGTACTCAAGACCTATTGTTTTTGGTGAAGATCGGTTAAGGGGAAGGGGTAGTTTACCTGCAACGTTTTTTTATCAAGCGTATTTTCTATGGCAAACGATAACAGCCGCAAATTCAAACAGAATCAAATAATTTTTTGCATACGTCCCTGAATTGTAGAGGTCTCAATGACTTTCGATTTTTGTGAAGATCGGTTAAGGGGAAGGGGTAGTTTACCTGCAACCTTTTACGTTTTAACAAGAGTAAAGTACTTGAAAATTTATTTAAACTTTTTGAAACAATGGTAATTGTTAAAAATAAAATAATTTTGTTGCCAGGCAATAAAATTATAATTTTTTCATTTTAATGTAATATAATATTTTTCATTTAATACAGCAATAAAAAGGCAGGTAAGACACAGCCTGGCTGTTTGGGTGAAAATGATTTTAAATATAAATCTTAGAATATGGAAGTCATGTTTGCTTTCTCGGATTTAAAATGTTTTTATTTTATTTTTATGATCATTCTACCATTCAGAATTATTGGCATTATCTGTCATGCTACAATACATAATAGAAAACATTATAGCCATGCTTGGTTCCGTCATTTTAGGTTAACTTGTTACATTGTCAATCGACAATGAACGTTTAATGAATTAATAATTCTTCATAATACATAAAATATGGACACCATAAAATAATAAATCAATTCAGTGTTCCTTGAAGAATTATCTGAACAGTTATACTGGATTCCTTCAAAGAGGTAATCGTTTAATTATTAGAATTGTATTTCGCTTGGTATGAACTTCTTTTATTAATAAAATAACGAAATATCGTAATAGTAGTAGACTCTTCCTTAACTCTAAACATAAATTATATTTTAATTTTTTAACTGTTGATAATTAATCTTGTCAACTGACAATTCTCAAACTTCTGACTAACTATTGTTAATTTAATATTGGTTTAACGATTAATGACTTCATCTATATGTTATTAATTGCAACACCCTTAGGGTTTATATTGAACAAACTATCATCACCTTCATAACTCTTATTTACTAATTAAATAAAATGAATTTGAGAATTCCCTTGGTAATTAACTGCTGAATGAAAATAATAGGGTGCAATGCCCTTTATTCGTTAGTCTGTACACATAGTATTAATGTTGTTTGATAAAATATATCATCAATTTCTTAACTTCCTTAATAAAAGTAAAAAATCACTTTACTCCCTGTATATCGCGTAATTGCTATGGATTATACACTTAGCAATTCATGTCGCACTATTTAGTCTTCACTAATCTTCAACTGTAACGTTATTATGATTTTGCACAAATGAGGTTATGTTTTCATTGTTTACATTTGATAACATGCACAAAGTTACGTTAGACTGTTGTTATCTGGCGATGCGGAGCTGCCGTCTGTCCTCTTCAATGGTTATTAAAAAAGTGTCTCAAGATGGCGTTCGTTTCTGCTGTTCTCGTCTGCATTCCTTGTAAAATTTATCGAATTCTCTCTTTTGATTGGCTGAAGATCTTTACTTGAGCGCACATACCCCCTTCGCGAAATTATTTAATTGTTACAATAAGCGTGGGTCTTCGGGTTCAAGAGTATGAAGTGACACTAGACATTTTTCCAAAATAAATCAAATATTTTTAAATTGATATAACTTTCTTATCACACCTCAGATTGTGAATCTAAGCTTACTATGGTACGGTGAATATTTGGCTCTTAATTTAGAGTCCACTCATGATATGTTTTCGTCCATGATGAAGGAAGATAATGTTTGTAATTAATACTTTGCACTATTTATTAATAAATTTATATATTCTTTGATTAGAACTAACTAATGACAATCACATCTCTTCGAGATTATGCTTTTCAGGTCCTTTTACACTCTTTACTTATCATCTACTTATGATTATTACAAAAATATATCTCCTATGCTAAAGTTGCATTAGGCCTATGAGTCTACTAACTATATTGATTAATTACAATTGAATAAGTGTTTCTGGGCAATTTCTGTGGTGTCCCAATTATACATACAGTGTCAGTACAACTACTGTTTGCTTTAGTTACTGTGAATGCATTGTTATTTCCTGGTTTTGAGTCTATTTAATCACCTCTGTATTGTACTATCAGGTGTCTCCTTACTTTATTTCTTTTTTAATTAAGTAGTGTTCTTTCAAGTCACTATCTTGTTCAGAATTGTTCATTACAGTTATTACATTGGTTTACAATCTGGTGTTTTTTATATATTGGTTCGTTCTCTTGTGTTGAGAATTGAATAATAGTACTTGCATCTAGTGTCACATGACAGATGTGCTTAATTATTATTATTATGCCTTACATTAGTGATAATAATTATCTTACAATATTATATTAGTGATGTATCATCTTCTTTATTATACAGGTATCACCCCTTCTGTTTCTGTTTAATTTTACAATTGGTTTTATCTACGTTTTACATGGTGATCCCCATTTTGTCTGTTTTTGTTCATTTGGTTTACATTAATTATCATATAAATACTACTCTAGGTAGCTGATCTTGGTACTGGTAGAAACCTTACAAACTCTACTTGATTTTTTGTCCAAGAGATTTTAGTTTAAATATGTTTTAGTTATTATCTCTTATTAATCTAAGTGGAAAGTACCAGTATTTAGGTTATGTGTCTTCCCACTCTAAAGCAACAATAGGTTGACTGAGCTGATTCTAATTTACACTTTTAATCTTGTTTTTACTAGTACTATGTTATTAATTATCACCTGTAATTTATTAATTAGTTCTTTTTTCTTTCTATTATCATTTTTTTCATAACTTAGTTAGTAATTATTACTGTTATTTGACAATTTTGATTCTCTTTTCATTTACATTAATTCTGGTCATAATATGTTATTATACTGTTGTTTACAGCTTCTTATTATACTAATATTATTATTACTCTCACTCTCTTGGCTAATATTGGATGCCCTACTCATTTAAAAGGACTAGACTAGTGGTCATACTCAGGTCATCTAAGGTAGTCAGTTAGTGTTTTGTCTATCTGTCCTTGTCTCTCAGTTAGTACTTCACTGGTGTTGGCTTACTTTATTTCACATTTGGCCTTCTTATCTCATTGTTATTGTGGTTTCTTGGTTCTTCTTAGGTTACCATTTTGATTGATATCATTATTATTATTATTTCTTTTTTGTAATATGTTTTTCCTTCTTGGTTTCTTGGCTTCTTACTGACCGTATCTATTGGGTTATTGTATCTATTGTATAATCACTATTTAATGCATTTTCCTTCTTGTTATTTTTTATTATTACCATTACTGTATTAAATACTTACTGTATTGTTGTGAGTTCATTCTTCTATTCTTATTTGCTTATGTAGTTTTCATGCTTGGCATTCTCATTGTAAATACTTAATGGGTCTTGTCCCCCTCAATTATTATGACATGTTACTTATATTTTGACATTTAAAATATCGTGGTTATATGTCTCGTTACAATATCAAGAGCTCAAGTCCATGGTTGATTATATGTATAGAGGGGAAGTCAACACTTCACAGGACCAATTATCAACATTCCTTAAAGCAGCAGAATAATTACAGATCAAAGGTCTCTCGGATGGTGGCGGTGGGGATACTATTCAAATATTAACAAATGAAATATTCTGGTGGTTGTGTATGAGGCAGGGAGTTGTTTCAATCTCAAATATAAGTGCTAAAATTTTAGATTTTTGTGGATGTGTTTTACCCATGACATATGTATCTTACACTATTCATTATTTTCATTCTTTATTACAAGTCAACACCAAATTCTGTTTCCATTATTTTATTGATGCACATAAATTTTTGTAAAAAAATTTGTTGTCAAACGACAAAAAATGCGTGCACGTAACGGTATTGTGGCAGAACCTTTGTGGTATGAGAACATTTTTTAAGTAGTCTATACATGTTATCATGTATACATGTTATCCTTCTTCTCCTCCTCCTCCTCCTCCTCCTCCTCCTCCTACTCCTCTTCCTCTGTCGCTGCCGCCGCTTTTCCTTTTGCTTCTTCTTCTTCTTCTTCTTCTTCGAATGCTATTTAGAGGCATGTTAAAAACGGAACTAAAACTCAGCAGGTTGCATTTTGATGCAGGAGACATTGAAAACACAGCACAGTTCATGTGACTAATTTCCACGTCTGTGCGTGGATTTCGTGTGACCTGCATGTTTTTTTCACGTCCGTGTGACCAATTTCATTGCTGCCTGTGTGTTCTTCTTCTTTTTCTGTTATTTTAAGAATCTTGTAACGACATGTCCAAAAGCTGCATAATTCAAGTGTATAGTAGGACCCAAAAAGCAAGCGTAGCAGTGTGTTCTTTGTCACTTCCAAGTGTGACCAATGGCCAAACACACTCACCTATGTGACCAATGAAGACTAGATGAAGTGAGCAAAAAGAGGATTCTGTGAAAGGTTTTTGTGACGATATTGTAAGACAAATTGTCATTAACCTGCAAGAAAAGGGCAGATAAGGGCCAGCCATTGAGTGATGACGAAAAAAGCTTTAAAACTAAAGAGGTTCATAATTAACACTTACAGTGGATAAATAAACTAATCTTTATATATAAAACTCAAAGTCTGAGGATTTGTTTGTTTGTATTGAATACAAACCCACGCCATTACACTGATTCCGACCAAATTTTTGCAAAGGTAACCTTCCACACAAGGTAAAAAACACTGTCTAACTTGGAATTTGA
Organism: Magicicada septendecula; assembly: GCA_034769895.1. Lineage (NCBI taxonomy): Eukaryota > Metazoa > Arthropoda > Insecta > Hemiptera > Cicadidae > Magicicada > Magicicada septendecula. The sequence continues at coordinate 794,598,893 of CM068367.1, read as the reverse complement.
TATTCCGCCCCATTCGCTCGGTTTAGGCCCTTTTAATTATGCGGTTTGTAATCGGATGGCAGCATTGTTTTATTAACAGTCGATGTGTGGCGCATATAAAGATGTCAACAACACCATTATTACCATAGTAACAAGTAAATGAACAATTTCTTTCAAAGTTTTAAATCTGAAATTAAAGAAATTATCTGTAACAACAATCATTCTATTTGGAACTGCAACATATTTTTAAAATTAGCCCTAAACCAAAGAAGAGATTATGCATCACAAAACAACCTTTGTTTTAACTGCCTTAGAAAGGGCCATAGCAGCAAAAAGTGTCGACACTCCACTTTGTAAAAGAAAACATCATACATTGCTGCATGGACAACAACACTTGATAGCTCTAGACCCATGCAATGTCAAGATAACTTAGCAACTACAACAAAACAATACCTTGTATTACATCACTACATTGTGGATGTCAGGTATTATTAGCAACAGCATTAGTCAATATCGAATCATTAGTCAATACCGAGTCAAACTACAATACCAATACCACTTGACAACTCTAGACCCACATCGTGTCAAGATAACTTAGCCACTACAACAAAACAAGAAGAAAACAGATAACATAGCTTGTACTACATCACACTACGTTACGGACCTCAGGTATTATTAGCAACAGCATTAGTTATATTATTAGCAACAGCATTAGTTATCATCGAGTTGAACTACAACACACACACACACACAGTACATGCTTTGATTGACCCGGAGTCACAAGTTTCAATCATCACCATGTCAGCATTGGGCTTAATACATACATCCAAAGTAACACAGTTGGAGTTGGGTCTAATAGTTCTACATCAAAGTCCACTGTCCAAGTTAGAATTAGTCTAGAATCAACAACTTTAGTATTGAAGTAAGGGCATTTGTACTTAGTAAACTCACATCACATTTGCCTGGACAACACATCAAAGTAATTGTGACACATAGTCATATTGATCTGATTCTTGGAGCAGATGTCTATGGTCAGTTAATTTTAGATGGACTACACAAACATGAGAGTCAATCAATGATCACACAAAAACACATTTTGGTTGGATTGTATCAGGTATTATGAGTCACTACAGCTAACCGCACAATATACATATAAGTTTTCGTTGTCGAATGGAGAGAAATTTCTGGGAATTAGAAGACAACAAAAACTGTAAATGAGAAAAAATGTGAAGAGTTTTGTGAAAAGACACACACCATTAATAACGATAGATACTCTGTTAGTTTACCATTTGATACTTACCCACCAGAATTAGGAGAGTAATGTATAGCAGCCAGTGGCGCCGGGTTTTGAAAATCAGTGAGGGTGCTCTAACTCACAGTCCACAATGGGGGGGGGGGGGTCCGGTTGAATTTTTAAAAATTGACCCTCCTGAAAATGCAGTTTTAGGTCTTTTTGAATGAACAACACTTGATGGTAAACATTATTAAAATATCATTTCATTTGGTGCTTTTTTCCCCAATAATTAATGAGTAGAAAAGGTAAACCACATAAAAGGTATACAGTTTTCTTTTTTAAATCTTTAAATCATAGAAATAATGAAAGTAATGATAAAAAAAGTAAGAAATATTACATTTTACGTATATGTGAATTAAAAGGAGGGAAGCTAAACAAATAAAAATTGTGTAGCTTCTATTTGGTCTTAAGTTAAAAAACATAATAGTATTTATGAGAATGTTCTTTCTTCTCTCTTGGACAGATGCCAAACTGAGTAAAAAGGAAAAAATAGTTCATTTAAATTAATAAATGATAGCCTCAAATTTGGCACTTATTGTTAGTTTAAAAATAAAAGAGAAACTGAAAGTCTTTAGTTCAAAAATTAAAGTCTTTGCTGAATTTATAATTCTCACTACTCACTCATAAAGAAAATGTTCCTATGAACAGTCGATCGTTTGATGAAAATGTTCGCCAAAGTTTCGAGGTTCAATTTATTTTTTGCTTCTTGCTTATGAACATGCATGATTGCGTTGTCGTTCAATTTTCCTTGCATCATGATGTTGCGCAGGTAAGTTTTTAATCTTCTCAGGCCAGAGAAAGAATGTTCTGCTGTACATGTAGAAACGGGTATAGTTAAAGCGATCTTTATCAACTTAACCACTTCTGGAATCAATTCGTTGACGTGTTTGTTTGAGGAAAAGAAGCGCACTAAGTCTTCTGTACTTTCAACGACAAAATTTTTAGATTCACACATATGTAACATATTTCTGTGCAAAATTAATCTTTCAGGGTCAAAGTCATCCTTATAAAATTCTACTACAGAACTGCAATCTTTAGTTTTGGGAAGAAGAAATGTTTCAATTTCTTTGAAGTGAGTCATAGCAGCTTTAGAAAATCGATCATCGAAACAGATGATCACAATATCTAAAACCTCAAAATAAATTTTCCGGTAATAATCACGGGGGCTGGCAAAAGCAAAGGGTTGAGCGCCGTCATCAAGTCTTCGAGGAATTTTTTGGACTTTTGGAAGTTTCGGCTCTTCGACATCAAATTTTTTGGTCAATCCCAAGCAAGAGCTCCAAACTGCATCGAAACGTTCATCAGTTCGAGATAACTTCAAAACCTCTCGGATACTATGAATATTATCCATGGCTTTTTGCAGCTGTAAGAAGGAATTTTGCAGAAAGGCATTCAAAATTTCAACTGGCTCTAAAATTTGCGTAAAAAGTGTAGTGACAAATATAAAGTCAAATGAGCACAGACATTTTAAGAAACCTTTAACTTTAGCACCAGCATCATATTTTTTGACCTTGATTTCCTCAATGAACAATATTAACTTCGTAATTCTGCGAAAGCATTTTCAACGAACTTATTCTGCAACACCACCTGGTAGGGCAAAAGGCCGAAGAGCTACAGGGTGAATGGAGCTTGGGCAGACCTGCGCATCTTGGGAAGCTTGCAAAGACTCAAATATTGCCAGTCAGTTGGGGGACCCGCGCACAAAATTGATCATTTCTTTGACATTTGCAAGATAGTCTCTCACCACGGTCTCATTTTGCATTGCCTCTTGGGTCACAAGGTTCAAAGAATGTGGCAAACAGTGAACATGCATAACTCGCGGCTCAGTTTCTCTGATTTTTGCTTGCAACCCTGAAAAAGTGCCTGTCATATTTGCCGCTCCGTCAGTAGCAATACCTCTGCATGACTTGATATCCAGAGAAAAACGAGTGAGAACATCCATTAAAATTTTCATCAAGACTTCAGCTGTAGTAGATTCAGTTTTATAGAAACCAAAAAATAATTCATTAATTTGAAAATCCTTACCACTGACAAATCGAAAAGAAATTGAAACTTGCTCATGTTGACATGCATTGCTAGTTTCATCCATATTTATCAAATAGTATTGGAAGTCTTTTAGAAACTCGATCAAATTTTGTAAGACTTCGTTAGCCATAATAGAACCTATTTCATTTGTTATGTCATGTGAAAGCCATCTGTACTTTGTACGTTGAAGCCAAGAGGACAAATCGGAATTATCTTCAGCAACTAACTCTTAACAAAGCATGATAATTAGAATTTTCATCTGTGTGACCACGGGTTGCTAACCCCTGAACCATGAGGTAACACAGTGAAGATAACATTCTTAAGAGAACTACTCTTGCAGATTTCATATCTCTCTCCTTACCTTTAGACATCAAAGACTGCACGTTCACACCTTTATCCATTGCACTTTTCCTAGTACAGCAGGACATACGAAAATCAGATTTTTCATGAGAAGCGAATCTTTGTAAGGCTTTATTCCAAGAAGAAACCCCAACTTCCACGAATACTTTTATCACGTCTTCGTCTTGTTTAGTTTTTTCGCACACAGAACAAAACACTTTATCACACTCCTCATCGTATAAGATCCACTTATACTTGACTTTCCATTGTTTTTGAAAAGAATGACTACCAACACCAGTTTTGTTTGTTTCTTTAGATGCAGTAGTTGAATCCGAGCCACCTGAATCACTCTTTTTCATTGACAAGCGAACAATGAATTTATCCATTCTAATAGAACGAGTAGAGCAAACAAAGAATTAAATTAACTTACACTTTTCCGTGTATTTAAACGTATATGTGATATGTGGTTTCTGGAGGGGAGGAGTCGCGAGGCCGTGCTTGCATGGGCCGACGCGAGAGCACGCCGTCAAAATTTATATAATCCTTTTAAACCCATTGAAGAGTATGGAAAAATACGCAAAAGGAGTAAGGCCATACCGGTACGTCATATGTAATGTTTTGCAACAGCTGTTTTTTTTTTTATTTGCTCTGCGATCTCATTCATCTGTTTATGATGATGGACAAGTGTTGTGGGGAGGATGGTCAGAGCCTGGAATGGCTTTGTGGGCAGAGCGAACTGCCACAGCTGTCTCATCGCAGGAAACGCAAGTCCCATGTAAACGCAAGTACCCTGGTAAAGTCTCTGCCCAGGGGCGGATTTACGCACAGGCAGACTAGGCACTTGCCTGGGGCGGCAAATTTTGGGGAGCGGCAAAATTTGAGTTAAGAAATGATATTTTTAGATTCAAACAAATTTACAAGTATAAAAGCCAGCTGAATTAAGCACACACGAATATAAAAATTATCTTCACTTAATTTGTAACTATAACGCAGTTATCGTTTTTCACCCAAAAGTACTACAGGCGAATGTTTATGTTTTCAACCGTTGAAATATTTGTCGTTAATCATCCGAGAGATTTTAGATGTTGGCAATCAGATCAAAGTGAGAAATGTAGATCTGTCAATGTAATACCGAATTGTAGGTTGGTTCCAGAAACCGAGGCAAGCTAATATTTAAGGAATCGAGACATTCTAGTGATACCGACAATAACTGTGATAGCAGTGAAGGTGAAGATACTGTTCACACAGTTCAGCCAGAGAGGTCCGTTGTGGGGAACCTTCATTTTTGAAGAACGAAGAGCCAGTTCACGTCAAAAATCATGATGAAATGTCATCAAATCAGGTAGGGAAGGTCTTACATTAATTGGCAAATGAACGAGAGCACATGCGATTATGTAGCAAAGTTTGGATTTAAACAGAACACTAGTGCAGAATGTAAAACCAAAGAGGGAATATAATGATGCCCCCCCCCAACAGAGATTTGTGGGAGGGGGCAAATTTATACTGCCTACGGGCGGCAAAATGTTAAATCCGCCCCGTCTCTGCCCAAACCAAACTTTATATTCCCCCTCTCCGCTCTATGAAAAAATCGGGCACTACTATTATTTAAGAAATATGACAAAAGATTAGAATTTTCCCCCATTTTTTCGTTCTTTCTTTTTCTTTTCTTATTTTATTTTTCTTCTCCCTTTTACGTGTGGGTGCTGAGCACCCCCACAAAAATTCTGGGGGGTGCTCGAGCACCGGACCACTCCCGGAGTCGGCGCCCTTGATAGTAGCTGAAAAAAGATTAATACAATACATGGAAAATAAGTTGAAGAAAAATCCTGCATTACAGCAACAATACAATGAGTTTATGTTAGTTTACCTGTGTAGAATCACGAGATAATACAAAATAGGAAACTCAATTTAATCATCAAAATTTATAGTAAAACTAATCAAATAGATAAATACTATGTAAATTAATGAGGAATGCAATAAAGAATGAGTAATCAAATGAGAACAACCAAAAATAATTATATAAGGAAGAATTATAATAACTAAAACAATAAACCATGAATAAAAAATAAGTATTTTACAGATGCATGAATAAATTAAAAACAGGAATTAGCTTTGTAAACAAACATAGTACATAACTTTACAAACAGACATAATAAAGGACTAGACTGGACTGACTTTGACATACTAATTACCCAATAGATTAGGGAAGTGATTTTGTATATTTTATTATAATATTGTAAATAAAGTAAAGTAGTATGTAAGTAAAAAATGTATTTAGAGTTAAGCAAAATCATTTGTATAACACAAGCCTAAAAGTCAAGCTAGGTCTTTAACCTAAAACTGGATTTATAATTAGCTCATATATAGTGTTACGGTACAGACAAGGTAATTATTTTCATAATTGTGTTTATTCGAAAAACATACAAGGTGAGATAAGTGAATAGAAAAGTGATAAATAATAATAATGAAACAGTGCAAATGACACAGTATAAACAAGGATAAAAATATAAAGTGTTATGAACCTAGTATGGCCAAAAGGTGAGAATGGCATGTATTTTATATAAAATGACCATATAACAATAAAATCAACTTCTTAGTGTGAGTGTCAATATAAAATTAAGTGAAATAAAAACATAAATGGGATTATGTAAAAATAATCAGGAAAAGTAAGGTTATATTAAAAACTTATATTTACTGGAGGTGGATAAAACAGCCCTGAGACCGAAAAATACACCAAACAAACCAAGACCTCTTATAAATGAATCTAAAGCTGGTTTTACAAGGAAGAAAGGTTTTTTTCTAGTGTGTGCGTTCAATGCAAAAAGAACAAACTAAATCAGTTGCCAATCCAAACAATATTAGAGAAGAAAATTATAGTAAAAAGACAAGTAAACTTATAGGAGATATCAGTAAACTAACGAAAAATATATATTCGACCAACCTGATGAAGGAAAGCTGAAAATAATATCCTAAAATGGAGTACTACATCTTTGAATTTGATGAGACCATTTTAATACTAAAGCCATCTTGACAACTATCAGTGTTTTACACAACACTTCAATACACACTAAATAGCGAACACATTTAGTGCGACTACATTTATAAACATAATCTGTGATATACAAAGTGGGTAACACAAACTTATTTTGAACAAACAAAAGTGTAGAACTCATATAATTTTTATTAAACATTCAGTAGTGTGTATACAACTCAAGGAACATGGCGTCCCTTGCTTTATTTAACTGTTACTGAAAGGGGAAAGTGACAGCAGTGCACCATGTTGAGAATTCATGAGCTATATAATAGACAATTATTTTTTTATCTTGTCAATTGTATTACTAATGTCTAATTATTAATTGTTTTATTAGTTTTATATTTGTAATGTGTAATATTGTAACCTAACAGTATTTTCCTGGGGTTTTTTATTTAGCCACACGTTGGTTGCGTCATCTGTAATCTACCAGTATTTGTTGTCTAATTTTATGTAGTCAATGTGTTGCTTTTAATTCGTTTATCCAGAAAAGTTATTAAGTGAAAGTTGATTCCATTTGTGTATAAAAACGAACTTGTTGCCGTAATCAATTCTGTCTTCGAGCGCCTTGTTCTTCTATTAAATAATCTGGTCCGTTCGCTGCTCACTCTCCTGGTTGCTGCCTGTAATTGTCCTGTAAATTCTCTAATTCTCTACAATGACAACTCTTTCCAGTCAAAATAATTATATTTATTTTTATTTCAATTGTTCAGAAAAGGATCAGTCGACTTGTGTCGAAACAAAATAATGGTCGGGTCTACTCTACTGCTCAATTCGATTATGACACTAACAACCTTCAGTAAACAAATTACTTGTAATAATTATATTAAATATCAGGGTTCTTTGAGACTGCTATTGAATTCAGAGAATGCACACAAAAATACAATACATCACAAAAGGTAAGTAAAATTTAAAATCTTAATACTATATTTGCAAACAAGCTTAGTTACTAAGCAACGACTAATGATTTCGTTGCTGTACCGAGCAGTGATATTTCCACAAGATGGCCACTCACACTTCTAACCTGTATGAGCTGTTAATTTCGAGCTCACCCAAATTATTTTAAAATAAATCTAGTGTTCACAGGTTTAGTTTTTAAGCTTTTCTTTTAATTAATGATCACTAGTGTCTGTTCTGTTATGTAGATAGTGTCTACTGTAGTGTTGTGTAATCGTATCTGTAGTGTGGCTATGAATTAGTTTGGTCTCACCCACAGAAGTTCTTTACAAACGTGCGTTCACTCTAGGTAGGCAGGATTTTCTGAGTTTCTGCATTTAGTTTTAATTCAGTTATTTCTGTTTTCTGGTCTTCCCCAGTGTTTACCGCTTCTGTTGGTAATTATTATTGACTGCCAATGGTCCAAAAAACATTACTTGTATTTATTTAGAATTGGTTTCATCAGAGCACATCTGCCCTCTGCGGTAGTTAACAATACAATTCCAATTTTTTTGCTTCTGCATCAACGGTCTTTTGACTATACCATACTGGCCTGTGATTGGTCAAAACTGAGAGTTCATTAGGTCACATGGTCAGTTTACAAAAATCAAATGTTCATTTACCTATAAGAAAAATACTCCTTTTTTAGCCTTAAGTTTCCTTAAATTTAAATTACATCATGTTTTTCTTTATATAATTATGAGCATTTTGATACCTTATTTACATAAGTTGGTTATTATAAAGGGTGATTTCCCACCTTACAAAATTTCTAACTTTGGGCCTACACTTTACCTTCACATTTACAATTTTACTTCACAATTCTTTAATGTAGCTTAATATGTGCTATTATTATTAAACAACAAAGTGCATTGTATAAATTTGGTCCCCTTCTGGTTTCCTTACATTTATTTACTAATCTATTTGTTTCTGACATTATTCCTTTTATACTGAAATTGTGGCTTAGGCCATTAGTGGTTTTTCAATACTATTTTATAATTTACATTTATTATTACTTAAACTCTGATTCTGAACCCTTTTTTTCTAATTTTACTATTTAGTAAACGAGTCTGGACACTTAACATTACCGTAAAACGGGGTGAATAAGAACAGTGGGGTGAACCGGAACGAAACTTCCCGGTCATACAAAGAAATTCCCCATAAATATACATTAGGGTATTTTTAGTTGCCAATTTTTTTTTTTAAGGTAATATCATGAGGAGTTGAGAAATTAAGTTTTGTCATGTCATGGCTTATGAACAAGACTACAAGTGGAACCCCAAATAACCTCCCGTTTTCATCATCTGCAAAACTTTGTATGTAAGTACAGACCTTTTCGTATTCTAAACCTAAGAGTAGTGTTTTTTTATTAGGCATATGCCTACACAACAATATGCCGTATTAGAATTTACGTATTTCTCAAACTGCGTCGCGAAAAATGAAGAATTTCTTGTGACGTCATAGATTTAAGATTTACGGGGTGTATCGGAACACATTTTTTTGTTGTTGTTCCGATTCGCCCTGCAGATTACTGTCAAGGTTTATTCGTCCATACAGTAATATTTTCATGTCATATCTGAAAACATATGTATGAATATGTATTGTAACAATATTTTCTTTGTTCCAGGTACTGTATGAGGTTAAAAGATGCCAAGAAATTATGCAAGTATACGAAAAAAGTCAACCACCAATCCTAGTGATATGGAAAAGGCTTTAGAAGAAGTAAAAAATGGTAAATCCCTGAGAAAATGTGCAGAAAAATATTCTCTATCAGTTACAACATTACACAGACATCTCAAATTGGGAAGCCAGTTAAGAAAAAGAGGAGGGCAGACAGTACTCAGTGCTGAAGATGAGGCTTTAATAGTAGACCGTATCAAAACATGCAGCGATTGGGGCTACCCAATAGACTCACTTACCCTACGATTACTAGTAAAAGATTATCTAGAGAGGCAAGGAAAAATAGTGCGTCAGTTCAAGAACAACTGTCCTGGCACAGATTTTGTTGTATCATTTTTAAAACGACACAAAGAAGTAGTCTCCTCTCGAATGTGTCAAAATATAAAAAGATCTTAGGCAGCAGTCTCACCAGATGTAATCAATTGCTATTTTGATGAACTCGAAAAAGAGTTAAAGGATGTTCCTCCTAGTAACATCGTCAACTATGATGAGACGAATTTATGCGACGATCCGGGAAGAAAAAAACTCATTTTTAGGCGAGGCTGCAAATACCCGGAGAGGGTGATGAATTCATTGAAAGCGTCCACGTCTGTGATGTTCGCCGCTTCTGGTGATGGAACAATATTGCCGCCATATGTTGTGTATAAGGCGGTGCACCTCTACGACAGTTGGAGGGAAGGAGGGCAAAGAAATTCTCGTTACAATAGGATGAAGATTGGATGGTTTGACACCTTTTGTTTTGCGGACTGGGTACAGTCAATTGCTATACCCTATTTTTGGAATCTTGGAGGGTCAACATTTTTAATTGGTGACAGTTTGGCCTCCCACTTATCAACGGACATTATAAAAACCTGCAATGACAACCAGATTCGCTTCATATTTCTACCAGGCAACTCAACACGTATTACGCAACCCTTAGACGTCGCCTTCTTCCGACCAATGAAGATGGCATGGCACAAGATTTTGGAGGAATGGAAACAAGGACCTGGAAGAAGGGACTCATCTGTGCCAAAAGACAAGTTTCCTGCTTTATTCAGAAAAATCTGCGACTCCCTGCAAGAAAAGAATGTCCTATCAGGGTTTGAAAAATGTGGTATTTATCCTTTGTGTCGTAAAAAAGTGCTTGACATGCTGCCAAGCACTGATGCCCCAAACAACACTGATGCTGGCAGCAGTAGCACCAACTCTGGAGGAACAACACCTGTTTCACGTGTAGAGTCTATTGATGACGCTTTCAAAGAGCTGTTGAAATCATTTAGACAGTTTGACACTCCTCAGCCAAAGAAAAGGAGAACCAAAGTGAAAGTCACCCCTAGAAAGAGTGTTGAAGTCAAGGACTTTGAAGGGCAAGTGACGGCAGACCAAAGTGAACTAGTTGAAGAACAAGGTCAAGTGACGGCAGATCTTGACCAAACTGAACCAGGACCAAGAAAAGGCAAACCAAAGTCTTGGTCAGACTTGTTAAAAGGACAAAAAAGAAACGAAAGAAACTATTCACAAGATCATCGTCTGAAGATTCCAACTCCAATTATTCTATTCAAGACAGTGACAAAGAGTTCATATTGTAATTATCTTGTTGATTCATCCTTTTCATTCACTTTATAAATATTATTATATATATAAACTTTCACAATATGAACTTACTTTCATTTATCTGTCCCAAATGTTTCGAGGTGATGTTCCTCTTCCTCAGTGGGATTAAATACTGAATGAAATTTTAACAGTTTAACGGTTATGGACTGGTGTGTGTGGTGGGGGTTGTCAATCCCACTGAGGAAGAGGAACATCACCTCGAAACGTTTGGGACAGATAAATGAAAGTAAGTTCATATTGTGAAAGTTTATATATATAATAAAGTTCATATTGTCTACAACTTCTGAAGAGGACCCAGATTTTGGAATCACAGAAAGTCCCCAACTTCTGAACACATTTGCTCCAGGAGACTTCCTTGTCGTTAAAGTTCATGGAAAAAAGTCATACAGACTCTATGTGGCCAAAGTCCTGTACCCAGAAGACGACGGATATGTGGGAAAATTTTACAAAAGGGTCCCAATACCTGGAGATTTCAAGAAACGGAGGAGGAGGCAGCGTTCCTTCCAGAAGATGTCATAAAGAAACTTCAGCCAAATGACAACATCCAAACATCTGCTCGTTTCAAGGACATGATAACTTTTGTGAACGACATGAGTGAATTGAATTTGTATTAAATCTTTATCTTTCTCAATTCAAATACATTTTCTTACAATAAATTTTAATCTTTCTTGAGTTCAAAGTTGTTTTCTAATTTTTGAAAAATCATACATTTACTTGTATAGAAAATAAAGGTTTTGTTTGATAGTAACTACGTGTTCCTATTCGCCCCTCATCATTATTACTTGTTTTTATTAACCCTATTAAACGCTGAATCGGAACAAATAAAGATTTTAACACGTGTTCCAATTCACCCCTTTCTGTGGGGTGAATCGGAACACCACTAAAAAAATAAAAAAATATATACAAACTGTTAAAAATGTTTTGTTTTTGCTCAAAATTGCAAGAACAAAACAAGACTGAAGTTTCTAGTCAAAAAATCAAATTAAAAAAAAAATCGTTAGTTACTTTTTTTACGTTCAAAGTTGAAAAGTGTTCCGATTCACCCTGTTTTACAGTATTTAACAAATGATTACAATAAAATCCTTTAACATATCATTCAAAATACTGCCTCCATGGCCTAGTTTACAATTATTAATTGACAAATAATATAATTAGTATTAATATAATAACCTGATTGTTTATACATAACAATACTGGAACTAAAATATTCAACATGTTAGTTGCAAATAACCTGATGAGAACAGAACCATCCGGCATGCTATGTTTTAAGCATGGCCTACATGGTTAAACCTTGTATTTTACAATTAGCCACAATTATTAGTTAACTGGCATACTATTCAGCCATCCCACTAATCTTAACCAGTACTACTAATCAGTGATTAGATTATTGTTCATGGGTTTTTGGTTCCTAATGCATCACCTTCTGATTCTGCTCATAGGCTCCAATTATTTCTAACAACATGGTTCATGAATGTTACCTATAAGCTTTGACATGAAACACAAACATAACTGGTCATGCCAAAACCTTTGTAAACATCTTAATATGATCTAAAACCCCCATCACAACTCACTATTAACGTGGTCCATGGGTTTTCTTTATATAAAAGTATTTAACCCACACTTCTGCCATTACCCCCTCACTGACACTTTTTGTGTTTGGGAATATCACTGGTGCTTCACTGACACTTATTAGTTGGGTGTTTGTTTGTTCGCACTATCTAATATCAGGGGTCACTAGCTTTCACAGTCTGTTTCTGTTTGCTTAGTAACTACCTTTATCCCACACTCTTTCACATCAACATAATTACAAAAGGTTTGTATGTTGTTTTGTGTTTATTTTACATTTTGATCAGTTTATTAACTACCTGCATTGTATTTTTACTTTTATTATTTATATGAGACAGTCTTTCTTTTCTATAATTCTACCTACTGTCTGATCTTTTCTCTTTAATTATTATTATTATTATTATTATTATTATTAATTTATGAAGTATTGTTTATTTATTTTTTTACCTGGTTATCAACATGTTTTTAGTTTAGTTTCTTTTGTGAATTTTTTTATTTTCAGTTCTTCATGCATTTATGTTATTTGGTAATTAGTGTGGTCTTCACTGTCTTGTTGCTTAGCATGTCTTTATTTTAATTAGTGGTTTCGTTGTTAGACTTGTTTATACCTCTCACTTACCATATCTATTGGGTTTATCACGTTATTAAGTTCTCTTCTTCTAATACTCATCATAATTACGATATTACATTTCTTTAACATTTATCTTTCTTCATCCATTGTTTTGTTTTAGCATGGAACCAGAATACTCTGCTTAATAATGTATCGCATTATAATTACGATATTACATTTCTTTAACATTTATCTTTCTTCATCCATTGTTTTGTTTTAGCATGGAACCAGAATACTCTGCTTAATAATGTATCGCCACAATATTAAGTTTGTAAAATTATCTGAATTGATTTCTTTTTGTATAATCACTAGAACTCACATCCAAACAATCATACACAAACAACAATTAATTACTACTCATTAAAATTTTTTTCTTCATGTATGTTATTAACGTAAAACTTGTATGAATTTATAATTTTACTGAAGACTTTTAATTTGGTTATAACCATGAGATAAAAAATTTGTTCAGGCATCCGAGAACTAGATGGAGCAGGAACCTTAAGAAAGGAAAATTTTTTATTAATTAATAGAAGAAAAGAAAATTATTATAAGAGAATTAAGGAATAAAAATTGAATGATTCAGAGCAGCAAAAGAAGTGTGTTCTCATTTATAAATAAATATTATTAAACATACAACTCAGAATATTGCTGAGACTATGTTAACCAACGGCTTTTACACACATTTATTTATATTTATGTACATATACATATGACTATGATATGGTAAACACGTGTACTTGCCGATTTCAGTTACGTGGGAGCACGTGCTTTTCTTTCTGTTATAATTTCTTCCTAAGGGGCCAGGGTTCATTCTCAGCGAGATTTAGATTCAAAAAGGTGATAGAAATGATAACACTGCTTCTCAATTGAGTGTAATTATTAGTTTTAATTTCCGGAATAAAATAAACATATATTAAATGGTGCCCAAAATGGCGTCACATATTATTACTAAAAACAAAATGGTGGTTACATTTCTCCAAACTTATTCAATCATCGTTACTGTATATTATTTTGAATCTTGTTACTATTTCTTTTCTAATTTTTTATTTCTGGCTGCAGCGCTAATCATGTAATTAATTAGATGATAATAGATTTCACAAACCAATGCCCTCTGTATGCAGAAGCATGGCCATGCGTTCGTTCGCTCGCACACTCTTTCACTCTCGCTATTACAAATACATTTTATAAAATTTATGGGATTACTTAATGAGCTCATTATTAAGAAAATAAAAGTGATAATGGTTGACTTCTCTGAAAACTGGGTAGTGTCGCTCCCTCGCTGGTGTTAGATGTTCTCCAGGAGTATGGCCGGTGTTCGCCTCATAGTTATGGTTTCTAAATCATCTTGCACTGACTCTACATTTAATGTGTTTACTGTGTACTGCTACTTAAGTGTTTTCTGACTTCACTATCACATTTCTTTAATTGTAAATAATAATTTTTACAACTTTTGTAGAAAAACTGGGTCGACAGCAATACATCGCTGTGGACTCTTTGGTGTACTGCGTTGAACTGAGAAAAAGGAATATGCAAATTTGCGCTTGTGTGCGTGCATTTGACATCATCAGGCTTTGTTCGATGGGACAACGCCTCGTTACATACGTTGTGTTTTATGCGTCATTGTCTTTTGGTTATGACGAAACAGCTTTATGAACCAATCACAATGAATATTTATAGTCCATCATCATACACCGCCATTACCTCTACCGGCTCTTGCGCGTCCAACGGTGACCTTGGCTTTGTGCTACTCTTACTGCATCTGCGTTGTTCCTTTTTTCAGAGGGACAATGGACCTAACCATTCTGTATTTGACAGTTATACAATAAAACATAAGAATTAACCTCAGATCCCATAATTAAAGTATCGGGCCTTTATGTACTGTTACAACTAATTGAGAAAATCCTAGTAAGAGAATATATATATATATATATATATATATTCCTACAAATAACACAATACATAAACAATTCTTTAATATTCCCCCAAAACACCTTCACCTATCTATTACTATCAAATTCAACCTACAACTACTATGGCAGACAAGTTTATTATTCCAATTTTATTACTCAACTTATAATCATTTATATCTTTTGCAACTGATATCATACTATATTTTGCTCAACACCATTTGTACCTTTATACTTTTAACATTTAAAATCTACTATCTTTTAACATTTGTTACCGTCGTTACCCCTGTAGCGACCTCCTGACCACACACTCTATGACCACCAACATAATAAAACATTGTACATTACATATTAACATTGTTACATTTACATTAAACAATTTACATTTACACAACTTGTACCAAAACTTTATAACATCATTTCTATCAACAATTCTCTATTAACTTTTAATTATTTGACATTTGTTTATATCAGATTCTATACAACAATTTCAACTTTATCATTTACCTTTCAGTTACATTTACCTTCCTACCATGAATTTTCTTTTTCTAACCCTTCTATCCTTACTAGTTTGGGTGACTCTCTATTATTCACTATTCTCTGTATCTTATTTTGGCATTGTCAATCTAACCTTACTACCCCTCTTTTTTCTACTAACCAACCATTAACATATTATGACACCAATATCTCTATAATAACCCCCTTCACTAATCCCATTTAAAACCTCTGGCACCGCTCATTTTTTGTACTAGTATGTGTGTTCCCTATCTATGCTCATTCCCTCATTGGTTCCTGACCCTTTCAGATAACCCTTTCCGGCACACAACGGTCCCTTCCTGTCCCAACACCTTTCGTTGCGGACTCCCTACACCAATACCCTTACTACAAAATATCACCATCAACAAATATATATATACCATTCACATTACTCACCTTTACATATAATCACTAACTACTGTGTCCCTAAAATATCTAACACCTCTTTATATATTATCTGTATCTCAACACTTTATTTTAACTAACTCCGATTAACTCTATTTAACTAACTCCAATGCCCTTATTTATCATTATTACCCAAACTCTTTACAACATTTCACATTAACATACCACTAGAATATTCATCACTTACCTACTAACAACAATACCTCTCCTAAT
Organism: Magicicada septendecula; assembly: GCA_034769895.1. NCBI lineage: Eukaryota > Metazoa > Arthropoda > Insecta > Hemiptera > Cicadidae > Magicicada > Magicicada septendecula. The sequence continues at coordinate 794,582,781 of CM068367.1, read as the reverse complement.
CCAAATATATAACATGCTTAATCATTAGACTCTGAATCTCCTAATATCATTTAAATTCCTTATCAATTATTTAAAATTCCACAGTACATAGTTTACACAAAAAAATACATAAAATACACCACAGCAAAAATACACAAATACACTGACATTAATATACACAAAAATATACAATCTAAAATTATCATTTAACCATTTATCAAAAATCAGTCATAAACAGTCCATTTCAAAACACTGTCCACATAATTAAATGTTTATAAACACAATAAAATGTTTACCCTCCATTGTCAAATAATAGTCGAATCTTAAAACTATATACATTGTTTAATATTGAATATCTTATCTTATCATTATAAATACATATACAATTCAAACGTTCATCATTATCCTCAAACTCATTTAACCTGTCATGATTGGTCATTGTCCTGTCACCTTTGGTATAATTAGTCATAATTAGGTAAGTTATATTATCATTGTTATCAACATCATCTCCTACTACTTCAGTTTCATTACAAGGTAAGTACTTGCTATTATTTTCACTTCTCTCTCCACCTAACCTTTCTACAAATTCTTCATAATTTCTATTTACTCTATATAACTCCATCTCCCAATTATCACACAACTCTCTTTCACAATATCTCCCATCATAACCCCAAATCACATTCTCTCTCTCAATATATGCAGGGGACACTACAACTTTATTCTCGCACCACCTATCAGGTGCACAAAAAATCCAGGGACAACTATTTGCAGACCTTTTGTCTCCCAAATCTACATCGAAGGCCCTCTCGTCCTTCCTAAAAACATGTACATCACCCCCAAATACACCATTAAGGGAAAAATCTAACCCCTGCAATTCCCCTACAATTATACTTTCTCTACACACTCTCTTTAACCCTTTAACACACACTATCATTCCATCATTATTATATTCTATTCCCCATAAAACCTCATTATTACTACCAACATCCACACTATTATCTCCTATTACCATATTTTTATTTATTTTATCATAATTTCCAGTACTACTTACCTTGTCTTTGTTTCCATCTAATTTGTCTATTTCTCTACTCTTATTTTCTAACTGTATCTCATTAATTCTCTTGTCTAATTTCTCCTCTAATTGATTCAGTTTTACATTTTTCAATTTATTTTGTTTCTTGAGCTCGTTCTCAAAACTGTCTAACTTTACATTAAATGTACTGTTCATCTGATTAAATTTGTCATTAATTAATGTAAATAAATCCTCCAAGGATATTTTATTTTCAATGGTTTTAGGTGTCGAGTTAGCATTTATTCCGTCCAATAAAATTGACTCTGTAGCTGTATTATCCATCTCTATGCTATTATTACTTTATGCCATTTTGGTAATTTGACTGTTTGAATGACTATTTAGTTCTACTTGTAATTAGTTACACAATTACTACTTACTATGTTTTGTCAACATAACCTCTCGTGTACTAGGTTATGCCCCGTTCTATCACCTTCTTTGTTTCTAAATCTGGCATATATTTTATATAAAGTGGCTTTATATAATGTCCGTTGTTCGGGGGCCATTTGTTAACTCACTTCTTTTACACACAAACATTTATTTATATTTATGTACATATAAATATGACTATGATATGGTAAACACGTGTACTTGCCGATTTCAGTTACGTGGGAGCACGTGCTTTTCTTTCTGTTATAATTTCTTCCTAAGGGGCCAGGGTTCATTCTCAGCGAGATTTAGATTCAAAAAGGTGATAGAAATGATAACACTGCTTCTCAATTGAGTGTAATTATTAGTTTTAATTTCCGGAATAAAATAAACATATATTAAATGGTGCCCAAAATGGCGTCACATATTATTACTAAAAACAAAATGGTGGTTACATTTCTCCAAACTTATTCAATCATCGTTACTGTATATTATTTTGAATCTTGTTACTATTTCTTTTCTAATTTTTTATTTCTGGCTGCAGCGCTAATCATGTAATTAATTAGATGATAATAGATTTCACAAACCAATGCCCTCTGTATGCAGAAGCATGGCCATGCGTTCGTTCGCTCGCACACTCTTTCACTCTCGCTATTACAAATACATTTTATAAAATTTATGGGATTACTTAATGAGCTCATTATTAAGAAAATAAAAGTGATAATGGTTGACTTCTCTGAAAACTGGGTAGTGTCGCTCCCTCGCTGGTGTTAGATGTTCTCCAGGAGTATGGCCGGTGTTCGCCTCATAGTTATGGTTTCTAAATCATCTTGCACTGACTCTACATTTAATGTGTTTACTGTGTACTGCTACTTAAGTGTTTTCTGACTTCACTATCACATTTCTTTAATTGTAAATAATAATTTTTACAACTTTTGTAGAAAAACTGGGTCGACAGCAATACATCGCTGTGGACTCTTTGGTGTACTGCGTTGAACTGAGAAAAAGGAATATGCAAATTTGCGCTTGTGTGCGTGCATTTGACGTCATCAGGCTTTGTTCGATTGGACAACGCCTAGTTACATACGTTGTGTTTTATGCGTCATTGTCTTTTGGTTATGACGAAACAGCTTTATGAACCAATCACAATGAATATTTATAGTCCATCATCATACACCGCCATTACCTCTACCGGCTCTTGCGCGTCCAACGGTGACCTTGGCTTTGTGCTACTCTTACTGAATCTGCGTTGTTCCTTTTTTCAGAGGGACAATGGACCTAACCATTCTGTATTTGACAGTTATACAATAAAACATAAAAATTAACCTCAGATCCCATAATTAAAGTATCGGGCCTTTATGTACTGTTACAACTAATTGAGCATTTATACTCATTTACAAAAAGTACAAATCTAACACCTGATATGATTAATTGCACATGAGTACCTGAAAAAGAACAAAATAAAAACAATGGATTTTACTTACCTCATCACTGTGTTATTAATGAGAAAAACACCTTACCATAAAGCTCAGAAAGTCAAGCAATGATAATTCCTTAAATGATACTTTATTAATTGGTCCATCATTGTTGTGTGACATTAGAGATATTATAATAATATGGATACAACATAAATTAGCATTAATTAGTGATTTAAGACATGTATAGACAGATTTTAATAGCTCCTGATGATTACATCTACCAAAAAATATTATATAGATCTGACACTCAAATGCCCATACAGGAACATATGTAACTACAGTTACATATGGCATATCATGTGCACATTATCTTGCAATTAATGTGCAACTTTGAAACAATTAGCACAAGATGAGGAACAAAACTTTCCTGAACAGATTATCAATATTTAAACTACTACTACTCTCCAGCACTACAGCCCATGGTGAGCCTTGGCTTCCGCTACGACCCGTCTCCACTCATCTCTGTCCATTGCCTTCAGTCTCCAGTTCCTAATGCCCATCTTTCTTGGATCTTCTTCCACATCCTGCTACCATCTTCTTCGAGGCCTGCCTCTTCTTCTTTTGCCCAGTATCGTTCCACTTAATATAGTTTTGGGCATCCTCGTAATATTCATACGGGATACGTGTCCCAGCCATCTAATTCTAGCTGATTTTATGTGCCTCACCAGGTCTTGTCCACCAATCAACTCATTTATTTCACCGTTATTTCGGATCCTATACATATTCCCTTCCTTCACCGGTCCAAATATGTCTCAAAATTCTTCTTTCAAAAATTCTTAGAGCGCTTATATCCTTATTTACGAGAGCCTATGTCTCGCATGCATAAGTAACAACAGGTCTGATCAGTGTTTTATATAACATCAATTTGGTTCTTGGAGTTAGAAGCTTTGATTTCAGTAATGATTGGTTTGCATAGTAGGCTCTATTGCTGGTTATGATTCTATTTACTATTTCGCTGCTCACTCGGTTTTCATTATTCAGAATAACACCTAGGTACTTAAATTCTGTAACTCCTTGGAAACAGTAATGTCCTGTGTGAAGGTCTAGCAGTTCTCTATTTTCCTTCGCAGACACTTTCATGTATTTTGTTTTAGCCTCATTGACTTCCAAACCAATTTTGCTTACTTCCCTCTCCATTTCAATAAAGGTATCTTTTAATACATTTTTGTTCCTGGCCACCAGCACAATATCATCCGCATATGCTCCTAGTTGCCTCGTCCTTTTGAAGATGTGTCCTCTGAAGTCTATCTTGTTTATAGCATAAATCAATATTTAAAAGAATGATTTTTATGTAGATGATTTAGTCACTGTGTCAAACAAGAGAAGAAGCATTATTTATAAAAGAACAGTTATATAGTTCATTAAGCAAAAGAGGATTTTTACTTCATAAGTTATGTCACACATCAATGATGAACAACAACGTGGTATACAACGTATAATATTAGGATTAACATGGAATGTTAGTAATGATTCATTTATTTTAAAAATTGATTTACCTGAAAAAATATCTTTACAAAGAGAACAGTATTTAGAGATATTCCCAAAATATATGATCCCCAAGGATGGTTGTCACCTTGTGTCATTATTTCAAAATTATTTTTACAAAAATTATGGTTAGAAAAATTAGATTGTGATGATAAATTACCTACCGAGCTTGAGAATACATGGGCAAAATATCAAAGAAATTTAGTTGAAATGAAACCTATACAGTTACCTTGTTGTTTTGGTGACATCAACATTAACACCATTGTAGAACTACACGGCTTCTGTGATGCCTCTAGTTATGCATATGCTGCCTTAGAGTCATTAGTGGTGAAAGTATTAAAGTCAGTATCATTGAAGCAAGAACAAGAGTAGCATCTCTGAAAAATATTTCACTTCCTAGACTAGAGTTATGTGGAGCTAGAGTTCTATTAGCTACACTTCTGCACAACACAAGAAATGCTCTAAACATCCCTATAGAAAACACCTACGCATGGACTGATGCAACTATAGTGTTACCATGGCTACAAAAGGACCCCCAGTCCTGGTCTACCTTCATTGCAAAGCATGTCACCAAGATCATTGAGGTTTGACAAAGCCTGCTGGCACCATGCGGTTTAGCTTGTAAATACATAGCAAGTCATAGTCTTTGGTGGAGTGGGCCTCATTGGTTAATTGATAATGTTAGTATACCAAAGTCTGTATATAAAGTGGAAAATACAAATAATGAGTGTTCAAAAAAGCAGAATTTAGTGTCAGTATATCATACAATGTCAACTGAAGACAAAGACAATGACATTTTATTTAGATATTCATCGTTAACAATTTTGAAAAAACTTGAGTGTTTTTTGGGTGGCGGATCTAAATAGCATTCGTGTATTTACCTGTTACTATGGTAATTAATTCTGGTCTTCATGGAGTTGTTGACATCTTTATAACAAAATATGTAGTGGAAACATTTTCTTATTGAATAAAGATTTCCTTACTATTGAAAACCAATGTTTTCTTTGCTCTAAACACAAACACTACCATCTTGGTTGTGGAGCCTGAGGAACCTAAATATATATAATAATGGCTCCCATGTATACCACCGAAGTAGCTTAGGAGTAAGGTAGGGTAGGCTGCCTTATATGAGCCATACGACATACAAGGAAGGCAGTGTGGCCAGCACTACGCTTCAGCCGCCCATTGTTATCCCAGGTACTCACGGTCTGAGTCGACATGGGGGCTGACAAACGCACCTTGATTTTATGGTGCGGGCCTGGGAATCGAACCCGGGACCTCTAGATTAGTAGCCAGGTGCCATAGGAACCTAAATAAACCCTCTAATTCTGCGGAAGACCCTACACCTGCACCTGATGCAGCATCGTCACCCTTGCCACCACCACAATACCCTCAAGACGCAGGCAAAGTTAAACAAGTTAACAAGTCCCGTGACCTCAATCCCGAGCTCCTGCCACCCAGTTGCAAAATTGCAATGTAGCCAAGAGATTAATGCTCTTAGCGAAAGCTGCCACTTACATAAGCCTTCTATGAGTCGGGTGCTTAAACAAGATCTCTTGATGCTTGCCTGGAACACCAATGGTGTGGCTGAGAAAGTCCAGGAACTCCAAGAATTAGTCTCCTGTCTCAAACCCGATGTACTTCTAAATAAGACCTATTGACCCCGGTGAGGCGGTTTTGATTGGACTATTACGCGTGCTATAGGGACGATCGGCCGGGTTCTCCAGGAGGCGGTACGGCCGTAGCGGTGAGGACCTCTGTCGGTGATCACCGTAGTAGGGGTAAACTGACAGTTCTACCCCGGATGTGACGTCATATGGCGGGAAATTCAAAAATCTAGGTGGTGGGGGTAAAAATCTGGTAGTCGGCTTTCGGTCATGTTGTGGGCGGTCAGTATAAAGTGGGGTTATGTGTGCGTTGATTGGTGTATACGTCGTCGACGTTGCCGCTTCGTGCATGTGTTATAGTGTACGGGTTTGTATATGCAAGGTGTTTTTCCGGTCGGCCATGTTGTAAAATCGTCGTGGTCGGCGTTGCCGACTCGTGCTGGTTAATCGCCGTAGTCGACTCTTGCGTGTGTTATAGTGTACGGGTTTTGTATATGAACGTCGCTGCGGGCGATGGTCGATGCGGTGTATTGTTGGCAACGGCGTGTCTGTGTGTCGTGGCGAACTGTATCGCGAGCCCGTGTAGTGATCCGGTTCGCCGTTCGCCGGCCGCCGTCGGGTTGATCTGCTGTCGGACGCCGTCCGCCGCCGACGGCGAATGGCGAACGGCGAACTGGTTCGTGAGGCTGCGTCGTGATCCGGTCGGTGCCGTTCGCCGTTCGCCGGCCGCCGTCGGCGGCCGGCGAGCGTCGAACGGGTCACGCGGTGATCCGGTTCGTCGTCGAGGATTGGTCTGTGTGTCGGATATTCTGATTGATATGTAATTTTCTATAGGTAAGTAAATATATACAGATTGTAAAAATACGTGTGCACCAACCTGTTGGTCTAGCGCTCGCTATAGCGGGCCCTACGTTTGTTGTTGTAAGAAACACACATGAATAATAGGGACAAGTGGCAGTTGGCTTCCGCTGAGATTTATTGTGGAACGCGCACACACACACACACACACACACACACACACACACACACACACACGCATCATGCATGGAAAAGGAAAGTTGAAAATAAACACTTAAGCAATTACAGATACACTCATGTATTTATTTACATGGACACATCTTATTTACAAAATATTTACAAAAACATAAATTAAAAAGTACATATATACAAAAAAACTATTGTGCACGCTCATATATTATAGACACATATTATTTACAAAATATTTACAAAAACATAAATTAAAAAATAAATACATTTTTAAATATTTACAAAAACAGAAATTAAAAAATAAATACATTTTTAAATATTTACAAAAACAGAAATTAAAAAATAATTACATTTTTAAATATATATACATAAAAAACTGTTGTGCACGTTCACGTTCATCTGTAAGAAAAGAAAGAAAGAGTATTAGTGACGCACAGTTTATGCGAGTAGGATGGTTTAGAATAACGTTTATCAGTACTGTAACATACCTCAAAAATGCATACGTCTGTAGAATTCGCGTTTCGGCTTCCCGAACGCGTAGAATCGACATTGCGGACATCTCGGTTCCGCCCCCTCCGACGCCATGGTACGAAACCAGTTGACTATGCACCTAGAATGGAATGTGTGGGTGCACGGCAACCCGAGGAGCCTCTCCCCATCCGTGTATGGAGCTAGACACGCACCACATGTGGCGTGTGGTAGCATACCCTGGATGGGGCAGTCCTCTCCACGGGTCCAACACCACGTTGGTAATGACCTTCTAAATAATATCATCATCAACGTGGGGTTGTAGTTGTTGTGCACCCTTGGTGTCATAACGTCAATGATTTCAAACAACGGTAATCTTTGTTGTGGTTCCCGTTGTTGTGGCTGCGGCTGAGGCTGAGGCTGCGGCTCCGGCTGCGGCTGCGGCTGAGGCTGTGGGTGATGTCTACAATGCAGCGGATGGTGTATGCAATTTGGGCGAGTGGTGCTTATCCGCTGCGGTTGATGCTGTGACAACGGTTGCGGCTCATGCTGTGGTGTCCGTGGTCGTAGTGGTTGATGCTGCGGTTGTGGGCGTGGTTGAATGTCACTGTGTGGCAGAATATAAATAAAAAGATAAAAACGTGTACAGTCATGGAAAAAAAAATATATGTACGCATAAGAAGATGACTTACACATCGCAGTTTGGGCGAGTGTTTATCCACTGCGGTTGATGATACGACAACGGTTGCGGCTCGTGCTGCAGTAGAGGCTGCGGTGTCTGAGGTCTTATTGGACGATGCTGCGGTTGTGGGTGCGGTTGAATGTCACTGTGTGGCAGAATATAAATAAAAAGATAAAAACGTGTACAGTCATGGAAAAAAAATATGTACGCATAAGAAGATGACTTACATACTGACGTCGATTATGGAAATCGTTGATGATGATGAATTGTTAAATATTTCATCATCAAGAAAATCTTCGTGACTGTCATTATCATCATCATCATCATCACTATCATCACAAAGATTGACCATCCTCTCATCAAATTCCACATCGTCCATGTGCATGAAGACACCGCTGACAGTGTCACCACTGTATCCGCTAGATTCATCATTACTGGAAAAAAAGAAGTACAAATTTAATATCGAACGTAAACACAACAGTACAACGGAATGTTAATGAAAACGGTCGTACCGACTCGTGCCGGGTTCAGGAGATGCAGGAGTTCTGCTGGCAGCAGTAGTTGGAGCGACAACATCACTGAAAAAAATAAGTATAAATTTAACACCCAATGCAAACGTAATAGTGCAATAGTTTGTTAATGAAAACGGACTTACCGACTCGTGTCGGGTTGAGGAGACGCTGGGCTCGTGCTGACAGCAGCGGGTGGACCATCAGCATCACTGAAAATAAAAAAATATATATATAAATTTAACGTCTACTGTAATCGTAATAGTATAAAAGATTGACAATGAAAACTCACTTACCCACTCGTCCTGGGTTGAAGAGATGTAGGACTCGTGGTTGCCAGCAACGCACGTTGTATCCGTTGTGAACTACAAAAAAACAATAAGTCAGCCGAATGGAATATATTGTTTATGCTCATTAATACATAAAAAAAGGTGTACTTACTATCTTACACGCCGCTGCTCCTCTTGTATATGGTGTTTGCATACTCGTCCTCGTCCGTTATTATGCATTCTGTAAAATGTAATGAATTATGTATATTAATTAGTAAAAGAACATAATAAAGTGTGTGTGTGTGTGTGTGCGTGTATTGGTGAAATTAAACAGAAAATACAGTAAGTACTTACATGCAAGATGTAAAACAAACTGAATATGATAATCGTAGCGACAAAAATTTTATATATATATGCATTTGCTCGGTGGGAGTCTGCTACAGACATGCTCCCCCCTATCATAACGTTCACAAGGTCAGACAACATCTTGTTGTTTAAAATTAAACGCATATTCCCCCTCTGTCTCGGCGGGAGTCGATTACATCACCAGCGGCTCGCGTCCGGTTTCACAAGGTTAAACTGACGTCATCTAGTCGCCTACCTCCCCACACTTGCACTGTGTGAATTGTATTAAATAATTTTTATACATGAAATACGAGTTTATTCTTACCATGAGTTACTGATCCGTATACCTCCGCCTCTTCACTTCATTGTTAGGACCAGCATTGTCGTCGGATATCGTGCGTTTACGCGTTCTGTAGTGTCCGTACGCGAGCGTAGTTACGCCGTCGTCCAGTACATACCTCTTATCGTCATAAGGTGACAGGGAAAGTTTCGTTATACGTTGCGTGTACAGCTTATGACGATCGCTTCGTATACACTCGGCAGAGGTGAAAACAGTACGACTATCGAAAAGACACTCGCTGTACAATTGATGACGTAACCTATTTTTTATTGCCGTCCTTGCACACCTTTCGCCACCTTTTTGTCGGTGCGGTCGGACAATAGAAGCGAGTAACATTTCGCTCTGAGTCCGACAAATTCCCTGATGGGTTTCCCGTGGGTTTCATCCTTGAACTTCCCCACGACCTTTTTGTTGTCGTCGCTATGACAAGGATGATCCACGGGATAGTCCGACGTGTCGAAAAGGTGGAGATCCTCTTTCATATCAGCGTACACATTATCAGTCCGTATGCTGTAAAGTAAACTGTCTGTATCAGTCATCAGTAATGTCAATCGTTGTCCGTACTTGGCGACAGCGTACCGATAATGAAAGTCGTACATTATTAGTTTGCTGACGTCGAGTACTGTGAAGCCGACGTACACCGGACGGGAAAGGAATATCGTCCTGTTTCGTAAGCAGCCGACCAAGTCATCGGTATAGCGGATCATACGCTTTAGTCGTGGATTGGAAACCAGTTTCTGCAGCCGTTGTTCGTTAGAGACTAGTTGGAAGTCTATTCGTTTCCTCACGTTCTCCAGCGATTTACCATAGACGGCGTTGACCATCAGTTTGAAAAAATCCTTTTCAAAACTGTTTGTGGCTGCCGCTCTCTTTTGCGTGTTGAAATCGATAAACGGTTTCATCCACGCTCTCTGTTTAAAACTCAACACCCTATGGATCGCTTTCAATTCTAGTCCAAGACTCAGATACAACTTTAAATTTCGAAAATGGAGAACGTATTTTTGTTTGTCGTCCAAAGTCGTCAGCAACTTGCGAACGGACGACGAAGGCGTTTCCGATCCGCTAAACCCTTTTGTATAGTGCAGACGTGTGTGGAGTCGGTGAGAGTATGGTGAAAGCTTGTCGGGATTGACGCAGGAACGGACGGGCGCCAGTGGATAATCGGAGTGGAGGTCGTGAAGTTCACGTGGATAGTGTAGGTCGACTTCGAGTATGTAGCCTGTGTCACTGTCATCGCTCAGAGTACGCACGTCCAGTGAGTCGATCTCGTTACGATCAAGCCATCTGAAGTCGGCGTAAGGGAGCGGTTGTGACATGGCTGCACCGTAAAGGTTGTTGCAGTCAGTGTACAGTATGAAAGAGGTCGGCTTTGAAGCATCGTACTGATCGATGATTAGCGGGTTGTTGGCCTTGGCATGGCGGTTGGGTACCATGCTAACGCCGCCGCGAACAGACGATTCGATAAAGAGATGCTGATCTATATCCGTCAACAGCTCCAGTTGCACACCGCTCATCTTCAACATCGCGTGCCAAGCGACGCCAGGAAGCGAGTAAAGATGAGCCGGGTCGATCTGGTAGTACCGCATGGCCATCTCACGGAACGCCTCGAAGACGTCGGCCAGCAGCAGTACATCTGTTTTCAGATACAGATCGTGATATTCACCCAGCGTACGGATTCCGAAAGTCCGCCACACGTTCTGCGCGTGAGCGAATCTTCGTCCGACACAGGTGATTCACTCAGCCTGTTGAAAAAGTGTTCACGTGCAGGCAGACGTGTTTCGTCGAACTTCTTGCTACCTGTCATATAATCGTAAGGGTAGACGCCCTTACGTAAGAGTAGCTCGAAGTGTTTTTCGAAACATTGCTTCGTTAAAGCGAAATCTGCACCGCTCGCGCGCAAGTTTCCAACCAGCATGTCCAAGGACGTGTTCAAAAATTGAAGCGTGTCTACGAAACGCAGGGCACCCAACGAGACCGATACGAAGCGTTCACTAGTGGTAGCGATAAAAGCGAGATTGTCGTATTTGCCCAACCCTTGTACCAAGTGATGCGCATCGTAACCTCGTAAGTTATGAAAAAAGACGGGTATGTGTCGGGGAGTCTTGAAGTTGAGGTTACAAACGTTGTGCGCTGCGCCCAGGTATTGACCGGTCAGATGACAGTGGTTGCGCACCTTGTCGTCGTCAGTCAGAGGTTTTCCACAGAGATGGCATACGACGGTATTTGCGAAAGATAACACGTCATGCTCACTCATAGTCATAGGCACGATGGAATGTATGATTCTGAAGAGTTCACGCTCTTCGACGACCAGTCTATCGAGAAAGGTCTCTACCACGTTCTCACCATGATAAACGACCTGAGGTTTGAAAATTTTACGCTCGTGGTCGACTATGAGGTAGGAGAAACCTGAAGGAAGGTGTAACGACTCCGTTGTGGTGGACGATGTGTGAGGAGGAGCGTCGCAGCGATGGCAAGGGATGATAAAAGATTCAAAGTCTGCGTATATCGCGAAAGGGACCTTGTGACAGTAGGTGTAATTTTTGAAACACATCACTTTCTCCTCCTCCTTCACAGGTAAACGAATTCTCTGTTCACCGTACGGTGAACAGTGGGGGACGTGTTCGGTAAGGAGCCGTTCTTCGTAGAACCTGTGCAGACAGTAATCGCAATAGAAAGAACGCCCGTCGTGTTTGGTTAGTGAAGACAATAAGCGACTCATATTTTTTACTAAACAGTAATGTTTTCGGTCGTTAGTGGTAAGAAGTAATAGATTAACGTGATGTCGTCTACCAATGGAAGGAGTTATTCTTAACGGGTAAATTTCATTGTCTTCGTATCCGAAAACATTTATAGAAATGTCAGAATTGTCTCGTTCGAATTTCACAATGTCGCATAGACAGGTGGGATAAGTTATACAGGAAGTGATGATACTGTGGAAATGTGATTTGTATTTCGATACACGATCGTTGTGCGAGTGTTGAGGAAATAGTGCGGCCAATACTGACCATACGAAACACATTTGATCGCCCGTATTGTTCACGTTGATGATGGATTTAGTACGAGACAATTCGGGGGGTGTACGGATGAAACTGGAGGCGGCCAGCGGTTGGTACCGTGAGAGAACGAGTTCTAAAGAGACGATGTGGTCCAACACCCAACCGCTACCCTCGCGTGTGAATTTATAAATTGATTCAATGATTTTTTCGTACGAAGCTTCTAAACGATCCGGCAATATGTCTTGGTCACCGATCAGCGTCGTATGGCATCGTCCATGAAAATAGGCTTCAGTCGTCACTTCTTCGTCCTCGTCTGTGTCAGCGTTTACTATGTACTTGACAAATCTCGCTTTAACCGTTATATGCCACTTTATACTAAGCAATCGTGTCAGTTCGTTTAGAATGTCCGTACGTAACGTATCGTGCATTTCATCGAAAAAGGTTATGACATCGTTGACACATTCTTCGTCCTCCGTAACAGCCGTGTAAACGTACGATATCAACGCGCCACGCAACGAATGTTTACGAGCAACAGCAAACGACTGCATTCTTGGTACAATTAACTATAACAACAACAACAAACTTGAAACGATAAAAGCAAAACAATTACTTGCTCGCTTGAGGAACAATGTAATACTGATATGAAGTTAGAAATTAATCACCACTTTATATGCACCACGTGAAACTTAGTCTGCACGAGACTTGCAGGTTAACTACAAAGTGAACGTGAACAGCGATCTCCTCTCCGCTTACACTTCATGCTGCGCGCGCAGCTATCCGCTCCCACCACCATGATACCGAACTATTACCGTCAACGATCCCCCACTACTAACTGCGTGCACAGCTATCTGCTCCCACTACTGTGCTTTATTTCATACCGACCAATCGACGACAGCCATCCCCACTACGGATGCGCGCGCAGCTATCGCTGAGGAGGTGAAATGCAACGCGACAAACTAACATTCTTGCTTCAGATATGGATGTGTACACATATTCTTTTGCAAGCCGATTAAAAAGCTTTTATAACATCAGTCGTCGTGGTAACATTAAATTTTACGTTCATAAATTTCCGAATGCGAACGTAAAAATTTTTGACCTAGCCAAAGCCGGGTTTATTTACGAAGACGATGGTGATGTTGTAAGATGCTGCAAGTGTAAAATACGAATTATGGATTGGGCAGTGGGTGACGATCCTGCCCAAGTCCATAAGGCGTCAATGCCCGCATGCGATTTCGTTCGTGAACACTTGTAGAAATCGACGCACGCAAAAACGGCTCTTTTCAGAGCCGACATAAACTCATGTACAAACATACCCGTTTGGGTAGTACTAGGTGTTAGTACTACTACTACTACCGAACGACAGTAGTCACTCCAAAAGTGTGAGTGAAGACACCCATAATAAAAAAAAATTATAAATAAAAAATTCCTCAAACAATATGCGTATACACTATAAATATCACGATCATGACTAATAGCGTATCACTCACATCGCAGATCATCGACACGATGGACGTCTATCGATACGATGATGGGAAACATTTCACAATAACAAAAGCTTCACGAAGCGCGATACGGTCCAACTTATGTTCCGTGTATTTTGTGAAGAAAAGACGATTTTGCGGCAATTACTGTACACGTTACAAGTTCGGTGTTGACAGATATCACGGACGTTGTTGGCATCACATTAAAAAACGTACCAGTGATCTGCCACCTATCGTGCTGTTGATGATAGTCTCCGATCGTATACACAACAAATCACGTTGGCTTGAATTTATCGAAGAGTGCGAACGAAACAACGTACCGATAGAACTCGTAGTTTACGAAAAGAGTATGTTCAAGTGTACCGTACGTCATGGATGGAATTTTCTTTCACGTTTCCGCCCGATTCCCGAACTGTATCGTGCCGTTCAACGCGTGCACGGTTTACACGATTCGCACGGACGGATGAACTACGCAACGGTGTACACGGACATGCTCGCATATGGAAGTTCGATCCCTCACGCTTCGTGTTGCATTGTCATTACGGAGCGCACTATTCCGATACGTACACCTATTGAAATATACAGAAGCGCGACAGCGATAGCGCCAAAGTGCGCACTAGATCCTAGCTACAACGTAAGTTTTGACGTGCGCTGCCCGCCGTCCTCGTTACCGACACTAACGAGAGGGAAACAGTTCGCGATAGTGAACAACAAGGCGCAAGGATTGTTTTCGGTACCCTTTCTGAAGGAGGCGTTGCCTACGCTTCGCGAGTATTGTGAATACTTCGGTCTGCAGTATTCGCACGAACAAGGGTACATGGTGAAAGACCGACGTTTGTACAAACAGTGGCAGCGGTGCACCTGTGCTATGGCTGACGAATTTTGGTTGTTGAACTCGTACCTGATACGCCTGCACTTGGAGTCACGAAGTCAGCGCCCGATCGCTGAACTCAAAGCTAAACACATGTGCGAGCGTCTACCCGAGAACGATAACGTCATAGTCGCGGAAATGCACGAGTATCGCGACAACGTTATACGTAGCGTCGTATTCAAAGACATGAATTCCGTCAAGACCGTACGAGCGTTGGACACGAAACAACATACGCTCATGAGATATTACAGCGGAATGGGTCTCGTGCGTAATGGGTGTATGAATATCGGTTTAGCTCACGTTTTAACGTACTTGCGCAATCACAAGAAGAACGCGCTGTTCTTCCGTTCAGTCGAGATGATATAATTGGGTGTGGTGTGGTGGCGTCGCGACAGTCATGTGATGGAACGCAGTCGTACCAGAACGGTACCAACGAGAGTTACGTTCAGCACAGAGCGGACGGTTTACGACGTGCCAGCGTATTGTGAATCACGGTTTGCAACGCGACGACATGAGAATGAAACAACGAGCGAAGAACGTACAGCAGACCGTTCGCAAGACTATTGCGTCGGAGTTGCACAGACCAGTAAGACGGAATTTTCCGAGACGAGCGGTCGAGTTGAAGGGACTTCACGACTTGTAACAAGCGGACCTGGTAGAGATGATACCTCACGCGAAGGTGAACAAGGGATTCAAGTACCTCATGACGATGATTAACGCGTTTAGCAAGTACGCGTACGCAGTTCCGTTAAAAACAAAGACGGGTGTAGAGGTCGCACGAGCTCTGGAACCGATTCTGCGCGCTAATAAAATGAAATATCTTCAGACGGACAACGGGAAAGAGTACTACAACAGCGTCGTACAAACGTTGCTGAGGAGATATGGTGTCACACTGTATTCTACGTATAGTGAGAAAAAGGCGTCCATCGTGGAACGCTTCAACCGTACGTTGAAAACTCATATGTATCGTGCGTTCAGCGAACAAGGTCATTACCGTTGGTTGGATATGTTACCGGAACTGGTCAGAGTGTACAACGACAGCGTGCACAGAACGATCGGAATGAAACCATGTCAGGTGAACGAATCCAACGAACGCACGGTGCTACGACGGATTCACAAGAACACAGCGAGAAGCATCGACTATAAACAACCAAAGTTCAAAGTAGGCGATCGAGTGCGTATAAGCAAATACAAAATGACGTTCGCCAAAGGATATATGCCTAACTGGACGAACGAGATATTCCATGTTCACACGGTACGTACCGCCAGCGTACCCGTCACTTATTCGTTAAAGGATCATACGGGAGAAGTGTTGAAAGGCGGTTTTTACGAACACGAAATCAGTAAATCGAACGTTGGTGACGTGTACTTGGTAGAAAAGATCGTACAACGTAAAGGTGATCGTGTGAAAGTCAGGTGGTTAGGATTCGATGGTAAACACGATTCGTGGATACCCAAGAAGAACTTGCTATAACAAGGAATTGGCTTGCGGAATAGAACCAGTATGCGTCGGTGCGTTACGATGACAACATGCGCGCTGTGTACGGTGTGAAAGACGTTGTGTCGCATCCTGGCTACGATGTGTACGTCGTGAACACGCCCGAGAACGAGATCGAGCGCATGCGCAGGATATTAACAGTACACGAGTATTGGCAACGGGTTACTAATCGTGTGACGAGATTCCGACTCAGCGAAATAGTACATAGAGGCACCGGATTCGATCACTACAAAGAATGTGTTTGGTCGGATCCGAACTGTGAAACGGGTCCTGACACTTGTGTGTGCAGTTACATATCTGTCGATTGTACCAACATAGTGCGAATATTAACTAGACTTTGGACGGAACAAAATGAAAATATTACAACAAACGCACAGACTAAAAATAAAGGACGTGGACCATTCGAAATTGTGTGGCGATGGTGGTGGCGGTGGTTGTGGCAGAAAAAACGTAAGCACGGACGTCTTCTGCCCGATACCGTACGTTCGATCATCTGCGGACCTTCCGCGTGTGGAAAGACTAACGTCATGTTCAACCTATTGTTCGATGTGAACGGGTTGAGATTCGCGAACCTGTACGTGTTTTCTAAATCATTGTTTCAACCCAAATATCAGATGCTGGAAACCCTGATGACACGACTTTCCAACGAAGGAATGGGTTATCACGCGTACAACGATAACGATGAGGTACCCCCTCCTGACGAGGTCGATCCCAATTCTATTATTGTGTTCGACGATGTGTCTTGTGAAAGACAACACAACATACGCAAGTATTTCGCTATGGGACGACACAGTGGAGTGGACACGTTTTACCTGTGTCAGACGTACAGCCAAGTGCCGAAACAGTTGGTACGCGACAACGCCAATCTAATAGTGTTGTTCAAACAGGACGATCTCAACTTGAAGAACGTGTACAACGATCACGTCAACATGGACATGAAATACGACACGTTTAAGAACGTGTGCGCTGAAGCGTGGAAAGATCGTTACGGGTTTCTCGTCGTGGACAAGGATTCTTCTATCGACATCGGTAGGTACAGACTGGTTTCGATCGTTTCATAGTAGTCACGTCTAACGATTAACAGCTGTTCACCAAAAAAATTGTCGAGCGTACGGGTAAATACAAGTGTCCCGCTGTCAGCAACGTTAGTCGACGTACCGACGTTTATCGAGATGGACGAAAAGAAGAAACGATTAGCCCACGATATCGACACGATCAGCGATGACATACGGAAGAAATACCGTGCGTTAAAACACGGTATCCGTGAAGAGGAAGCAACTTTATCCAAAAGTTACAAACCGATACTGGAACCGTTACAAACTATTTCGCAAGCGTTGGTTGAAAAAAAACGTAAAACAACAAACGAAAAGTCGACGAAAAAGATGAAGCGTGAGGAGGAGGAGGAGGAGGTGGTGGAAGAGGAGGATCTGATGGGCGCGAGTAGTAAGATCGATATAGGAACACCGCTCCGTCACCGATCGACACCACGTTTCCTGAAAACACCCGTGATAGCCGAAACATCGGACGAGGACGACGACGACGAGGACGATCCTAGTCTTAACATCGAAAAAATGTTAGACACACCAGAAGGAAGGCGTGAAGCGCGTAGATATTTTCTGTCCAAATACGACAGCGCATCGTTAGCGAACAAGTACATGCGCATGATCGTGTCGGCCGAACGTGATCGTCTGATGGACTATACATACGGTGTAAGAAACACAAATGGAAAATGGATGATCGGTGATTCACCGTTTGAAATCGAAACGGACGATACGATCCTCATCAACGGTAAACGATATAAAGGCACACCGGGTCTATACGAACTCGTGTTCATGAAGGACCCTAACGAAAACATTTACAACGAGACGGATATGAAGGCGTACAAAGATATACTACGCGCCACCAGCGCGCACAAGCATTATTATTTAGCGAACGCTCAGGTAAAGGCGAACAGAGGTGTAAAGTATAAACGGATAATATCAAAGCTGTTCCCACCGAAACGTACAGGACACGGGTATAATACCGACAGAACGTATATGGTAGCGTCGAAAAAAAAAGACAAAATCGATTACGTGCACTGGGACGATCCGAATGAACTGGTGGACAGATTGCGAGTGTTGATAGCGTCACAGCGCGCTGGAAACGGTGGGCACACGAACGAAATCGTTTCAACAGTAGAAGAACTACGTGAAGCTGACATCATCGTATAAATTAGACGGGTATACGACGACTACCGTCATTAGCAACAGCATCGAGACACGATTCACACATGTATACCACGCTAGTGTTTATTATCGCGTCCACGAGAGTCGTCGCATCGTCCTTCGAGAGTAATAACGCGAACGATATAGACTTCGCTATCGATTACATGACGCGTTACGGATATGTGCCCGACGATAGTTTACAAGACACAGACAACGCCACCGTCGACGGCGGCGTTATTACGTCCTACCTGCGGACGTTTCAAGAGAATTACAATTTAACCGTAAACGGAGAATTGAACAACGAAACGATGAATCTGATGCAGGCGCGGAGATGTGGTAACAAAGATTTTGCGTCGTACACCTTACGAACGCCTTGGACCAAGAGACGACTGTCGTGGCGATTCGTTCACGGTACCGCTGACGCTATAAAAGCGACACGACAAGCGTTCGCTATATGGCGGAAATATTCAAATTTGGAATTCGAATATCGACCCAACGACATAAATGTGGACATAGCCATCGCTATGAGATATTTTAAACACAGGTGTCTGACCTCCAAGTGTACGATCTGTGGGTACGATTTGGACGGACGGGGAGGTATACTCGCACACGCTTACTACCCGCCCGATCTACCTTACAACACTTCCGAAATACATATGGACTACTACGAATCGTGGAATTATACGAACGCAACCGAAATACCGGACGATCAGACCAGTTTTCTACAGGTGCTAACGCACGAGATCGGACACGCGTTAGGACTGGCTCATTCCCTCGAGAAAGAATCGATCATGTACCCTTTCTACGTACCGCGCTCGGATGGACCGTTCGACCTGAGAGACGACGATATAAGAGGCATTCAGCACTTGTACGGGAAGCCGTCGATCGCTATGGCGACGACGACGACGACGACGACGAGGTCGATGACGAACGACACCGTCCGGACGACGACGGATTTATGTCGACTAAAGAATGTTAATCAATTTTTAATAATCAACAGACACGTATATATAGTGCACGATAACTTTTTGTGGACAATGGACCTCGAGTCGAAGCGTCTGGGTGGTGGTGGGAGTCCGCTTCTGTTGACGGATTGGTTGACGTTCTTACCGTTAACGTTCACCAAAGTTTCGGCGATGTACCAGAGACCGCGCTCCGAAGAAGTGGTGCTCTTCATAGACGGATACGTGTACATGTTCGATATACACAGTCTACAGCCGGTGAACGGGTATCCAAAAGCGATCACGACTCTCGGTGTTCGCACGCTGACAAAAATAAACGCTGCGATACACACCTACACAGGACGTACATTTCTGCTGTATAACGATATGTATTACGGTGAGATAGACGAGTGCTCGTTCATGATCAAGAAACACGGATACGTTAAAGATCGCTTTGTCGGCTTACCTGAAGCCGTTGATAGCGCGTTTCGATATACCGACGGAAAGATTTATTTCTTCAAAGACGCACGTGTATACGTGTACGATGAATTTCTAGACACGATCGTGAAAGGAAAACATACCGACGGACTCTCCGTCGTCGGAATAAAATGTATAGACAGTACGATCGTATCAAAACTAATCGATTTATTACGTGAATACGTATAAATTCTGCGTACGATGGTCGACGCGCATCATTAACGAGATGAGCGTTGACAAGTTCGGCAGACACCAGAGCGCCGTCAGAGTCCAAAGGGAGACGCGACGCAGTCTGCGGGAGGATATCGGAATCGCGATGACAGAGGACGGACACTTCGATGTAGCGGGGAAAAAAATACACAACTTGGGCGAACCGCATGATGGTAACGATGCCGTTCCACTGCGGTTCGTGCAAGACCACTGTCTGGTCGTCGATCCGTCAACGCAAGGTTCCTCGAGAATAGACGTGAAAGGTAGTAAGCTCATCAACGTCGGCGCTCCCATCGATCTCACGGATGCTGTCAACAAGCAGTATGTAGACTACACGTGTTTGCGTTTCACGACGGTGCCGAACAAGAAGAACGGCACCGTCATCGATGCGCGGGACCATCGCATACAGTCTCTGAGAGACCCGATTCGTGCGAGAGACGCTGCGACCAAAGTATATGTGGACGCAAAGATCATACCGAAGGATACGAACTCTAACCTAATGGTCGGCAACGTGCGGATAACGCAGTTAGCGTCGCCTGTCAACAACAAAGACGCTGTAAACTTGGAATTTTTGAACCAACATACAATCACAACGGTAAACGACTCTTATTTAAACGCGCAAGGAAAGACTATTCTGAACGTCGGTGACGGTGGCACACGGCCCACAGACGCTGTGAACGTGCGTCAATTGGAGGACACGAAGCGGTACGCGAAGAGCGAAACGTACAAACTCGCAAAAGTGTTCCAACACCGTTGGGAGAAAGTGGTATCGTATATCTATAAATTGCATACGCACGCAGCGCGTACTTCACTCGGCGCCGAAGAGGCAGAGTTACTACTCACGAGCAAGGCGGAGACGAGCAAATTGATTAGCGATCTTGACAAGTCCTTCGACAAAAAGGACGAGAACGATTGGAGATCTCTTTATCGACAGCAGGCGAAACAGTAGACATGTACGAACTTCGTAGTCGTGTTGATAAAAAAAAGGGCGTGGTCTCATAGGAAAAATAGTTAAAAGCGCGGTACCATTCGTCACAAAGTCAGTACCTACACTGATCAATCGAGCGGTGGACGTATTACCTGTGGAACTACATCTGCCCGGCTACAGATTCTGCGGACCCGGAACGAAACTAGAGGAGAGATTGGCTCGTGGTGATCGAGGAATCAACGAGTTGGACGAAGCCTGTCGCGAACACGATATCGCCTACTCCAAGTATAAGGACAACGAACGAAGACGCGTAGCGGATCGTGTGCTAGCCGGCAAGGCGTGGGAACGTGTGAAAGCTTTGAATTCAGGCATCAGCGAAAGAGCGAACGCGGCGGCCGTAGCGGCAGCGATGAAAGCGAAATCGGCGTTAGGTAGCGGACTATGCTGTGGTGGTGTGCGTAAAAGGCGTCGTCGCACCGGTCGACGCAAGTCGATTCGGCGCACGATAATCAAGAGAAGGAGGAGGACGACAGGGACGGGACGACGAAGACGGACCGGTGGTGGTGGTAAAAGGGCTTCGGGACTATACCTTCGTCCGTACCGAAAAAACTAATCGAAATACCTGTGCGCCCGTTGTCCGATGGAGATCTGTACGAGTACGCGAAACGATTGCGCGTACCTCATTTCAGAGGCGTGTACATGCGCGACGCACTTCCTCGCTCACCGTGGGAGAACGAAAGCGCGATCGTGAATCTGGACGACGCTACCGGACCGAGCACGCACTGGGTATGCTACAAGAAGCGTGGTGACGGAGTCACGTACTTTGATGGATTCGGCAATCTACGCCCTCCCGTCGAGCTAATACGGTACTTTGGATCGTACGTGAACGACGTTCGTTACAATTACGCGCGTAAACAACCGCCGGACACGGTCATCTGCGGACATTTATGTTTGGATTTTTTGACATCAAACGATCAGTAAACGACGAGATGTCTTCGCTTACGGTCACCGTCACGGGTACGGATCCAAGCGCACTGGTTTGTGACTTTTTTCCACCGCTCGAACTGACGGACGGTGAATGGTATGCAGGACTGCTGGACTTTACCACGTACAACTCTATACCGAACGTGGAAAGCGGAAGAACGCTTAGTCTTTCCTGTACTAAAGGGTCCACGTAAAACGCTAGAACTCATCAAAATACCGACCGATGCGTACGAAATCAGTGATATCGAAACGTACCTGAAGAAAGAGCTATCAGACCCGAAATTTACTCTACGCCCTAACAACAACACGTTAAAATGTGAACTTTATTGCTCATACGAGATCGATTTCGAGCGTACAGAACACGGAATCGGTACCATGTTGGGTTTTTCCAAGAACCGCAAGTTAGAAGCGTATATATTACACACGTCGGACACACCAGTAAACATTAACAAAGTGAACGTTTTGGAGATAAGGTGTAACGTCGTACAAGGTTCATACAAGGCGGGACGAAACGACCATATACTGCACTCGTTCTACCCGACTGTCGAGCCTGGATTCAAGATAGTCGAAACGCCTGCCAACGTCATTTATCTTCCGCTTAACATACTACACTTGTGTAACGTTACAGTGTCCGTACACGATCAGGACGGTGATATTGTGAATTTTCGTGACGAAGTTATCACCGCGCGTATACATTTGAAACGCGCGTAGTAATCATGGGATTTTATTTCAACGATACCGCTTTACCTACAGCATCGGTGACGAAGAGCGGTGGTACACACAAGATAAAAGTGGACGACACTTTTGGACAGAGTATCAGTAGACGTACGTCGTTGACGCGATTAACAACGGCTAACCGACGCTACCTGATTTCACAAGGATTCAAACTCAAGAAAAACAAGTAATATGGCGGACAGTGGTATCGTCTTATCGGTCGAACGACGACCGTTTTTTGAAGACAACATAACACATTACGAATATCATCCTCATGCACCATACGCGTCGACGTCGCGATACGGAAATAACGATGAGATACGTATACCTATCCTGCAACAGGAAGTCTTCACTTTACCGATGGAAAGTTTCCTGTACGTTGAAGGCAAGTTGAGCAAGAAGACCGACAGCACCGATACTGTGAACGTGAAAATGGTCAACAACGCGATCGCATTTCTCTTCGAAGAAATCCGATACGAACTGGCCGGTGTGGAAGTGGATCGTACCAAGAGCGTTGGCATCGCATCCACTATTAAAACCATGCTATCCGTTGGTATGCATGACGTGGTTTCGATGAAAAACGCCGGTTGGGTTGCCCCCACGGCTAACGAGCTAACACCTTCCGGTAAAAACGGTGAATTCAACTTTTGCATACCATTGAGGATGCTGATGGGATTCGCTGAGGATTTCACGCACGTCATATTAAACATGAAACAGGAACTGATACTGTTGCGCACTTCCACTGACGTTAACGCACTGTTCTCGTCCACGGATACGTCAGCTAATGCCGATATAGAACTGACCAAAATCTCTTGGATGATTCCGTTCGTGTACGTGAACAACGAAGTACGGATACGGCTGTTGGATATCGTACGCAAGGATTTACCGCTTTTCTTACCGTTTCGCAGTTGGGAACTCCACGAGTACCCGGCTTTACCTTCAACTGACAGACAGACTTGGACGGTAAAAACAACGACACAACTGGAGAAACCGCGGTACGTGATACTCACGTTCCAGACCGCTAGAAAGAACGATCTGAAGAAACACGCGGACGAATTCGATCACTGCAAGGTGACCAACGCAAGACTCTTTCTGAACGACAAATACTACCCGTACGATAACCTGAACCTGGATATCGATAATGGACGTTACGCTCTGCTGTACGACATGTATACAAGATTTCAAAAATCGTACTATCATAGAACTCAATCCAACGTACTTCTAGCACCGACCGAGTTCATAACGAAAGCACCGCTATTCGTCTTCGATTGTAGCAGACAGGACGAGTCGCTCAAGTCGTCACCGGTCGACGTCAGATTAGAATTCGAGTCATCGACCAATTTCCCCCCTCAGACCGCGGCCTACTGCTTGATACTGCACGATTCGCTCAACGTCTACACTCCGCTGTCCAACACGGTGCGCAGACACAATTAAACTCACTCTATATATTATTGTTTTTTTGCTGTAAATATTATGTTGCTTTTTACAATATTATGTGTGTGTGTGTGTGTGTGTATTTCATGTATGTGTTTTTTTTATATTAAAAGATGTAATCAATTTTCATGTATTTTATTTTCTTAATACCTGTAACCTCCCTCTTTCCGAACGGTGGGAGAGGGAAACGTCTCCCCTCCTATTCTTCGCTCAGTGTTTCATCAGCGCGAGTCGTGAGAGGACGTGCACGATGCTTTCGTACGATCACAAGGATGACGATAACGATCGCAACGAAAACCGCTATTTCAGACAGTGCGGTGAAGCGATGACGATCAAGTCCGTATCTCCGGACGACAAAGAAGTGCAGATCGCACTGATTAAAAAAATCATATCTCCTTATCCACGTTACAGAAACATTGAAGACCGTTTAAAGAGTTTTAAAGATTGGCCGATATCGTTGACGATAACGCCTAAAGAACTAGCCGAAGCGGGTTTCTTTTACAACGGATGCAACGATAGAGTGATATGTTTTTGCTGTGGAGGCGGTTTAAACAAATGGGAGCGAGGAGAAAACGCTTGGACGGAACACGCACGTCATTTCCCCGTGTGCTCTTACGTAATGTTAGTGAAAGATAAAAAATTCATCCTAAAGGCATTGGGTATCATTACCGAACCGGAAGCAGCAGCAGGAGCAGCAGCAACAGCAGTGGCAGCAGAGAACGGACAAAGCACCGACTCGATCAAAGAGAATAACAAAAAAGAACCGGATGCAGCAGCAGCAGTGGCAGCAGAGAACGGACAAAGCACCGACTCGATCAAAGAGAATAAAAAAGAAGAAGAAGGGGGTCCGGATCGGGATACGATGTGCAAAGTTTGTTACGCACACATTGTTGAAGTCGTACTTATTCCCTGTCGTCATTTTGTCATATGTGTGAATTGCGCCATCACTCTAAATCAGTGTCCCGTATGTAGAGCCACATACACCGCTTATATGAGAGCGTATTTCTAGTTCGTTTTCATGCACTGAGAACGTCTAAACAACGTGCAGTCAGAAAACGAACAGCAAATTCATACTCGCGCTTACCGACTGTTAATACAAAAGCAAGAACGTTTCGTCTAATGCATGAAATAAACCAGTAAAAATAGTTTAAAAAACAATGCTGCTGCTGTGACGGAAGTGTTTATAAATAAACGATATCTCACTACTTCCTCAGTGTTTCGGAAGGACGTGTCGAGAACGAACGCATGGAGCTGTTGACTTCGTACGAGTACAGACGATGCAGTGACTTAACGAACGCAGTACTGTACCCTGTAGATCTTTTTGTATACAACGTTTTGACGCAAGAATTTGTTGCACTGATTCGTGACGTGGAGACAAGGTACAAAGTAAACGTTCCGAAAAAATTCTTTACGGACGTTTCACAACATACAACGTGTCTGTTTCGCGAGACGGACGGATCGGCAGCGTTCCTAGTAGCACCGAACACATTGTTTGTAACGAAAAAAGATGGCAGTCGACGAGCTAGCAGTCATACTTGACTTTCACTGTTTCGTGGACGATAACGGAAACGAACTCGTCAAGGAACTGGCCGTTATGGATGTCACCGCATTTACCAGCAGACATTGGATATTTGCACCACCAGTGAACACGAACGTTTCGAATCACAAACACATGAGGACGAACCGATGGTTAACGAAGCATTATCACGGACTAGAGTGGAGGGACGGGGAGACATCGTGCGAACATCTTGTGCCGATTTAGTAAAATACACGTTTCCTTTTAACTATGTGTTCGTAAAGGTTTACAGAAAAAAAGATTTCTGGAAAAGCGTATCGTGCATTACAATATTATAAATTTAGAAGATTTCGGTTGTCCTAAACTCGAACAATTACGTCCGATGCACGGAACAGCATGTTTCGCGCACCGTTTATTTCCAGAAATATGTACAAATAATAGAGTGCACGCTTTACGCGAGTGGGTTATATCGGATTTTAGACTTATCAGTAGGTTTCTGGTAAATTATTAACATTTTTGTTTTTATTTAGCATCATGTCGCTTGCATAAAAATTACTGCCTTCACACCCTGTCTAGACGCATAAAAAACTAGTGCCGCCGTCTGGTCGTCTTTCCCCTTCCGCGCTCAACATGAATCAATGACATCACTCTGTCTAGACGTATAAAAAAATAGCGGCATCTTTCGCTTGCATAAAAATTACTGCCTTCATGTCAGAATAAGATTACATAACCCTGTCTAGACGCATAAAAAATTAGTGCCGTCGTCTGGTCGCCTACCCCCCTTCCGCTCTCAGCAGGTTCGATTACAACACCTTGTCTAGACAGATAAAAAAATAATTGCCGACTGGTTGCCTCCTCCCACCCACCGAACATGACGTGTGAAAGCGGCTTTCATCCTGTTTCACAGGGTTAATAATAACAGTTTACTGCTCGTTGTCTGGTTCCCCCTCCCTCGCGCTGTCTGGTTTCCCCCTCCTCAACAGCCTTCCTACTTATAACGACGCAAACGAGCGTTATTTAATTCAGACCTTGACAGAGACGCAAGCGAATAGTGATTCTTCTTCATTAGAAATGGCTTCATTCGTTGCTAAGTTCGCGGACATTAGTGCTATACAATATAGGAAAATTAAAGAACTAGTAATGGGTGTAAAATATCCCATAGTGCAACTTCAAAACGTAGACAGTAAATACGGAAACGCTGTACTCGCTACTATCCAGGACTATACGGACGATAAATTGAAATATCGTGTTTATCTTCCAAGGAGATACGCAGGCGTTTGGGAAGACGATGAGTTAAAACATTTAGCACCGAACTCACTATATCTCGTTTACCGTGGAGAAAAAAACAGGGCCTACGTGGTGGACATTTTAATGTAATACTGGATGGACATCTTATGAAGTAACAAGTATATTTGTATGTCATAATGTACACATTATTAAATTTGTAATATATATAGCGCTTACATGTAATTCATTTGTTTTAATTACAATGCAGTGTGTGTATGTGTGTGTGTGTGTGTGTGTGTGTATGTGTGTGCATAATATGTATTTTAACTTGAATGCAATCATAAACTTGTAATATAGTGTGATTACATATATTTCTTAATTGTACAAAATTGACAATGTACGGGTGTTTACATATTATGTATTTTAACTTGTAATTAGTATGCATACATATATTTCTTAATTATACACAATTGAAAATGTACACGTGTTTACATATTATGTATTTTAACTTGTAAGTAGTGTGCATACACGTATTTCTTTTATTTTAATTATATGCAATTGTCAATTCAATTCATTGTGTGTGTGTGTGTGTGTGTGTGTGTGTGTGTGTGTGTGTGTGTGTGTGTGTGTGTGTGTGTGTGTGTGTGTGTGTGTGTGTGTGTGTGTGTGTGTGTGTGTGTGCATAATATGTATGTTAACTTGAATGCAATCATAAACTTGTAATATAGTGTGATTGCATATATTTCTTAATTGTACAAAATTGACAATGTACAGGTGTTTACATATTATGTATTTTAACTTGTAATTAGTATGCATACATGTATTTCTTAATTATACACAATTGAAAATGTACATGTGTTTACATATTATGTATTTTAACTTGTAAGTAGTGTGCATACACGTATTTCTTTTATTTTAATTATATGCAATTGTCAATTCAATTCATTGTGTGTGTGTGTGTGCGTGCGTGCGTGCGCGCGTGCGTGCGCGCGTGCGTGCGTGTGTGTGTGTGTGTGTGTGTGTGTGTGTGTGTGTGTGTGTGTGTTTAAATATTTTAACTTGTAATATATTGTGCTTATTGATAAAATTAAACGATATTATCTTAACATTTCATTGTATTTAATTTCAAAAATTCCTTTGAACTAACAGTACATTTAATCATATTTTAAATAACAGTATAACACTCAATCTACAAGCTTGAACGGTCGTTGCGCACCGACCGTTATTACATACATTCAATTAATAAAAAATCAAATTTATATTAAAATAATTGCATAATGGTAATATATTACAGAAACTAAAAAATAATTTTAAAGCAACTTACCCTGTACGAGATATTCTGTCTTTCACCGATGATGTCAAAGCAGAATCCAACGATGGTATGTACTTCAACAGATCAAATCTTTCGGCTTTTTATACATCGCTGAACCCCGCTTAAGGAAATGAAGATATGCAGACATGAACAATAAAAAAGTTAACGACTCAGGAAGGCAGATGTTCAGAGACTTGTTTGCCTAACCACGCCCGTGAACAAGGTCGACCACTACCGAATATCAGCTAACGCCCAGACGTCCTTACTGCCACAATATATAATTAAATTCTTTTTTTATACAAAATAATTGTCAACTCCAAACAGACACTTATTACATACCCCGTCACAATAATACAAATGATAATAATTTTTTTTAATTTTTAAATTTAAGTTTTCAATTGTGTTTATTTACAATTATCCTTTTTCCGTTCATGATGAGTGAATTGTTTTATTTTGTACGAAATAATTTTCACCACTGAACATACACTTATTACATACCCAACACATTAATATAAATGATAATAATTTTTTTAAATAATTTTTCATGCATGTATGCATTCTACAATTTATACAAGTAAAGGTCATCATTCGTATCTTTACAACGATGCCGAACACTTTGTTTTTTACTCACCACCGACACACAGACCAATCCTCGACGACGAACCGGATCACCGCGTGACCCGTTCGACGCTCGCCGGCCGCCAACGGCGGCCGGCGAACGGCGAACGGCACCGACCGGATCACGACGCAGCCTCACGAACCAGTTCGCCGTTCGCCATTCGCCGTCGGCGGCGGACGGCGTCCGACAGCAGATCAACCCGACGGCGGCCGGCGAACGGCGAACGGCGAACCGGATCACTACACGGGCTCGCGATACAGTTCGCCACGGCACACAGACACGCCGTTGCCAACAATACACCGCATCGACCATCGCCCGCAGCGACGTTCATATACAAAACCCGTACACTATAACACACGCAAGAGTCGACTACGGCGATCAACCAGCACGAGTCGGCAACGCCGACCACGACGATTTTACAACATGGCCGACCGGAAAAACACCTT
Organism: Magicicada septendecula; assembly: GCA_034769895.1. Lineage (NCBI taxonomy): Eukaryota > Metazoa > Arthropoda > Insecta > Hemiptera > Cicadidae > Magicicada > Magicicada septendecula. The sequence continues at coordinate 794,553,336 of CM068367.1, read as the reverse complement.
GCATATACAAACCCGTACACTATAACACATGCACGAAGCGGCAACGTCGACGACGTATACACCAATCAACGCACACATAACCCCACTTTATACTGACCGCCCACAACATGACCGAAAGCCGACTACCAGATTTTTACCCCCACCACCTAGATTTTTGAATTTCCCGCCATATGACGTCACATCCGGGGTAGAACTGTCAGTTTACCCCTACTCACCGTGACGACCTGCCACACACGGCGTACTTAGAGACCACTGCCGTGGAGATTTTTCGTGCTCTCGGCGGTGTCCTCGTGGTGCTTATAAGCCGCCGAAAAGAGAACTCTTGCACCCAGACTTGGCGGCTGTCTTCAATGCACACAGAAGAGGTGGGCAAGTGATAATGAAGCAGGGAAAGTAAGCTTCTCGTGCGAATACAAGATCATCTAAGAAACTTTTACATTCTGATCCCTTAACAGTTCGACTTCCGCATGCGGCATTCCACCACTAATCAGCTAATGAAACTGGTGGAATACGTCACAGACGCCGGATGTCGGAAAGAGCAGACCGTAGTCTGTTTCCTAGATGTGTAAAAGGCGTTTGTAAGTATCTGACATGACGGGATCTTATTCAAGCTCCAGAAAAATCTAGTTCTCAGGTTTCAACATTTGTTTGATTGCTAGCTTTCTGATGGAGAGGACCTTCTGCGTGAGATTAGACGACTGCATCTCTTTCGAGAGACGTATTACAGCCAGGGTACCTAAGGTAGCGTCATAGGTGCTCTCCTGTTTTCAGTTTAAGTCAACAATGTACCGAGATACCCTGAAGTCCAGTTTGCCTACGATACGGCAGTGGTAAATTGGAATGCTGTCGGCAAGCGGAATGCTGACAAGGCGATCGGACGACTTCAGCGCCCACTCGATGCGTTTGCGGCCTGGATGGATAACTGGAAAATTGCCGTCAACGAGACCAAGAGCTCCGCGGTGCTATTTTCCATGCCGCGGATGTACTGTGACGATTTAAATAAAAGAAATAATCAAGAAAATAAAAATTTTAAAAAAATTAAGGTTGCGAGCTCTTAAGCCATTTAAATCTCACTGTATTAATATAAAATACCTGTATGTACTCAGTATGCGAGGAAGCAGTAATTAATTAGTTATTTAGAAGATACTCTAATAAAAAGAAAAATTGTAAAGAGTTATTAATATCGTATTTAACCCTTTGCTTGTAAGCAGGCGCTGTCCTGTTGATTCCAGACTCGACATGCTTTCCGAGTCTTGTGTGAGTTAGAATAAGATAAAAAAAATTAATGTTAATAATAAAAAAATCTGAAGACATAAATAGTCGCTAAAACAACTGATTTAAATTATGTATAGTTGTTTAGGGATAGTTTGTATAAATAAAAAATGTTAACTTAAATATAGTTAGGAACTATATTCTCGCGCGGAAATTGTCCCACTAACTTTTGCCCAGTACCAGGCGAAGGGAGCGGAATTTTTTTTTCTTGCAATGGTGACTTCGTACAGTATAGACGTAGGAGCTGTGCGCTTAAAATATGTTAACTACATTTTGTCTCACCTTAAGATGGTGTACCAGATGTAGCTGTTTAAAGCATCTGGATGTGTTAATTAATATAGTCATGTAAATAGACAAGAAATTTAAAGTAAAAAAAAATCGAAACGTAAAAAGGAGTGTAACACAAGATGACTTCGTGCTTCAACTAATAACAACAATTCCAAAGTCATACCCGGAGATGTGAACTATCAGAAGCCACAAACTCTACTGCACGTGACAGAATATGCAGATCAGGACATCCGAGAATCTACTGTGACGATTTTAAATGTATCAAAAATCGCACAGATTAAAATTTTTTAATTTTAATAAGTAAGAGTATCATACACCCTTACCTATACCCAGATTCCTGAATCAACTTGAAACCTTCCAGTACCAACACGCCAAGAAAAGTATTAAGTAGTGAATAATAATAATAATTACTTAAATAATTAAAAATGCGACTAGAGAAATAAAGAAATCCCTAAGTCATAATAAAATAAACATAAAGTATTTATCTTCTAATTAATGAATAAATAATAATAGGAAAAGTACGAACTATTTTCTTAGTGTGTAAATACGCCCTAGCTTACTGAGCCCTCTCCCCTAAACCGTACGCGCATTCGGCCGTAGAACGTCGCAATGAGTAGACGTGAGTTTTGGTGTTGTACACATATACGTATGTGTATATTCTCTAGAAGTATATCCAGCGTGAAATCTTGTTATTGTGAATAATGTAGTGTCTAGAGTGTGTGAGAAAATATATAAATACAATAGAAAAAGGTAGCCAACACATCTCTTAAAAACAAAATCAAATGTAAGTGTAACATAGTTAACTACTAGACTGTAGTACTGCAAAGTGAGAACTATAACTGTAATTAAAATAAAGAAAATGTGAACTACAAGAATCTGCACTAAGAAAAGTGAAATTACAACATGTGGAACTTCAAGTAAACAACCTATCTTCGAGAGCTTCAAGTAAACTAAAAATCAACCCGATGTAGATACACCAAGAACAACGTATTCAACCCGTAGAAGACGACTGGAGATGTCCCAAGAATACAACAACAACCTCAGGTGATATCAAACCACAAATTTTGTAAATTTCTCCTTAATAAGAAGTAACAAAGAACTTTAAAGAACTTTCGCAATGTAATGAACAAATTATCAGATTTGTATATTTTGTAATTTTGTAAGAAGTAATAGTAACCGTAATGTATATATTGATAAATTAATAATTTTGAGAAAATTGAGACCCGGATCCGTGGTATTAAAACTAACAGTTATATGAATAAATTTTGATATAACAAGAATAATATAATTAAGATTTTGAAGCAGTAAAAGCGCTATTTACTAAGATAACTTTCTTTAAAATCAGGAATAATGTTTGATTAATATTTCAATAGCAATAAAGAGATGTTTTAGCTAATACCTAGTGAGTGAATAAGTTTATGCAAACCTTGTCAGTTTCCTATATCATACTTGTTTTGTAATTTGTTAGTAAGCGTTTTACTAACAACGGCAGCTGGTTTAGTTTACTGGTAAAGAATTAAACTAGTTCCCGATTTTTGTGTTGTCTTGCCAAGGGGCGGCACACTACAAGATCATCGTAGATATCTACACGACATATTGTTCAACCTGCGAACTTTTGGAGCCCTTTACAGAGGAAGGCCAGACCGAGATGACGACGTAGCTGTTCCTGTTTCCCAAGACGGATACCCCAGGACGAGTGTTCTGCATACCAATTAAAAGGTGACTCGATAGCCTGTCTATCGAGGGTTACTAATATTTGTTACACAACACATCTTGAAAGAGACTTTTCAGAAACTATTAACTTTGTAAAGACTTATAAATTAAATCTAAGAATTTCATGTAACTATTCTAACTTCATACGTTGTAACAGTTTATATGCTAATGTAGAGTAATATAATTCAAGCAATAATACCATTCTTCCATTGGTTGAATAAAAGAAAGTCTTGCAAGCTAATATCATGAAATGAGTATAATTAAAAGTCTTAATTACAGAAATACAGAAAGTTGACCCGGATCCGAGGTATAGCTATATAAAATCAAGTTTGATCTCAAAGTTTAAAGAAACCTTTCAAATAACTTAATAATTGAATTAGTAATGTCATGGGATCTGTCAGTATATGTTTTTTAAATGTTAAATAAAGAGAAGTCTTCTTGTTACACACATATGAGGAGTGCTTAAATCAATTGTATACCTTGCCATTGTTTCCTTACACAGTTAGTAAGTAATTTGTTACATTAATTATTTGTGATCAATTCTGTTACAACGTAGGCAGCCCATCTAATTAACGGAGTTTAATTACGAGGGGTTCCCTGGATTTGTAACGCGGCGAAAAGACGTTACAAAACTGCGCAACTCTGCTTACTTGTAAAAAAATAAGAGGGTAATTGTTTACAGAGTGTCACAAAAGTGCGCCACTATGCTAAATTTTATAAAGGTGTTTTAAGCAAACAAAATTGCGTCATTCAAAAAAATAAAGGAAACAAAGGAAAGAGTTTTAATTGTGTATATAGTGTCACAAACAAAATTGCATTCACTATGCGTGGATAAATTGTAAGATCAATAACTAAATATATAATATTGATATATGCACTCAGAAAGTTACTTTAATAAATGTAATGTTCAAAACATATTTAATAGTGTATTAAGTGACGTAGATGGTAGTATGTATAAGTAAAATATCCTTAGCGTCATACAATGCATGTAGCTTTTGCATTCTATAGGTCAGTAGGAACCTGCATAATTCGATGTAAGTACTTGCATACATGAATTGTGATCAAGCATAACAATTTTGGTCAACCGAACAATCTGTAACAGGTTTGTTTACGACAATCTATGACCTGTTGTTTCCTGAATCATTCTGCACAGTGTATGTCCAACTATCTAGCTTACATACACTAGTATGTGTTATTAAAAAAAAAAAATTGATTAAAAATAACTTTGTTAATAATAATAAAGTAATTAAGTAGAAGTTCGTGATTTAAAACTTGTGTACAAAATAAGTAATTATTTAATTGAGAAAAGTTTATGAATGAACGGAGCCAAAGTGTTGTCTAAGCGGAATAATAATAATAGAATCAAGCGTCTGCGCTCCCCTTCTCTTGTTTAAACCGGTATACAGTAGTTGTGTTATTCAGTCGCATTGTGGAGAACAATAAGAGTAAAACCCCCTCTCTCACTGACACGCTCAACCCTCCTTTGTTAACTAAATATGTAGGCCACCCTCTGACCTACATTCCAGTAAACAGCTGATCGGCTATTTAATCTTGAAAGATATGTGTGTGTGATTTCTGTCTCTCCCTTAGAAGAGAAATTGTTGTTTTCTAATTTGTGTAAATTTATTACTTATGAATTTATTATATGTATATGTAATATATGTGTAATATACTAGTATTAATTTTAAGTACGTGCTAATGTGCTAGAACAAAATGGCCCAATTTAACCCGGATTTGTTACTAAAAGACGAGCTGTCTTACGAAGCCCTTTTGCGTGGACTACCCCATGCTGATGTAACAGTCGCCGAATTACGAAGTTCAATTCGCGAATGTGGATTTGATGCGCCCGTGCAATTAAACTATCTAAGCCAACTCGATTATGAAAGCGAGAAAGAAATTTGTAATGCCAAGTATAGTGAACTATACTTATTGTCTCAAACACTCCAAGACGAGAAATCTCCGGCAAAAATTTTGCGGACTACCCAGAGAATAGAGCATTTAACCAGGCGAATAAAAAATTTGTCGATCTGGCCGAATCTCACAGAAATACCCGTTGATGTACAAAAGCTAGCAGACGAAGCTCTACGCCGCTTACCTTCAATTATCAACGATTTAAGACGAAAATCCGACTCATTCAGGATGGACGAAATAGAGAAATCATTAATGAAATTACACATCTCCCCAGTACAATCCCCCACCACTGGTTTACTTCCGCCTAACTCGGATCGGAACTCACCTATCGTATCGCAAGTGCAAGCGAACCCAGAACAAAATACTGATACAGATGTAAATGTCCCTCCTCCCGAGCATTTTCAGTTTCGTCCCGGAAATAATGAATTGACCAACACCCCCAATGAATCTAATCACCCTCATCGAGGAATTACCCCTATGAACTATAACGCAGATCTATACGGAAAAATGACTCACCCTGTGGAGAAGATTTTAACCGAAATCCCTTATACAGATGGTTTAAATGTTTCCAAGTTACTAACATTTATTAGTTATCTTCTTCAGATAAAGGATCTACAGCAGCTGAATGACTGGCAAATTTTACAAGTTCTGTTACCAAAGTGTAAACCCCCGTTAAAAAATCGTGTGCTAGAAGCCCTAACCTCTACTTTCCCAGTAGAAGAGCTACATAGCTCTTTAATAAAATACTTTATTCCCACCGGCATCTATGAGGAAATAAAAAGGAAGACAGTACTCCGAGTACAAGGACATCAGGAGAGATTAGCTCACTACATCTCCGATATTAGGGAGTCCTCTCGACTACTACGTGTAAGCTGGAATGAAACACAACTGGTGGACACCATTTTAATAGGAGTGTCACCCGAAGAAAGATCTCGACTATCATTGATGAATAGACCCAATACTATTGCTGATCTAGAACAGTGCAGTATCCATTCTTCAAATGTATGGTACTCAGATCAAAATAGAGAAGCAATGAAAACCTCTGGAACTAATAGACATCAATTGCGAGCACTACTGCCTGATGTAACAACCTCGTATGAAAGACAAGTTTCTAGTAGACCTCACCATGTGCGCAAAGCTGGTAAGTTAACTGTAAACCCAGATAAAGCGGAAACCAAGTACCCACCTCGCAGAAAACCCAGCTGTTATAATTGTGGCAAATATGGCCACATAAGAAGAGAGTGCAAAAGTAAGCCATTGGAACGGAATAACCCCAATTCAAAAAACATGTAAGGCAGGGAGACCCGAATACCTGTGTCTTCCGCAGCTACTCAAAATTGGGTAAACTAAAAGAAACCAGTAATAATAATAAGAATGAACTATTCTGTAACCAAGTGAAAAACAAAAAAGGTGCGAAAGATATCGACCCCTATGTGCGAGAATTTCGTGAAAAGTGTAATGCGATTAATAGATGTAAATGGAAAAAAAATCTACTACCATTAATACGAGTCGACTTAGGCGTTACATCCCCCATCGCCTTAATTTATTCGGGATCTAGTAGAAGCTTAATCAGCCAAGAATTAGCGGACATGTTAGCTAAACATCATCTAGTAAAACGGAACCAACCTGTGAATATAAAGTGTGCTACCGCTGATAAACGTAAAATAAATATAAACCTGAGCATTACCGTTAAGGTTAAAATAAAAAACCTAAGTTGGATATTTACAATGTTAGTATGTAAAGAATTAGGACCTGATTTAATATTAGGTGCAGATTTTATTAGTAAGACAGGAATGATTCTTGACATCTACGAGCGAGAATTTTATTTCAGATTTGACCGTGCAAGAAAACATAAATTTGATAGTAATGAAGATAAACGTAGTTCATCCACTGCACATGTAATACACCAAGATTCAGATTTATCTCACCTAGAACGAAGAGATAGAGTCAAAATAGTAAAACTAATTAAAGAATTTTCCTCGGTTCTTACCCCAAAACTAGGACTGACGGACCTAATAGAGTATAAAATTAATCTGAGTGATCAGAAAGTAATACGACTACCCCCGTACAAGTTGTCGCCCCCCAAGATGGAAGTCATGCGAAACCATATCAATAAGTTATTGGATCAAGGAGTCATAGAACCCTCTACGTCCCCATATTCTTCACCCTCCTTTTTAGTACCGAAAGGACCAGATAAACACCGACTAGTTGTAGACTACAGGCAATTAAATAAAAGAATAGAATTTGAATCAATCCCTCTTCCAGACATCCATAGTGCGTTTCATTATTTTACTAAAGCAATGGTTTTTACGGTAATGGACCTAAATCAAGCTTTTCACCAAATACCTCTTTCAGAAGAATCCAAACGTCTAACCGCGTTTGCAGTTCCTTTTAACTTGTACCAATTTACTAGGGTACCCTTTGGAATATCTCAAGGAAGTTCCGTATGTAGTAGACTATTGGAGAAGATATTTCACGACATTAAATTTAAATATGTGTACCACTATTTGGACGACATCGTAATATACAGTGAATCAATGGAACAACATCTCAGACATTTGCGTGAAGTGTTATCTCGTTTACTAAGAGCAGGATTAACGGTGAACCCAAATAAGGTAAGTTTTGCTGTCCCTCAGTTTTCTTTCTTAGGACACATAGTGAAAGCGAATGGAAAGGTAAGCATTGACCCCGAACGTACCCGTGCTATTAGAGAATTTGCACCCCCACGAGATGCAAAAGGTATAGCCCGATTTTTAGGTATGGTGAATTATTTCCACAAATACATTCCCCATCTTGCCGAAATAGCAGCACCCCTAAACTCCTTACGAAAGAAGGGAACAAAGTTCGAATGGAGCTCAATACATCAAAACGCGTTTGAGCAACTTAAAGAAAGCATTATATCTCCCCCAGTTTTGCAATTAGCTGATTTCACAAAACCATTCGTCGTGCAAACCGACAGTTCCAGTGTAGCGTTAGGTGCAGTGATATACCAAGAGATAGATAACTGTAGACTACCAATTAGTTATGCATCACGAACACTGAGCGATCAAGAAAGAAAGTATTCTGCATATGAATTGGAATGTTTAGCAATTGTTTTTGCATTCGAAAAGTTTAAACCCTTCCTAGAACATAAAGAATTTCTTTTAGAAACCGACAATCAGGCGTTATCATGGTTATTGAATCACCCTAAACAATTAGGACGAATTGGCAGATGGATATTGAAATTAAACTGCTACAAATTCAGAGTGCAGCATATTAAAGGTACTCAAAATGTAGTCGCCGATACCCTGTCCCGTATGTTCCAGTCACCCACTAAAACTTCCGAAAACGTAGTGAAGCCGGAAATAGCAAGTGCGAACGCCGTAATTACTGAATTCCCCCTTGCCTTTACAAACATTGCCCTATATCAACAACAAGACCCCTTACTGAAGCCTATTATAGAACAACTTACCCAAGGTATTAAATCCGAGAAGTACGTATTGAGTAAGAATGTACTGTGTCTCAAAATAAGAGACGGAAAGGAATTAAGAATAATAGCCCCGGATGTAATTAAGCCCATGCTAATGGAATACTTCCATTCATCTACCATAGGAGCCCATATGGGAATCAATAAGACGATACATCGTATTCGAAAGGAATATCATTGGAACAATATGAACTGCGAAATAGCTACCTTCGTAAAGAAATGTTCATTATGCGCCCTTAGCAAACCCGCCAGAAATACTCAAGTAAGCCAATTGATATCAGAAATCCCAAAGACCCCTTTTTCGAAACTTTATCTAGATTTCTCAGGTCCGTATCCACGATCCAAATCAGGAAATACCGTGTTACTGATATGTGTAGATTCGTTCACCAAATTTGTTTGGATGTATCCCATGCGACGAGCATTAGCGTCGACAACAGTTAAAATACTACAGGAAAGATTATTTAAAGATTACGGTACTCCAGTACGTATAGTATCTGATAACGGCCCGCAGTTTAAAGCAAAAGAATTTAGGAATATGTGTTTCAAGTTAGGGATAGACCATATAACCACTACAGAGTATCGACCGCAAGGCAATATTGCTGAAAGGTATCTACGAAACCTCAAATCTGCGCTAATCGCCTATCATGCGAACGATCACACGTCGTGGGACCAAAATCTATCCTGGATTCAATACGCTTTTAATTCAGCTTACCACGAAGGTCACAAGTCGACCCCGTTCGAGTTACTATACAAGTATCGACCAAACCACCCTTTGTCCACAAGATGGAATATACACGATCTGCTGCCTCCGCAAATAACGGATAAGCAGATAAAGCGAATATGGAACAAAGCCCGCTCTAACTTGAGAGCAAGCTTGGAAAAATCTAGAAGATACCACGAGAAAGGTAATCATAGCAACTCAATCAGGTACCAAGTAGGTGACTTAGTAATGTACAAGACTCACCCCATTAGTAGTGCGATTGATAAGACCACCTCGAAACTATCATTCAGATGGTGTGGCCCTTACCAAATCCAAAAGTACCTAACTCCAGTTACAGTAGCCCTGTGCGAACCTGCAACTCAGAAATATGTGCGGAGAACGCATATTTCGCAACTAAAGTTGTATAAGAAGAAGTGACGGTAGAGTATAACCCAAAAAGAAAAGGGAATACTAGGCAGTAAAGAAAATTATATTTCTGAATCCACGTAAGAAATGTAAAACGTAGAGTTCGGAAACGAGGCCTGATCAACCTGAGTTCCAGTTCTGCAAAGCATGCATTAATGAATAATCATTAACTAGATGGGTACTAACACTCATTAACTACATGAGTTATATAGGACTCACAGAAGAAAAGATAGAATTCTAAATAGTAAAGATTTAGAAAGTTACTCTATAGAAGAGAGAGTAAGACAAACAAAAAACCGGTAGTAAAATTAAGTGATAGAGATAAGAAAGAGTTTTGTGTTTTAATTGTGTAAATATTTAGTGTAAATAGTATGTAAAAAAAAAAAAGGTAGTTCATAAGAATATAAAGTGTACTGTGTTGTAACTATAGGTAATAACTATGTGGACAACGTTGTAAAGTGTACGACAACTATGTGAAAGAAATTACACACACTAACCCCATTCAATATCCCAGTGCCCAATAGTGAGTTAGACTCAAAAAGCTTAACCGTAGCGTGCAATTTAAGTGGTGGAGTATGTGACGATTTAAATAAAAGAAATAATCAAGAAAATAAAAATTTTAAAAAAAATTAAGGTTGCGAGCTCTTAAGCCATTTAAATCTCACTGTATTAATATAAAATACCTGTATGTACTCAGTATGCGAGGAAGCAGTAATTAATTAGTTATTTAGAAGATACTCTAATAAAAAGAAAAATTGTAAAGAGTTATTAATATCGTATTTAACCCTTTGCTTGTAAGCAGGCGCTGTCCTGTTGATTCCAGACTCGACATGCTTTCCGAGTCTTGTGTGAGTTAGAATAAGATAAAAAAAATTAATGTTAATAATAAAAAAATCTGAAGACATAAATAGTCGCTAAAACAACTGATTTAAATTATGTATAGTTGTTTAGGGATAGTTTGTATAAATAAAAAATGTTAACTTAAATATAGTTAGGAACTATATTCTCGCGCGGAAATTGTCCCACTAACTTTTGCCCAGTACCAGGCGAAGGGAGCGGAATTTTTTTTTCTTGCAATGGTGACTTCGTACAGTATAGACGTAGGAGCTGTGCGCTTAAAATATGTTAACTACATTTTGTCTCACCTTAAGATGGTGTACCAGATGTAGCTGTTTAAAGCATCTGGATGTGTTAATTAATATAGTCATGTAAATAGACAAGAAATTTAAAGTAAAAAAAAATCGAAACGTAAAAAGGAGTGTAACACAAGATGACTTCGTGCTTCAACTAATAACAACAATTCCAAAGTCATACCCGGAGATGTGAACTATCAGAAGCCACAAACTCTACTGCACGTGACAGAATATGCAGATCAGGACATCCGAGAATCTACAAGATCATCGTAGATATCTACACGAGATATTGTTCAACCTGCGAACTTTTGGAGCCCTTTACAGAGGAAGGCCAGACCGAGATGACGACGTAGCTGTTCCTGTTTCCCAAGACGGATACCCCAGGACGAGTGTTCTGCATACCAATTAAAAGGTGACTCGATAGCCTGTCTATCGAGGGTTACTAATATTTGTTACACAACACATCTTGAAAGAGACTTTTCAGAAACTATTAACTTTGTAAAGACTTATAAATTAAATCTAAGAATTTCATGTAACTATTCTAACTTCATACGTTGTAACAGTTTATATGCTAATGTAGAGTAATATAATTCAAGCAATAATACCATTCTTCCAATGGTTGAATAAAAGAAAGTCTTGCAAGCTAATATCATGAAATGAGTATAATTAAAAGTCTTAATTACAGAAATACAGAAAGTTGACCCGGATCCGAGGTATAGCTATATAAAATCAAGTTTGATCTCAAAGTTTAAAGAAACCTTTCAAATAACTTAATAATTGAATTAGTAATGTCATGGGATCTGTCAGTATATGTTTTTTAAATGTTAAATAAAGAGAAGTCTTCTTGTTACACACATATGAGGAGTGCTTAAATCAATTGTATACCTTGCCATTGTTTCCTTACACAGTTAGTAAGTAATTTGTTACATTAATTATTTGTGATCAATTCTGTTACAACGTAGGCAGCCCATCTAATTAACGGAGTTTAATTACGAGGGGTTCCCTGGATTTGTAACGCGGCGAAAAGACGTTACAGTACTTGCCCTGGTCTAGAGAAGTTAAAAAATACCGCGGTGTCCACCTTGATCGTCGGCTAAACTGACGTAGGCCTACCTATGCCTAGATACTCAAAACTAGAGCGTCACCTCTTCTGGGCATTCTGTTTCCGATACTCGCCAACAAGGCTATTACCCGTAAGGTAGGTAAGTTGATCGTCAACGCGTATCCGTTACCGATCATCACCTACGCTTCCCCCGTCTGAGATTATCTTGTCGCTGTTCACAGAAGAAAGCTGCAAAGCGTTCTTGACAGGGGCTTCGGCTATCTGCCAAAGACTCCTTGGTTACCTTCGTATGTTGTGAAGTGGACTCGCTGTCCGCTCCTTAGATGACACCATGCGGCGTCTTGTACATAAATTTTACGTTTGAGCTGCAAGGACCCAGACAGATCCCCTCATAGCTGGTCGTACACGACCTGGTGATTCTCAGCAAATACTGTACTAGAGTGATGTAATACAAGTATACCGTTGTAACGGCCCCAGACACAACAGGCTCGCCAACGCCTACGGAAAATCTCTTTACCAGTTCGTCTCCGACGATCCGGCACTTCAAGTCATCGCTCCAGAAGATCCGACCCACTTCCCTTTTACTGGTCAGCGACTGGGCGTTCTTGACATTGTTGTTGCCAAGAACGTGACCCGTCACAACGCGTCTCCTACTCGCCGCTATTGGATGCGAGCAAGGCCTTCGATAAAGTCTGGCACGAAGGTCTTCTCTTCAAACTCGCCCATTCTCCGATTCATCCGTCCATAGTGTTCTTCATCCGGTGGTATCTCAGCGACCCTATTTTCAGGGCGAGCGACGACGGGTCCTGTTCTACAGTTCGACTGTCACCGCCGGCATCCCTTAAAGTTCTATACTCGACCCGTTCTGTACCTTGTGTACACGAACGACCCGCCTGTTTTGCCCGGAGTCACGTTGTCCCTCTTTGCCGATGACGCTACGTATCATTGCAGCTCCCTGTCCCCGCGATTTGCGAATACAAACCTGTAGCGTCAGTTGGACTTCCTTCCGGATTGGCTAAGGAAGTGGCGGGTTACAATCAATACGGAGAAATCCAAGGATATGTATTTGTTTCACACGTAAGTCCATTTCTCGATGCCAGCCCCTATCCCTAGAAGGGAGGCCCATCGCCCGGAAAGAGTCGGTGAAGTATTTAGCCGTTTCGGCTTGACCGCCACCTATGCTTCAACATACAATTTGCTGCATACAATTCGAATGTCGTGTGCAAGCTGGTGGTTGTAGGCCTCTTGCAACTTGAAAATAGCAGGGCTTACTACACAAACATATGGGAGAACGTGTGTTACTCTTCACAATTGCCTTATGTACCCAATGTAAGCTTGGCGGTTGCAAAGTTTCTGCAACGCTCCACTAGTATTGTTGTAGCGCGACTTAGTTGTGTCATGAAATCAGCACAGTCTTCTTGATTTATAAGTTGTGTCAGGTTTAGTGTTTACATTGGTTCAACGTAAATGTTATTTGTTGTTTGAGGTTATAAAATTATAGTAATAATTTTTTATAACTGTGATTATGATAGTTTAATGTCTTTCAATCCCTCTCCCATCCACTCAACCAACTACTGCAACCACCAAAATTTGGAACCACCAGCTGCCACTGGTTTATGGTGTAGCAGAATAATGCTATCTATGCTAGCAGAAAAATATGACAGCTTAAATGGGCAGGGTATCTCACATGAATTGGTGTTAACCAGATCAAAGAGTTATGAGTGGGAGCCCAGATGCTGGGTAATAGATATAGGGGAAGCCCAAGAACCGTGGAGGTACAAAACTGTGAGATTGTAAGAGAGCTTCATAAATTGAAAACTAGCAGGCAGGCAGTAGCAAAGGGTTAGGATCGATGGAGGTGGAAATGATGGAGGTCACCACGGTCTAATGTAATCAAGCACCACTGTATAACTAGAAGGAGAAAATAATTCTTGGATTTCGTTGTCCATGACGTGTCCGTTACTTAACTAAATATCACTATAATATTGACGACTCGGAACACAATGTTTTTTATAAGTAAAAACGTAAAGTTTTACCTTACAGCCTAAACCGGCTTTCACCTATAGAAGGCTTCATCAGAGGCTGTCGTTAGTAGCGCTGCTCGTCTTGTTGTTGGCGACGAGAAAGTGTTTCGAAAGATTGAAGCTGTGTGTGTGTGGTGAGATGTGTTCGAATAATGCGTGCGATTTGAATTGTGTCTGTTCGTTTAGGATGTCGTTTTTATTTGTTTTTGTGTGTTTGTATATTTCTAATTGTTCTAGAGTGTCTAGTTTTCGGCCTTTTGTGTGTACGTGTAGTATGTTCATGTTATTGTCGATGTTTTTATATGTGTGGTTTGCTTCAATGAGGTGGTTTGCGAAGGTAGATTCTGTAGTGGTGTGGAGTGCTTTTGTGTGTTCAATGTATCTCTGTTTGAAGCTACGTCCTGTCTGGCCTATGTAGAATTTACTGCAATTTGAACAATTTAGTTTATATACACCGGGTAGATCGAATTTGTTTTGTGCTTTGGGCATGCATTTTGATAGTGTGTGTTCTGTTTTGTTAGTAGTTTTGTAAGCGATTCTGTATCCTGCTTTTTTGAATTTGTGGGCAATTTTTTCTGTTTGTTTGTTGATGTATGTTAGTGTTATGAATTTGTTGTTTTCTGTCTTTGTCTGTTGTTTGTTTTGTGTTTTGTGTAGGAGTTTACTGACTATTGTTCTGTCATAACCGTTAGATTCTGCTAGATATTTTATCGTGTTTAGTTCGTCTTTGTAGTCTATTTCATCTAAGGGGATGTTGTTAAGTCTATGTATCATGGTTCTAAAACCAGCTAGTTTGTGTTGTATTGGGTGATTGGAGGTGTTGTGTATTAGTGTGTCAGTTGTAGTTGGTTTTCTGTATATACTGAATTTGTGCCTGTGTTCTAGTTTTGTGATGGAGAGGTCTAAGAAGTTTATGGTATTGTTGTGTTCGTATTCGGCAGTGAAGGTTATGTTTTTATGTATTTTGTTTATGTGGGTTAGTAACTGTTCACATTGTCTTTTGTTTCCCCTGTATAGTATTAGAATGTCATCAACGTATCTGTGCCAATATAGTATTTTATGTGAGTGTCTGTCATTGTGAGTATTTTTGTTTTTTCTAAGTGTTGGAGGAAGACTTCTGCTAGAATGCTGGATATGGGGGAGCCCATGGGTAGGCCGTCATTCTGTGTGTAGTATTTATTGTTATAAGTAAAGTAGTTTTGTTTTGTGATAATGTTCAGAGTTTCTGTTATTTCATTGATAAGTTCGTCTGGTGTGTTGTTCTGTTTGAGTTTGTTTTGTAGGATGGTGATTGTTTCAGAGATGGGGATGTTTGTGTACAGGTTTTTAATGTCAAAGGAGGCTAATGTGGCGTTATGGGGGATGTGTATGTCTTTTATTTTTGTTACTAGGTCAGTGTTGTTTTTTACTGCAATGTTGTTGTCTATTTGTGTGTGTTGTCTAATAATTTTGTCTAGATATTTTGCCAGTTTGTGTGCAGGGGCATTACGGTAGTTGATAATGGGGCGGATCGGAATGTCTTCTTTATGGATTTTGGGAAGCGCTTGGAGTGTAGGTGCTGATGGTCGGATTTGTTTCATGTAGGGCTTTTGTTTATGTGTCATAATGTGTTTGGCTTTGTTGACTATTTGTTTTACTGAGTTTTGGTATCTGTCGGTGGGGTCGTGTTTTAGTTCTGTGATGTTGTTCTGTTCTATGAAGTCTTGTACTTTTTTGTGTAGGTTGTCTGTGGGGATAATTACAGTCGTGTTGCCTTTGTCAGCTTTTACAAATGTGATGTTGTGTTTGTGTGCCTTTTCCCTCAGTTTGATGGCTGTGTGTATTTCTGAGTTGTGGTTGTTGTTGTCTGGTGTCTTATGTACTCCTATTGTGTTGTTTCCATGATGTGTAGCACCAGAACATCAAGACACATTAAGACATAATATAAACAACACAATAGGAGTACATAAGACACCAGACAACAACAACCACAACTCAGAAATATACACAGCCATCAAACTGAGGGAAAAGGCACACAAACACAACATCACATTTGTAAAAGCTGACAAAGGCAACACGACTGTAATTATCCCCACAGACAACCTACACAAAAAAGTACAAGACTTCATAGAACAGAACAACATCACAGAACTAAAACACGACCCCACCGACAGATACCAAAACTCAGTAAAACAAATAGTCAACAAAGCCAAACACATTATGACACATAAACAAAAGCCCTACATGAAACAAATCCGACCATCAGCACCTACACTCCAAGCGCTTCCCAAAATCCATAAAGAAGACATTCCGATCCGCCCCATTATCAACTACCGTAATGCCCCTGCACACAAACTGGCAAAATATCTAGACAAAATTATTAGACAACACACACAAATAGACAACAACATTGCAGTAAAAAACAACACTGACCTAGTAACAAAAATAAAAGACATACACATCCCCCATAACGCCACATTAGCCTCCTTTGACATTAAAAACCTGTACACAAACATCCCCATCTCTGAAACAATCACCATCCTACAAAACAAACTCAAACAGAACAACACACCAGACGAACTTATCAATGAAATAACAGAAACTCTGAACATTATCACAAAACAAAACTACTTTACTTATAACAATAAATACTACACACAGAATGACGGCCTACCCATGGGCTCCCCCATATCCAGCATTCTAGCAGAAGTCTTCCTCCAACACTTAGAAAAAACAAAAATACTCACAATGACAGACACTCACATAAAATACTATATTGGCACAGATACGTTGATGACATTCTAATACTATACAGGGGAAACAAAAGACAATGTGAACAGTTACTAACCCACATAAACAAAATACATAAAAACATAACCTTCACTGCCGAATACGAACACAACAATACCATAAACTTCTTAGACCTCTCCATCACAAAACTAGAACACAGGCACAAATTCAGTATATACAGAAAACCAACTACAACTGACACACTAATACACAACACCTCCAATCACCCAATACAACACAAACTAGCTGCTTTTAGAACCATGATACATAGACTTAACAACATCCCCTTAGATGAAATAGACTACAAAGACGAACTAAACACGATAAAATATCTAGCAGAATCTAACGGTTATGACAGAACAATAGTCAATAAACTCCTACACAAAACACAAAACAAACAACAGACAAAGACAGAAAACAACAAATTCATAACACTAACATACATCAACAAACAAACAGAAAAAATTGCCCACAAATTCAAAAAAGCAGGATACAGAATCGCTTACAAAACTACTAACAAAACAGAACACACACTATCAAAATGCATGCCCAAAGCACAAAACAAATTCGATCTACCCGGTGTATATAAACTAAATTGTTCAAATTGCAGTAAATTCTACATAGGCCAGACAGGACGTAGCTTCAAACAGAGATACATTGAACACACAAAAGCACTCCACACCACTACAGAATCTACCTTCGCAAACCACCTCATTGAAGCAAACCACACATATAAAAACATCGACAATAACATGAACATACTACACGTACACACAAAAGGCCGAAAACTAGACACTCTAGAACAATTAGAAATATACAAACACACAAAAACAAATAAAAACGACATCCTAAACGAACAGACACAATTCAAATCGCACGCATTATTCGAACACATCTCACCACACACACACAGCTTCAATCTTTCGAAACACTTTCTCGTCGCCAACAACAAGACGAGCAGCGCTACTAACGACAGCCTCTGATGAAGCCTTCTATAGGTGAAAGCCGGTTTAGGCTGTAAGGTAAAACTTTACGTTTTTACTTATAAAAAACATTGTGTTCTGAGTCGTCAATATTATAGTGATATTGAGAAAATAATCATACTTATGGTAACATACAAAATTACCTTAGTGTGTGTGTGTGTGTGTGTGTGTGTGTGTGTGTGTGTGTGTGTGTGTGTGTGTGTGTGTGTGTGTGTGTGTGTGTGTGTGTGTGTGTGTGTGTGTGTGTGTGTGTGTGTGTGTGTGTGTGTGTGTGTGTGTGTGTGTGTGTGTGTGTGTGTGTGTGTGTGTGTGTGTGTGTGTGTGTGTGTGTGTGTGTGTGTGTGTGTGTGTGATTCTATTTGTCTTTTTATTTGGTTATTTAGCATGTCATTTATGCTGGAAAGCTCAACTGAATAATCATCAAGAATATTAATAATACACAATACAGAAAACAGCTTTACAAAAATGATAAAACTTTTATATGACTATTCCTGTAGCACTTAATTACTATACAGAAAAATGCCAATACTATAACTAGTTAGATTTAAATAGGAAAGGGCTTGCTGTAGTGGGGACATTGTTGCTAGACTATACTGTGTCACATCCATAGCAGAACATGCAATGTGACTGCTGTTGCATACAAGGAATCCAGAACAAGACTTCCATTTTCGTGCAGTTTCACTAGTAATAAAACATCTAATGTATACAAAGTTTATATAATTTTTAAGAGGACTGTTCAAGGAATACATATTAGGCTAATTAAAGTTAATAATGTAACATGGGGTTAAAAGAAACATAAAAAAGTAGTGAGCAAGGAAGTTTTTTTAATTTTTGGTCAGTTAAAAGCTTCCAACTGGAAAGCTGTGAAAAAAAGAACAAATTTTATTTTGATTTAGGATATCAATTTTCAAGTATACTTACTCACAAGTGAGAGTTGTTTTCTGATGCATAATTTTCTACAGAACTTGTACAGTATGGTCGCATAATCTGTACTTGAGACAAACTCCCTGCTCCCTGAAGGATGAAAATTTTTTAAAGGAAATAAAAAAGATGCTCAACCTCACAGCTTTTATATTTTAACAAAGATTTTATTTTTACAAATATCAAACAATCAAATTGTATGTTGATGCCTTAGTGGGTAGACAATGACCAAGTTGAATGTGTCTGATCCACCTCCATTTATAGAGTGGTTACTATACACAGTTGTTACAAAGGAAACTAATGAATTTAGAACATACGAGGTCAAGAGTAAAAGAATTATATATACCAATACTACATAAGCAACTGCAATTTACTGTGCTTTCAATAAATAATAATTCAATGCCATTAAAGATTTCTGCAGTTTATCCCTGTGGAATAAAAAATAACACTGAAGCTTTACTGTGACTTTGCTTTTTCAAATAAAATTTGATGTTTGGTTTTCTAAATGTGTGCCATTGTTATTTCTCAGTATCATTTTTCTTGTGAACTCACAGATTCTTCTAGTCATGCTGACACCTATCTCCTTGTTTCTCTTATGTATACTGCACCACAGTTACACAGGATGCTGTAGTATAAGTACCATGTATTGAAACAGGCATACCATCTTTCGCTAAAGGAATAGTTGACTCACATTTCTATATGGTGTGACCATAGGCCGTACATTCTAAATAAGGGCAAAATCATTCATTTGGGTGAATTGTTCCATTACAATTGATCATATTCATTTTTTTTAAGTGAAATAGAAAGATTCTCTTTGCGATAGTTTTAGAAACTAATTTTTATAAATGTCATTGTGAAAATGATGATGGAATATGGTTCAAAATTTGCTGCAAGCTATACCATACTGTAAACTGGTGTTTTTCAAACAATTACAAAGCCATATATAATTAAAATGTTAACAAACAAATTTGAAGGCTAGTTCAGGATGACGTGTGTGAAATGAAGGTAGGAACAGACTATGGCAAAGAACAAACTTCACTGGTCAAAAGTAGAGGATTCAGAGGAACTCTTTATGAATGGTAAATTAATGGTTTCAACACAACGACACAGGAGCAGAGCAAAGACGAATGGTGAACAAGTAATATTTTACAAGTAATATTTTCAAATCTAAATAAACCTCCGCTCCACAGTCCGTTAAGGACCAAGGCGTACCGCGCGGCTTTTGTGTTAGTGTGATGGTGTATGGCTAGTACTACGCGCCACCAGCCGCTAGTTGCGGTATTCACGGCCAGGAGGCGGCGCTGTTATCTCAGTGCCTACTCAGTTTGCCTCATGACGCTGAGTGCACGCCGTATGGAGCCTCCGCCGGGAATTGAACCCGGGACCACGAGCGCACCAATTGCCCGCGTTAGCCACTAGACCACCTGGAGGCTCATTTTCAAATCTAGCTGGTCACATTTGTAGTTTGCTGGCTTTCTGCTTCAATCTGTCTACCATTCTCTTTCAACTTTTCACGATTGATTGAGACTCATTGTCTTAAAAAAGTAAAGCCAGTAACACTTTAGCATAATCATATGACACTGGAATTTCACACACAAAAACAATCTAGGCAGTTAGACAAACTAATTAGAGAAAGAATGCCCCTTGACTTTATAGTTTTTACAATATCTGTAATTAAAAGAATAAATAAATTCACCAGTGAAACCCATGCTTACTCCTCGAGTTGACTATCCAGTTTCAAATTTTGGGGGTTTTTACATCTTACAGTGAAGTGTATTCCAAAATTTTCCCTTTAGACATAAGAATCAACTTTTTTTATGCTACTATGAATAAACTAGATGTCATGCAAAAATTCCTCTTGGAGTATGATTTATAGGCCTACATATGATCTTTATGAAGATTTTATGTTGGTTTATGTAGCCTAATTTGACTTAGTTTTAAGCATATTATTGATTACAAATAATTCCGAATAATGTCAGGCTATTGGTAATTATAATTTTTAAAATATTAAAATGAATACACTACAGAAGGAAAAGTATACTAACATACATGGTTGAATACTCTTCATGTCTACAGCTAACAGCACTTCAAATATGTTGGTTCATAATATTGGGAACATGTAGCATAAGTTTAGCATAAAGGAATTTTAACTATA
The DNA here is from genome assembly GCA_034769895.1 of Magicicada septendecula. Lineage (NCBI taxonomy): Eukaryota > Metazoa > Arthropoda > Insecta > Hemiptera > Cicadidae > Magicicada > Magicicada septendecula. The sequence continues at coordinate 794,532,512 of CM068367.1, read as the reverse complement.
AACTTATAAATCTGTCTACCACAAAGCAGTACTATATACATGATATTTGGACTTCTGGTGAATGTTAAGTTGCATCCTTGTACCCATATGGGCTTACACATTCTTTTAATTTACAATAAGAATTACAGTTTAATAAATTATTGATATGGTTTAACAGGAATGGTAAAATGTACAGTGAATGTAATATTCATGTTTAATATGGTAACCAAATCACTTGTACGAATTAATAAATTATTTACCTTAAATTATCCGCCGTGTGATTTCTTGTGCTTCGTCTATGACGCGTTTCAGAGCTTATGCTCCATCATCAGATATTAAAAAGGTAAAATATCACTCTTGCGAGATCGTTAAGAAGTTAAAATGTCAAAATTTGCATATGAACCGTACGCGGATTTGGGTGCGCACCCGTTCAAATTCATTCTGCCACTGAGCGGTTGCTACCTTATCGTAGCCCAGCGAGCAGACTCAAGGCGGTATCGTACAATCGGTTGGATACAAAGTTCAGGTGGTCATTTAACACAATATCGCGACTCCTTGGGTTTGCATATGCACTGTAAATTTCAAATTCCTCCAAGGCATTCATGGCCGTTTCATGAATGCCTTGGAGGAATTTGAAATTTACAGTGCATATGCAAACCCAAGGAGTCGCGATATTATGTTAAATGACCACCTGAACTTTGTATCCAACCGATTGTACGATACCGCCTTGAGTCTGCTCGCTGGGGCTACGATAAGGTAGCAACCGCTCAGTGGCAGAATGAACTTGAACGGGTGCGCACCCAAATCTGCGTACGGTTCATATGCAAATTTTGACATTTTAACTTCTTAACGATCTCGCAAGAGTGATAGTTTTACCTGTTTAATATCTGATGATGGAGCATAAGCTCTGAAACGCGTCATAGACGAAGCACAAGAAATCACACGGTGGATAATTTAAGGTAAATAATTTATTAATTCGTACAGTGAATGGTTTTTATTAAACTCAATGTCTTTGTTAAAATAAAAATATGAATTAAATGTTCCCAGATTAGTAAAAAAACATGTATCATTATATGTGTTATCACATACTTATACACTTACACTCAAGAAAACATGACACAAAACTTTGCAAGAAAACACATCGATTATTTTTATCAAATTACTCGAAGTTGTATTCCTAACTGCAAAAATAATTAGGCAGAATCAAGAAGAAAGACATGCTATCATGAGTATATACTCTCTAGATTATGTATATGCCAGTAATTAATTATGGACATTATTGTTTACATTAACATTTCAAAACAATAGGAACAAGCTAATTTACCAAGCCTGTAGACACTTTTATTAATGAAGTACTTAGTAGCTAATGTTTTCCATGTTTTATAATTTCCATATTAAATATTTCTCATAAACTGATATGTGTTTCAGTACAGCATAAAATGTTACAGCTATTTTCAAACAGCACAAGAGGACTGACTTGGCTACAGATAAAAGTTCCCTCTAGTTTGGATTAAGGGAATTCCTCAGATAGATATAACAGATAACTCTGATTTATTAACAGATTATTTATTAAACTGATAACACTGGTATCTCCATACATGTAATATCAAGTTTTATTTACATTTGTTCATTCATTTACTTATATGTACTGAAGCTTTTAATAAACATCAGTACACGCCACTGTGTTAGTAGAAACAAATAAATCCCATGTACTTTGTAACACTTACAAATTCATGTAAATTGAACTTATGCTGTTTGGAAACAACTGTAATTTTTTGCAAAATCGATCGAATGGGTATTTGTTAATATGTTAAATGTTCTTGCAAATGCTAATTCTTATGCTTTCACGGCCGGCCAGCATCAATATTGTGAACATTATTATTATTATTATTCATAGCCGGGCTGTTAGGCTGTGGTTGACTGTTATTGTTTGTGACAGACGTTTCAACCCTACCATCTTAAGTCTTTAGTGTCAAAAGTGTTTGGCAGATGTACTGAAGTAGAGACTATGTGTTGACATTGTTGCCTTGTGTCATTTTAGCGGGATATCTTTGCACACATGGCAGGATTACTTGTATGGCAGTACACATCCTGAAAATATTACTTGTACAAGTGCACGAAAATAGTGTTAAAATAAATAAATAACCCATCAATTATCATTTTAATAACAATTAAATTGTTCATTATTAGTTACACAATTAAAATATTTCATATTTTATTTACATGACACTTATCTACTTAGCACGATTGTTAGCATTTACATTTAGAGCCTCTTTATAATTCAACCTTCAAAAACGAATTTTTCTTTATCTTTCCATTCCTTACCATACTGTGCTGCTTAACATAATTTTACATTTAGTGTATCATAATTATCATTTTGAGTCAACAATAACAATAAAAATAATAACAATAACAATAACAGTAAAATAGTTTAATGATATGTTCTAAATATTTTTAATTATCCTTCGAGCATATGAGTAGATTTTACTGTTACCAGTGACTAAATTAAGTTATCCAAATGTATTTCCAGTTGTATTGCTATATACAACAATTATATTTATAAAATTTTTGTATCATCTGTAACTGGTAATGTAAGATAATTGCATACATTAAGTAATCATCAATTAGGAAACAACTATAAATTTATGTGGGTTTACAATTGAATTTTAAAGGAACTCAATGTTACAGATGTGAACTGTTTTTTAGCACTTTTTTTGAGTTAATATAACTGCTGAAACTTTGTTATGCATATAAAAATTTATCAGAAGAATTTTTATCAGTGATTTGTTGCCTGTATGGCCAATAGGAAAGTATTAAGTACTATGAAGTATGTATATGAAACTATGTCCCTTCAACCTTTGTTATTTACATATTACAAAATATCCTTTGTCACTCTCAGCACCTCTGTGTGTGTGTGTGTGTGTGTGTGTGTGTGTGTGTATGTGCGCGTGTGTGTACATATGAGCACATGCATGCATGCATGCTTACACATAAGTGTATGTGTAATCTATAGCAGCAAACAAATGTGTTCATTTTGCTTGGCATTTGTGTTCAGCATTAACTGGTTAAACAAACAATAATGGCTCATTCCTATTACTTAGTGGCCAGTCAATTCTTATTTAACAACTAAAAATCACCTCTTCACCACTGTATAAAGTATTAAACTTCAAAACCACTTCAAATCTCAGTTGTTCAGCAGATAATTTAATCCAAATTATTCTCTAGTGGATTTAAGAGAAACATTATTTCTCATCCACAGACTCATACAAACTAATTTTTATAAAATTGTGGGTTTTATTATACAATAATAATAAGATTAACCTATACCAGGGGTTACTATTAAGTGAAAAAGAATACAAATTGCATACGTATGCTTTTTTCATTTATTTATTAAAAAGCATGTTATATTATATTAATGTATTTAACATTCATAATATAATTGTCTCATTCATGAATGTATGGTATATCATTAATCTAAACATGTTTTATGTTTCAAATATTACTGACTACATAGTAATAAAAATCATATCTGTTCTTAGTTTAGAAAGTTCTATATGAGGCTGACAGCACCTAATATTTGAACAAATTTCTGTTTGAAGTATAATCAACATTCACATAGTTCACACGTGAGTTCTGTAACTGATGATTTCAAAACATTTGAGTTGACTCTTGACTGCTAGATTGGCATTTTTAATATTTTATTAATAAATAACATTCCAATAAATTAATTTATATAGCATTTTAAATCATAAAAGATTATGTTTATGGGACAATTCATTTGATTATAATTTACAAGCTGCAACATTTCTTATTCTAATGTTCTGACAGACAAATAGATAAAGTAAGATTACTATAATAATAAGTGTCAACAAGTCTTTGAACTGCTGAATTATTCCCTTGACCCTGAATATACAGTTAACTTCACCAATAGAAAAATTGTAATACTTCATGTACATCATTATTCCCTAACTTATATTATTTGGTACAAGCACAGATGTTTCAGTTTTCTATATATGTAGTTTTGATTCCATTTGACATTTTTGTCTCTTCGATTAAACATCTTATTAACTGTGGTTTTATGTGCTTTTAGAACAGCATTTACCATTTGTACATAGCTACTATTAATGGCATAAGGTACTGAGTCAATTTTGTAACGGGACAGAATGGGGGGATTGATTTTATTAAACTGTATATTGTATAATCACAATTTTATATAACGTATTTCAATATTGTATTTATTGCTTCCTTGTATTAAATCCTTAAATTAATATTTTATAATAAGATTGTAACTTACAAAGTTTTTTTTCTTTAGTTTTAGTAATTAACAACTTTTTAATTATTAACAATAGTTTACAATAATATATGTTGAAAATGCATATATTATAATTTATTAACTTTTTAATTACTTACATCTGAAAGTAACAGAAAAATATTCAGATTACTAAACCATACATATTGTTGCATTATTATTATTATTTGCCATTAAATTATTTTAACAGTGTATTAGAAACAATAAATACACACATTATTTTTAATAACAAAGAAAAATGTTTCAGTAATTCACAGACAGGAGTGTTAGACAATTCACTCAGAATTAAATTATAATTTAATATTATTATTACTGTATGCATGCACCAACCAATGGTATACTCACCAAATTTAAAACTAATTCTGCCTCATACATTTAGGCTAACAAACTTTGAAGTGAAACTGAAAGAAATTTTTCATTAATAACATATAACAATAAGCAATAGTAATTTAAAATGAATTCATAACTTTTGATAGTTTATGTTAAACTTCTAATTATAAGTATAATACTACTGACTCAGAACACTAAGCTTTTTATTGGTAAAAATGTAAAATTTGTACCTTATAGCCTGAACCAGTTTTCACTTGTTACAGATATGTTCGTACACACAGATATGCTTGTTACACACAGCTTCGTCAGAGGCTGCCACTAGGAGCGCTGTCTGTCTTGTTCTTGGTGATGGTGTTGTCATTTGTTTATGTGGATTAGTAGCTGTGTTTGAATAAACAAAATACACAAAAACATAACCTTGATTGCTGAATACGAGCACAACAATATCATAAACTTCCTAGACTTCACCATCACAAAATTTGAACACAGACACAAATTCAGTATATACAGAAAACCAAATACAACTGACACACTAATACACAACTCCTCCTTCAGAAACATGATACACAGACTAAACAACATCCCACTAGATGAAAAAGACTACAAAGATGAACTAAACACAATAAAATATCTAGCAGAAACCAACGGATACAACAGAACAATAATAAATAAACTACTATACAAAACTTGAAACAAACAACAGACAAAGACAGAAAATGACAAGTTCTTAACACTAACATACATTAATAACCATATTGAAAAAATAGCCCACAAATTAAAAAAAAAACAGCATACAAAACTGCGAACAAAACTGAACACACACAAAGAACAAAACAAAGTTGATTCACCTGGTGTTTACAAACTAAACTGTTCAGACTGTAACAAATTCTACATAGGCCAGAGAGGACGTTGCTTCAAACAGAGATACATTGAACACACAAAGCCACTACACTCCACCAATGAATCCACCTCATTGAAGCAAACCACACATACACAAACATAAACAGCAACATGCACATTCTACATGTACACACAAAAGGCCGAAAACTAGACACTCTTGAACAACTAGATATATACAAACACACAAAAACACATAAAAATGACATCCTAAACGAACAGACACAATTCAAATCACATGTACCATTCGAACATATCACATTGCACACACACAACATCGGTCTTTCAAACGATGGTGCCGTCACCAAGAACAAGTCAGACAGTGCTCCTAGTGGCAGCCTCTGATGAAGCTTATAATAAACAAAAACCGGTTTAGGATATAAGGTAAAGTTTACATTTTTTCCAATAAAAAACTTAGTGTTCTGAGTCAGTAGTATTTACTTATAATTAGTTAATCAATGGACACGACATGGACAACAAAATCCAAAAAGTTAAACTTCTCATGTATATTACAAGAAATGCTCTTGTATTCGTGTATTAAACCTATCTCTAGCCTCTTCACTAAACACATGCATGTACATGCTGTCATGAAGTTCTTACAGCTAGGGTCTTCTTCCTTGTGTACTCTGTGTTCCAGAATTTTTTTATCTACTCTTTAAATGTATACAATATGTTTAAGTTAATACATTTTCATATGTAGGCTTACTATTATATGGTGCAGGAGTTGGATGGCTGGTTCTCCAGTAGGACTCCAACAAGCCTTTGAGCTGATGAATTATTCCCTTGACCTTGAATATACAGTTAACTTCATCAATAGGAAAATAGTAATACTTCATGTGCGTTATTATTCCCTAATTTATATTATCTGGTACAAACACAGATGTTTCAGTTGAACTAAGTATCAACACATCAACTAGGGCTATAGACCTAGTTACAGCCCGTTGCTATACACTCTTGAAGAAAAGACAAAGAAGTTGCTGAAACTTCAAAATACACAAGGAAGAAACATACAATCTGAATTGTACATACCTCCAATAATGCAATGTCTTTAATAATAAGTAGGCTGCAGAATCCTACAACTGCTTTACTTGTATATTATATACACAAGACAAGGTGTATTTGAAAGTTCAAGACTAATTCTTTCAAGACTAATTCTGAAATAGATAGCAGCTTGAGGATACGATCACAGAGTTCGTGAATAGCATTTTTCATAGGTTAGTATGGTGACTATGAGTATTGGGAGCTGTGATATAAGAGTTTTTGTAACTATGTGCAGAGTTACATTTGCAATTTCAGTATAGATGCAAACTCAGGAAGAGAATTAACATTAAATTCTGCATCAAGCTCAGTTAAACTGCAATGGAGACCTACTAAAATAATTTGGCAGGCTTATGGCAGTGAGTTGTACAAGATGTTGTGAAAGCCCTTGCACTTCAAAAATAGCAAAACACCATTGTAGGTTAAGAAAGTGACCTTCCATGAACACAACCTCTAAAAATGTTGACCAAAATAGGGCACAAGGATTGTCAAGAACCACTCAATGCATTGTTACTATCGTCAGTATGTCATACAAAAGAGTACAGACAATCCACATCCAATCTGAAAATGCACCACAATGCTGTAAATTTTGTGCCCAGGATTCTCACCCCCAGACAGAAGGCATATTGTGTTGAAGGTTGTTAAAGTGGATAACCTAACCTGCAAGTTAAAGGTTATCATTATGGATGAGATTTGTGCCTACAGTCATAATCTGGAATCTAAACAATAGCCTTTACAGTGGAAGAGTTCAGCATCTCTAAGATTGAAGTCAAAGATGCAAAACCAAGAGCATGCTTATCATTTTCTTTGACAAGTGTGGTTATGTGCACCTTGAAATTGTCTCTAGGGCTAACCATCAATGCTCATTACTTCAATGTTCTGAGGTATCTGAGAGAGGGCATTTGGCAAAAAATATCTAAGTTATAGTGTGAAGGCAATTGGATGCTCCATCACCAATGTGGCTGCTTACAGACCATTCAACACACAAGTTTCAACATCATATGGCTACCCTTCCTCACCCACCTTACTTGATAGATATAGCCGTCTGTGATTTTTTATCTTCCCATAGATCAAGCTCAAACTGTGAACGGTTGCTGTTTTGAAACATGGTACCGTTTTCAAGATTGAGTGCAATCGCAGATGGTACTTCCCATGTTTCAGGAATAGAACTTCCAGGGATATTTTAAGAAGTAGAAAAGCACTGTGAATGGTGTATAGTCCATAATTCGACTTTTTTAGGGAGTTAGTGGCCTAAAATAAATAAAGTGAGTACATTGTATATAGGGCTAGTCTCTGAATCATTTCATACTTATAATGACTGAGAGACTATCAGACAGATATCATACACATTTTTAAATTACTATATTAACTATTGGATACCTTTGAAATAGTTTCCTTCTGCACATATGCACTGATCCCAGTGTTTGCTTTATTGTTGGAATGCTCTGTTCAAGACTATTTCAGCAAGTGTCAGAAATGGGGTCAAGACTATTTCTCCAATGATTTCTAAACAATGACCTTTTTATTTTATTTTTTATGTAAGAAAAAAAGAGTCATATGCTCGTAAAATTGTGTGAGTAAGGGGTTAGGGGATAACAGTCATGGGTGTTTTTGGCAAAAAACTGGTGGGTAATCAACACTCTTAGGAGATTGGTAGCAGGGGGGATGAACAGGACCAACCCCCTCCCCAGAGGGTAAAAAAGTTGATGAATTTTGTTAACCTCTTAATTTTAGGCTGCTTTATAATTTTTTAGCTGTGTATGCTAATATAGTAGTAACTCTTTTTTTAAATATACAAACAGATTTATTACACATCATTAGCATACACGTTTGAAATATGAAATGTAGGAAAATCAATTCAGTCAATAAGTATCTTGTTAACAATGTTTCACTAACAAGTCTTTTTCTGTGTTATTACCATTTACTTTAATGAGATTGATTTCAGGATGTTATCATACATTTTTTAGCCACTTTAAACATAGTAATGTTGATTAGTCTTAACTTGTTTTTTTTTTTTTTGTATAGAGCCAACTCGACCCTGGACCCCCCCCCCCAGGCAAAATTCTAGATATGCCACTGACTGGCAGACTAGTTAGGAAGAAATCTTGACCCTTCATGTTGAAGCAAAATGCCTGCTCTTGAGATTGCTTTTCACGTGTCCATTTGTTTGGCCTTGGTGGAAGGACTTGCACACTTAGGTGTCTGTTGCTTGGTCACTGAATCATAGCATTAATTTCTCATCACTAGTAATTGTCATTAATCACTTAAACATTTTATTGTCTATAAAGAATTGTTGATGTTCTATGCAGATGTCAACTTTCCGGCATTTGATCAGCTACTAGTTTTTGTGATGTAGTGGCTACCTAATTCTTCAATAAACATGTGCTGATGAATTCTATACTCAATTCTCACAGAAGTTGTGAATTGTTAAATGTCATTTGTCAAACCTCATAAATAAGCTATTGGATTTTGTCAATCTTCTGAGTTGTCCCAGGCAGGTCAAGAAACAACTGTCTCTGTGAGATCATAATTACAACTGTTTTTAACTAGAGTTGATGTTCACATGCCAGTGGTAAAATTAAAGATGACCAATTGTTTGTTTAACAAAACAAAATCTTAATAAAAGATTCTGTTACAGTTGTACTGAAATTTGCACATGACTTATTATAAACACAGATATAGTTTTCTTGGATTTCATAATGAAAATCATCTGATGTACATAACAAAATGCAATTAGAACTAGTATCAACAGGTGTTATGGTTGCAGTATTGCACAACCACCAGTACAGAATAATTCATTATAAAATAAAATGTGAAAATACCTATTAAGCAATTAAAAATGCCATTAAATTCAATTGAAACTGTTATTTTCTATGCAAGGTGTACAATTCAAACATAGGCAGTAGGCTGGAGGTGTTCTGCTAGTTAGCAACTTCAGCAGTGAATGGCACAGCTCACTGAATAAACAAACTAAAGCATAGCAGTTGTTTCTGAATGCCTTGTACAGTTGTAGTTGTAGTTGCTGCACTTAATATGCACATCACTACTGTTATGAAAACAATAACAGTCACTTGTAAGCTCTGTACATTTTAGAGTTTTCCTTACTTAAAATTGAAAATAAGCAAGTTGCTCATTGTTTTACTGCTGTTGTGTACTTTGTATTTCCAGCTTTGTAGATATCAACCGATGGTTATTTATTCTATGTGGTTCCCCCAACCAACACTAATCACATATTAGACTTACTGCAACCACCAGAATTTTGAATCACCAACTGCCATTGCTTGAAACAACAAAACATCCAATCAGTTCTGCAAGTTTTACCATATGCCTCATAGATATGTGCCTATTGCCGCCTAGAGGTGGAGTCCAGAATATTTTGGACAGCAGTAATGTGTGTGTGTGCACACGCATGCGTGCACATGCTTTTGCATAAACACTATTGGAAAACTAATGAGATTTTAAGTACTAATTGATCTTTAATGAATGGTGATTAGTTTTCTTACAAAAATAACATAAGGGAAATTCTGTATATCATAAAAAATTTCGTATTGAATTATAAGATTTATGTTTATATGGTACACTTAAGAAATACTATAAATTAAAAAATTAGGAAGTTAATTCTGTAGTTTTCTGTGATCATATTATTAAACAAGATAAAGTTTCATATTATATACAATGAACAAGATTTATATTTCTATAATAACTTTATAAACATGAGTCATTAATTTTAAAAGCATGTAAAATTAACTGAATTTCTGTACATCGGAGTATAAACAAATTTTTAAGGATTGAAGATTAACAAACTGCTATATTGAAAACAACAGATAGTGTATTGCTAATTGATGACATTAGAAGACATTTTATAGAGAAACAAAATTGTTGTATATAATATCACAGTAGAATATTGTACATATTAAATACTAAATGAAAATAGAGTATAATAGCTTATACTGAAATTTGTAATACTACTTATGTAATAAGTAATAATGGAATGATGAATGGTGCTTATTAAATCTGAAGCACTTAGAAAATCAATAAATCAAAGTGATGACTGTTTGACCATTAAATTTGATACTAGAATTCTTTATACATACATTGTATACCCTGATATCAGAATTTGTAGGCACATATAACACATACATTGGTAATAAATAATTCTTTTAGCCAATACAATACTTAGTTTACCTGTTTTTAATGCTCTATTAACATAATGTTAGAATTTAAAAACATTATTTTAGATTACATAAATTTTATTCTGAGTTTTTAAATTTTAGAAATGACATTGTTCCTATAGGTTGAATAGATATCAATATGACAATAGTTTGTATGCATACTATCAGTCACAATTATTGTTCAGTCCTCATTGGAGTATGAGTTTATCTTAATTTTCTTTTTCTTCTTCCATATTTCATGGCTTCAAAGCCTAATCCATAATTACAAATTTGCAATTATTCAGTGTTTACACATGTTACACATGAATATTTCAGTCTCCTTTATACTTATGACGTATACTGACCATATAGTGTAATTTAATTGCTAACAACACCTAATCCTGTTCCAAATGGTGAGATTATCATAACTGTGATATTATTACTTATGACATTTGTGACACTTACTTACCAATCATTTTAATCAGCCTCAAGTAAATTAATTTAAAAATTCATAAAATATATAAGAAAAATTATTTTATATTAAGTTTTAGACAAAATCATCCCATTCTATACACCTACAGTCTGATACCACTGAATTATATTTACATCTTACACCACTATGTTAGCAACTATGCGACAAAAAATGTCATTAACTTATGCTGAGTAATTTTTGTAATATAAATTATTAAAAATACTTAGATACTGAATTCTTCAGTTTATACAGAGCTTCATACTCTAAAATTGAAGGTTAACCTATCATAACATAACCTAATATATAATACTGTTCATAATAAATATCAAACTAGTTATTGGTAAAATGACATATGATTATCATAGAATAATTTCTGTGTGTCTTTTGCTTTTAATAATTAGTGAATTTAACACATTTTACCATTCTTTGATTATGCATATAAATAAAAATTCAACAAAAAATTGTGACGACATTAACTTAACAAACTAATAACACAAGAATAAATACAGTACTGCAAATAAAATTTGGTTTTGTGTATGTGTACGTGTTCTAAATAGATTTGAACATGCTATACACAAAAGCATTTAAACACACAATTTTTAGAATTCCATATGTGTATGTGGAAGCAGAATTTCTTTTTATAATATACATCACTGTCTGATCAGTGTGTTCAGCATGGAACATGGTTTGTTGCAATTAGTCCCTATAAGTATTTACACAAAATTACACTTTCTACAATTATAGTAATGCAAACATGTAAGTTATGTTACAGAATATTGGTTAAATTACTATATGATGTAAATGGTTTACAACAACATGTGTAATGTAATTAACAGAAATAATGTACATATACTACAGTCATGAGATGTTACTTCACCAGTCATATGTGCGATAATACTCAATTGGTTGCTGAGTATGCAAGCTGGTTAAAGGCCGCTGTTTTGCATGGTTCACTCCTTCATACTGAGAAAGAACTTCACTGTACATCTGAAAATAAATTTTCACATTATTTGACTAGACTTACCTCAGTTTGAAATATGACTGACTTTTTCATTTACTTCCAATTTATACCTATAATTGTTAAGATGACATTTAATGTAGGACAGAAAAGTTATCCATTTTAATTATGAATATTATTAAGAGGTGAAAAGATTGTCTATAAAGAACAAGAACATTTCTTCTTAAAAATCATTTTCTCGTTACATTGTGTTTGTTTTTTCTGTGTACATTATTTTAAACCCATATTTAATGTTTTGAATGACTAAATACTACCTTTGCTACAGGCAGTGATATCTTTTGGTTCATAAATAATACATATTAATTAAATAAAATGAATTATAATGTAAAGTTGCTACTGAATTTCTATTGATCATATAAAGGTCCTGCATGATGTAAACAGTTAGACTCAGTAATGTCTAGGGAGAAATGAAAGTACAGTAAAGCATCAGATATCCACACTAATTGGGGGCAAGAGTAATTTGGATATACAAAAATACAGACATTCAAACATGGAAAATTGTAGTACAGTATAAATATGACCATATGAAATTGGCTGCATACGGAGTTTAAAATATACCTGCTAATGGGATATAATTACAGATTCTTTACATCTATTTCAAGTGCATAGTTTCTAACACTGCACAGCACATAGTTTGCTTAATAGTCAGAAGATGCATCTAAATTTTTACTTGTATCAAATGAATACGGCACACTATTTGTGGTTCATTAGCCACTCTAAAGTATTTCTCTCTTTTCAACTGTCATCCTAATTGAGTTTTGACCTATACTTTAATATGACTTCTTTATTGGTGTTCATTTAACTTAATTAAAAATTTGGCCAAGGTCGACCCACTTTCCCCCTTTGAAAGTTTGTTCAAAATTTCAATTTTAGTTCTTAAGGTTAGATCATTTTGTTACCTTTTAGCAGGTACAGAAGATCCCATGGCTATTATAGCACAACAAAGATGACATATCAAAAAGTAAAGACGGAGAAACACAAACAACACTTTACAAGTCACAAACTGTAATTCATATTACTGTTTGTGACATGTGATAATGGCTCTGTTTAGTTACAGCAAGAAGATGCCGCTCTGATATAATTCTTCAACTACTAAGTGAAACCATTTTTTTACATCTGAACTTTAACTAAATTATTCTATTGTCTTGTTGCTACAACCCAATATTCTGGCAGAAGCCTGTCCTTGCACAATACAATTAGAGTAAATCATTAATCAAACTGGAATTATAGAAAGGATTTTAGACTAGAGTATATGAATATTGTTTTGTTTTGAAATTTCAGCTGTCATAACAGTTGAACTGATTTATGATTCTGCATACACTAATTGTTTGTGAAAGTTATAAAATATACAAGGAAAAACACAAAAAAGAACAAGAATTCAAACTTGAAAAAAGAAAGAACAGTAAAATATTTTATAAATTCTACTTTCTAAATGTAACTACACTAGAAAACTTAATAAAGGGTAAAGCATAGATGAATTCAAATATGAGAAGTGTAAGCTCTATGTAAATTCTATGTAGGCCTCAACCAGTATCTTGAAACTAAGTGGGTAGCTGTGATGTTCAGTGCCTCCTAGAAAGGAATGTCAGAATTATAGCTCAGATTAATAAGTTGATGCCACCTGCTCCTCTATTTAGAATTGGCTATTTGACATCATACTGTTCTGCTCTAAGGGTTTTTGTTGTCAAAATCCCTTCAGTTTCAGTGGGTTTTTTTAAGGTTCAAATTCAAGTTCCAACGGTTTTTTAGGGTTTGAATTCAACTTCACGGCTTGTTAACAAACAAGGCAGAGCCATCCTGGCTAAAGTAAAGGAATGCTATTTGTTAACTTCAGTTCAAAACATTTTAAAAACTACTCTTGACTTAGAAAGTTAAAATTGAAAGAGCTAGGGCCACTAAGAGTAGAACTCAAAAGCAGAAAGAATATAAAAACAAAAATAGTTTTTACTAAAAATTTCAGTAAGGCAATACATGATGCTGGTTTTGCAGTTGTGAAGTTGGAAACGTTTCTTTGCCACATTCGTTTGATAGCAAAATCAAACACTGTATAGTCCATGTCAGGTGTTAATGAATTAAGAAATTTCTCTGCTAACATAGAAAAATGCCAGTCCAGTGAAACATATATAAACACCAGTATAGAATTTCTATGTCAGGAAAAGTAGATATCAGTGCTTACTTTTTAAAAATTAAACAGTTTAATGAAAATGTGCTAAAAATTTGTACATAATTTGCAACCTTATAGAGTATATAAAATTTTCTTGAAAGTTAGAATTCATACAGGGTCCGCCAGTGAAGCAGAAATTTTGAAAGTCCAATAGTTCATTTTCTGCTCACGAGAGGGCGTGGAGGTTTTCGATTGTTGTTTTACATTTAATACCATTTGTTAAACATGGAGCGGTGGTCCGGTGCACAGCGTGCTTTCTGCGTAAAATCGTTTTATAAGAATGGTGACTGTGTGACTTCTGTACAACGATTGTCTCGTAATCATTTCAATATTCCACGACATGGAAGAGTGCCGTCCGCTCATGCAATTATGTCATGGGTGAAAATGTTTGGGTGAAACTGGTTCCACATTAAACTTAAAGCATAGAGGAGCAACAAGGTATGTAAGAACAGAGGAAAACATTGAAAGAGTTCGAGTAGCATTGACGCATAGTCCACAACGTTCTGCAATGAAACATGCATCCGCACTAAACATTAGTGACACATCGTTACGACGAATTTTGCATAAAGACTTATCTTTTCATCCTTACAAAATTCAAGTAATCCAGGAGTTGAAAGATGGCGATATGCTGGCTCACAGGATTTTCAGCGAAGAAATATTGTGACGTGTAAATGATGATGAAAACTTTATTCACCGCATGTTTATGTCAGATGAAGCACATTTTCATTTGAATGGATATGTAAAAAAACAAAATAGTCGATATTGGAATGATGAAAACCCAGGTGAGTTGCAGGAAAAGCCATTACATAGTCCGAAAGTTACGGTGTGGTGTGCAGGTTCATCATCTGGCATTATTGGGCCACATTTTTTCCAAGACGATAGCTGAAACACCACAACTGTCAATGCAGACCGTTACACACTCATGGTCAGAACACTTTTGATGCAACAGCTCCCTAGGTTTCCGGAAATTAATTTTTTCCAGCAGGATGGGGCCACAAGTCATACTGCTCGTGTGTCCATGGCTGCTTTAAGAGAACTCTTCCCGGACGGACTCATATCCAGATATGGCGACATCTCGTGGCCTGCAAGATCCCCAGATTTGTCCGCATGCGACTTTTTTTGGGGGGGATTTCTGAAGAGCAGGGTGTACATTGATAGACCACACACCATACCGGAATTAAAAACGAATATCAGACAAGAAATTGCACGGATTCAACCTGACCTGCTTCGTCGAGTGATGGAAAATTTTCGGTCAAGATTAGAAGAATGTTTACACAGAAATGGCTCTCACTTGAGCGGCGTTATTTTTAAAAAGTAAAATAATGGCATACTTTACTCAACTCAAATCTGTAAAAAAAAATTCTGATAATAAATGTTTCATGAAAAAATTGGGTACTTTTAATTTTCCCGCTTCACTGGCGGACCCTGTATTAACAGGGTATATGAAACTCAATATTCCAGCAAAGAGTTTTTCATGGTCTCATCAAATCTCCAAATTTGATGGTCTCTTAAACCAACATATAGAGAAAACAGAAAACTAAGTCTCAAAAATTATTCAAAATGTCAATTGCTGTTTTGATAGAATCATCACTATTTTTTAAACACTGCATTGTTTTCTGTTGAAAGAAATTCAAAGCAGCTATATATTCATACTGAACTCCAAGAATTGTGCAATGAACTGAATTGTTGATATTTATTGTATTGTATTAAAAACTGAATTGTATTGTACAAGTGAAAGGATTTTGCATCAGTTTGCTGACCTTTTTGAACAGCCTAATGAAACAACTTGACGAATTGTTTACCTTAAAACAGTGAATTGTAATAAACTCACTCATAAACTTTTGTGATTTTCATTAATATAATAACCCTGTTTTTCAGTTGAACACACTTCTTTTTATTTCTTTTAAAGCCAAATGTTTCACCCACATTATGATGAGGCATCCTCACAGTCTCAGTTAAACCGCTTAGTATACCTTACTGTAGTATGACAAAATGTTTCATTTTAAAAGAAATAAAGACATGTGTCCAACTGAAAAAGTGTTATTAATTTCAGTGAAGTCGTCATATATCACTAGCAACACAAAAGAAACAAAGGGCTGATTTCTTTTAGAAACAGATAAATCAAGGTTTGTCTGATTCATTTAAATTATTTATATTACCAAAAAACTAATAAGTTATGTCAGTAATCTAATGACAAATATATATAAAGAATTTGATTTTTTCTAAACATGCATATGCAGAATTTCATTTTGTGGGTTCAACAAAAAGTGAAGAGGATAAAATTGTCCCCACCCACTTCTTAATAACATTTTTGTGAATATAGATAATTAATTATTATTGCTTATTACAAATTTACAAATAATATTTAGACCTGTATCATGTTACATCAGATCTATTAGAAAGAGATCAGGAGGATACAATATTATGCTTTACAGGTGAGTGAGATGTTGCAACAGGCTCAATTCCCCAAAACCTCTTCTACCTATGCCCATGTTTCTAACCTTTTTAAGCTTATTTCATATTCCAACACATATAAATTCCTTCCCTAGTTTTAAACAACAAACTGCTGTTGGCTGAGTTAATTCTGGCTCTTTCCTTTTTTATATACAAAACATGACACATGCATTTTGAATATGTAAGATGTTTACATACAAAGTTTAATTCTGTGTGGGTTCGTTTATTACTTAAAACTGACATAAATTCTAACGAGTGAGCATGGTACATTAGAATTTTCTATTATGCTAGTAAAACATGAAATAAATGTAAACTGCGGCAATTTATGAATGAATGTTACATGGAACCTAAATGACTCACATATTAAGTACTGAAAACAGAATCCAGTTACCAGTATTAACACTATAAGAGTATTAACAGTGTTAGCATGAGCATAATTGATGCCAGACTTAACATTTGTTAATATTTGTACTGTCATAATTTAATTCTTGTAATAAAAATGTTGTTCGAACCTTGTACTGTATTTCTATATCTGTGTTGTAACTACCGCATTGCGGCACGAGCGGATGACGTCACGTTGCTTATCTACAGCCGCCAGCCGGCAGCTGGGTGCACGGTGGTCAATTTTTGTTCAGTTATTTTAGATACTCCGAGCTGTACACTCGTTAACATTATTCTTCCAGCCGCGGCTTCTGGATCTCATTATTCAATTATTCGTCATGTGCAACCTGCACTATTTTAATTCAGGCGACTTCCATCTATTTATTATGGCGTTTGACTTTTATTAAAACTTAATTAATGGGCGTTATGGCCAGAAAAACATCCGCACGTGTCAGCAATAACATCTAATATATGAAGTTATGAACTTCTAATATATAATTCATCAATAAATGAACATTATATAAATTCAATACAGTCCACTTCGTTATACTTTCAAACCAGCCCTCTTCATTTAGCGTCTCCTGGAACAACTCGAGAAACTTCAAGAGCTTCCAGCACGCAACATTTTTGGTCCAACCGAACCGGATTTCAGAGTTTTTCGTCCACAAGCGACAACATTTTCTGGTCCACTAACCTGGATTTTATTTCCGCCTTATGGGCAACATTGTGGGTCACTACTTCAAAACATTTATTTCATTGGGCAAAGGTCCTAGTTCCCGAAAAAGCTTCAAAATTCAAAAACTCTCAAATTTAAATTGCTGACCGTGGCATGCCATTTATCACCAAAAAAACGACTTCAAACAAGTGACTACCAAGATACAACAGAACAGCAGAGCTGACACGACAGGAATCGTCAAGGCAGTTATACAGTAGCAGCAATTCCACAACTGTAATGTACACTGATATACGATGACAGACTTCATCGAACCAGCACGAACAGGCGGGTCACCAACAGCACAGGACTGACGGACGGATTCAGATCAGAACCAACAGGACCACAGCAGTTCGTAACACGCTAGGATTCCACGTGACTATGAACCTTTTACTTATTAGTATAATTATTTAAATAATGTATGGACATAACGTTCTAAGCAATATTTCATATTCAACATGTTATTTTTGACACCTTTGTGTAAACATATATCATTATTATTGAACATATTTTCGTAACTATTTAGTAACTCATTGTGAGTTCAAGCATCGAGACAAGACTATATGTATTATTATTATTATTATTTAAATTCATAATTTCAATAATTCTTAAATTGTAATACAGGGTGTTTTAATAGAGATAATAAGCATATATTGTTGTAGTAAGTATTGTGTTAAGCTATATAACGATCGCTAGCTACCGCACCTTATTCAGATTTTATCAAAATTTAAGTCCATTGTTCACCTGCTCTGCGCTCAAATTATTCTAAATTATATTTTAAATTGTAATTATGGCGGATGTAAAAGCTTTAATAAAGAAGCGAGGCACTATTAAAGCTTTGATATCCCGCGTAAACACCTTCGCGGACAATTTCGATTTGGAAACCAGCGATCATCATGCGCTGAAAATAAAACTTCGGCATTTGATGGAATTATCCACCAAATACGATGAAATACAATCTCAAATCGAATCCGAGGAAGCGGATTTTGCATTAGCAAGTGATAGAGTCCAAACTGAGGATGATCTTTGCAGCATAGAATGTAAGTTGCAACACTTGTTGGAGCAAGCAGAGCATGAGAATCAAAAACCCTTAATTAATGCTGAAGGTATGCATCTTAAACCCCCCCACCCATACAGTTGGAACCGATCAAATTACCTTGGTTTGCGGGAAGCATTACTGAGTGGCAGTATTATTATAATATCTTTCTCGAACTAATACACGTCAGAACCGACCTGATGGACATACAAAAACTACACTATTTGCACTCGTCATTATCTGGCGAGGCGCTGAACGTAATAAAATCACTGCCAATTACTCATGAAAACTACGCGGTGGCTACCGATCTGTTAAAAAATAGGTATGACAGTAAGTTAATTGTCTCCGCCCATTATGTCGGGAATGTCCTGGCCGTCCAATCGGTTCAACAAGAATCCCAAATTAGCGTTTCCAGATTCATTGATGAAATAACCGCCAATGTCAATGCCTTAAATAACCTCAACTTACCAGTAAATACATTCGAAATCATTGTTATTCATTATTTGGCTCAAAAACTCGATAGTTACACTCTTCGGTTGTGGAAAGAGAGCTTGTCAGAACATAAATTCCCTGATTTTAATAATTTTATAAAATTCTTAAATACACGCAGACAATTATTACAAAATCTTGATAGTGCAACTACTTCAGTGAGCAAGTTAAATGGTAGTGATAAGACTCCTTATCGCAAGGCAATTAAACCGATAAGCGCTCCTAGGGGAAGCGAACCTATTCCACTCTCATGTTGGAAATAATTTATGTAAATTATGTAACGGGAAACACAGAATTACTGATTGCTCACAATTTACATCGCTTACTATCCCTGAAAGAAAAAAACATTATAATAAAAAACAAACTTTGTTTAAAGTGCCTTCGTCCGGGCCACGAAAGTTCTCACTGCCCATCAAAATTTTCTTGTAGAAAGTGTGCGAAGCGTCACCACACCATGATTCACTTGTCTAACAAAAACGGATCTTCCATTAACAACCAATGTTCACTAAAATTGCAAACGAATAAGTCAATATTGTTCCGGTAAGTCAACTGATCATGCCGGTAGAAAGTTCCCAGTTAGAATTTTATTGGATTCCGGCTCGCAAGCAAACTTCTGTACTATGGATTTCGCACGTCGAATGGGCCTTAAATTGGTTAAATCTCAATTGCCCATAACGGGTATAAACAACTCACTGTCCCAGGCTGACTTCAGTACAAGAGTAAGGTTACAGTCTCGCTATAAACCTTTTACTTTGAACATACATTGCGCCGTGCTTCCCAGCATAACTAATAATCTACCGGCGGAATCGTTTGATCTCGCCTCTTTAAATTTACCGAAGGACGTAATTCTTAGCTGACCCACACCTCAACTTCTCGTCGCAAGTCGCTGTATTGCTCGGTGTTCAGTATTATTTGCAATTAATCAAACCTATTAAATTTATCCGCGGCCCGCACTTTCCCATAATTCAGGAGACTAAGCTAGGATTCATTCTAGCACGTAATTTACCTTTCAATGTCGACATGACTAAACCGGTTTCATCCTTTATGGTCTGTAAAGATGATAGTGAGATTTCCTCGCAACTAAATGAATTCTGGAAGATGGAGGAGATCTCTAGTCGGGATCCCTCCTCTGAGGACTCAGCATGTGAAAAGCATTTTGTGACAAATACTGTCCGCAACCACGAAGGAAGATTTGTGGTATCCCTGCCCCGCAGGTCAGACAAGTCTCATTTGGGTGATTCTCTTCGCGGAGCAATCCGCAGGTTTCAGTCACTAGAGTTTAAGTTCAAGCAGAACCCTGCCCTTTACAAAGGCTATAGCGAGTTCATGCATGAATACTTGAAGCTTGGTCATATGTCTTCACTTAATGAGTACGATTTGTTGCTTGACAAATCAGACATTTTTTATTTGCCTCATCACTCAGTCTTTAAGGGTTCCAGCATAACCACTAAGTTACGTGTTGTTTTCGACGGCTCCGCTAAAACGACAAATAATTTGTCCCTCAACAATACTCTGATGGTCGGTCCCACGATCCAGCAGGATCTGTTCTCGATCATGGTTCATTTCCGTACCCACCAATACGTCCTCATTGCAGACATTGAAAAAATGTATCGACAAATTTTGGTTAACCCAAAGGATTCCAATTTGCAGCGTATTGTTTGGTGTGACGCACCGCATAAGGAACTCCAACATTACGCTTTAAGGACAGTCACTTATGGGACTGCAAGTGACTCTTTTCTTGCAACTAGATGTCTAGCTCAGATAGCCCACGAAAATAAATCTGACCACCCTATGGCTTGCTTAGCCATAGCCAATGATTTTTATGTAGACGATCTTATGACGGGATCGGACGATCCGAACGTGCTATCTAAAATGAGGTCCGACATCGTGGATTTGCTAAACAGATATGGTTTTACTTTACATAAATGGTTTTCTAACGACCAGAACATTATGGCCTCTCACGCCCACGTTTCCCATGACTTTAGCAAAAATCAAAACGTGCGTACATTGGGAATCCAATGGAGCGTTAACGAAGACGACTTTTTATATATTGTTCGGGGTGATGACAATTCGGCCGTGTTCAACAAAAGAAGTGTGTTGTCGGTCATTGCAGGGATTTACGACCCGTTGGGTCTTATTGGCCCCATTACGTTTTGGTGGAAGCATTTTGTACAACAGTTGTGGTTGGCGGGCACGAGTTGGGACGAACCCTTATCTGGCTCATTATCCAATCAATGGTTGGAACTCTACTCTCAATTAGTTTCCGACACTCATTTTAAAATTACGAGTTGGTTAAAAGTGTAAACAATTATCAAATCATTTCATTACAGCTTCACGGATTCGCCGACGCATCGGCTAAAGGTTACGCGTGCTGTATTTATGTGCGGGCAGTCTATTCGAACGGCGCTTTATCTTCAAACCTGTTATGTGCAAAATCTAGGGTCGCTCCGCTGAAACAGATAACGCTACCCCGGTTTGAACTTTGTGCTTATTTATTGCTGGCGCAGTTAACTTCTAAAGTTTTAGACGCCATCAACTACAAATTTGACGAATTATATTTCTATTCGGACTCGATGATAGCTTTACATTGGATACATCAGCAATCTTCCCGCTGGAAGGTATTTGTAGCCAACTGTGTCGCGGAAATACAGCATCTTATTAACCGGGGAACTTGGCATCATGTATTATCTTCTGACAACCCTGCCGACATTTTATCACTCGGTTGCCTCCCTCGTAGTTTGCACAGCCAACCTGGGCATGGTCCGTCCTGGTTAGCCCATGAGTCATCATCATGGCCCATTAGTGCCTTCGATACTCATGCGCCCTGTACTTACCCTGACCTGGAGCAAGAACGTCGTAAGCAGGTCCAAACCTCACTAATTGTCACCTCTTCCACCCCCAGCTACGTTGAAAATTACTCATCCCTTACAAGACTCATCCGCGTCTTCGCATATTGCCGCAGATTTATTCGTAACTCTAGGCTCCCGGTTGTTGACAGGGACACTTCCTTTTTGTCTGCTCAAGAGTTGCATGATACACTTTTGTTCTTTGTTCGCCAGTCTCAGCATTTGCACTTCGGCATGGAGGTTAAGGAGCTTGAGGCACATTGCTGCATTCCCAGCAGCAGTAAAATTCTTTCACTCAACCCCTTCCTGGATGACACAGGTATTTTGAGAGTGGGTGGACGCCTGCAGCTCTCCCAACTTAACTACGCGAGCAAACATCAAATAATTTTGCACCCGCATTCTCATCTCACCAAATTAATCATAGAGTATGAACATCTCCGTTTGTTGCACTCTGGGGTGCAATTGACCCAGTCCTCTCTCAGACAGAAATATTGGATTACTAACGACAAATCTTATATCGGCTCAGTAATACATAAATGTATCATTTGCTTCCGTTACCGTGCTAGAGGCACGAATCAATTATTGGGTCAGTTACCCCTTCCAGGGTCACGCCTGCTAAGCCATTTTCCCAATCGGCCGTGGACTACGCCGGTCCCATACCTTTACGCCATGGCGGGCAGCGCTCAAAATCCACGTCAAAGGCATATATTGCGTTATTTATATGTATGTGCACAAAGGCCATTCATTTGGAACTTGTATCAGATCTCACCTCCAACGCCTTTATAGCGGCCTTAAAAAGGTTAATCGCGCGCAGAGGTATTCCCGCGCAGATATTTTCGGATAATGGTACGAATTTTCGTCGTGCCAGCCGCACATTACACGATTTATACAGGTTTTTAAATTCTAAGGGAGTTGAGCAATCTACTCAGGAGTTTTGCGGTACCCGCGGTATCAAGTGGTCCTTTATTCCACCCTCAGCCCCTCATTTCGGTGGTTTGTGGAAAAGCGGGGTGAAAAGTGTCAAATATCATTTACGTCGCGTGATTGGTGGTACTATCTTGAATTTTGAGGAGTATTCTACAATTCTCACTCAAATAGAGGCTTGCCTCAACTCACGCCCTTTATTTGCTATGTCAACGATGCTAGGGACCCTGAACCCTTAACTCCCGCTCATTTCTTGGTCGGTGCTCCACTGATGGCACTTCCGGAGCCCGACTATACCCAAATCAATACTAGTCATTTGGGCAGGTGGCAGCTGCTCCAAAGATTTACACAATCCATCTGGAAGCGATGGTCCAAGGATTATCTGCACCAGTTGCAGCAACGCAACAAATGGCGCACGACGTTAAAGAATTTAAATGTTGGACAGCTTGTCCTCATTCTAGACGATAATCCCCCCCCCCACTTCAGTGGAAGCGAGGGGTAATTACTAATGTTTTTGCGGGTCAGGACTCCATAGTGCGCGTTGCTGAAGTTCGCACCGCGCAGGGTATCCTACGCCGACCCGTCCACAAATTATGCCCCCTTCCGGCGGCAACAGACTAGTCGCATGTGCGTCATACGATACGTACCAGGAATGTGAACTTGTCACATTGCCTTGGAACACGCCCGGGACATTCCCGGGGCGATCATACAAGTCAATTGTATTATTATCATTGTAATTATTATTACTACTGTCGGATAGCTATTATTGCAATAGTTACTGCGTCTTCATTGTATCAATTATTTTATATTTGTCATTGTATTGTTATATGATTATGTATTTAAACTTTTTGGAATTATTATTGTTACTTTATTGTATCAATTATTTGTATGTATGTATTGTATTTTCCAATGGTCATGTATTATTGAATTTATCGGGGGTTCGTTGTGTCAATATTATGAATACAATTGTTATGTCTTTTCATTGTATTATCATTTATTATTTAATGCTGTGTAATCGTTATTGGATATTATTTGGGACAGATCAATGTGTCTACTTAATCATTTTATTATTGTGTATACTGTTGTGCTACTATATATTGGGTAATTTTATTGTCAGTTTTTTTTTTGCTATGATTATAAAGGTCAATTTCTTGTGTACCTTACAAGTATCACTTGAATTTATCATGTTAGTCATATTATTGTTATTAATTATCTAGCTGTCATTGCGCTGTAGTCAATACGCCAATTGTTATGTTCTTTTTTGTCATGTAAAAACAATTACAGTAAACCCTCGATTTAACGGACTTCGGATTTAACAGACAGAATTTAACAGACCAAAAAAAAAAAAAAAAAAAAAAAAAAAAGCATGAAAATGTTTTTAGGCTTTTGAAACGTATAATGTGCATAAACTGCAGACTCTCCTGTTCTGGCGATGTTGCTTGGCTATCGCAGCATTCTTTCGTTTCTTGTTTTGAAACACGCAAATTTTCTCATCTCCAATTGTATTTCATGAGAACGGAGATAAGAATTAGATAAGAATTCATTTAATTCTTCACGATCCCCGTCTTTGCGTTGTCGTTGACGCAGGCATCACACACGTTCAGTGGAAGACATCACGACGACTAACACTGACAATATACACTGATATGCATCTTATTTCACAGTGACCAAATTTATTTATTACTAACGTCACCTGGAGCGTTACATTTTTTGATGACGTTACACATTTTGCATCACGCATTTTGTGGAATGACCCCCAGCCTAAAAACATTATCATGTTAAAAAAAAATTTTGACACGAAAAAATCACGATTAAGTTTTTGAAGTCCATGGTTGTGATTTAAATTTGGTGGTAGTTCATAACCATAGCAACGCATTTTCACTCTTGAATATTCGGCTATTTTCGTGATAATTCGTATGCACGCGCAGTTCACATTCGTACAGCGTCGCATCAGTTTATTCAGAGAATACAGCGTGTACACTACATGTGTTTCTATAGTACGAACCTTGCACGTGTTAAATAGAGAGTCTTAACGAGTTTATACTTGCGTTGTTACAGCAAGGTAATACTTTATTAGTGAATTACAGCATAAGTATGTCTGGCGTTACGAAAAAACGTGTGAACTTGAGTATAAAGCAAAAGCTTGAACTAATAAGTAAACTTGAAGGTGGCGCGTCTGTTGCACATGTTTGTGAAGTGTACGGTGTAAAGAAACAAACCGTTTCAGACATTCGAAAGAATAAAGATAAACTTATTCAGTTTTCGCTAAAGTACAGTGTTGATAGTTCGAAGAATGAGGGAGAAAGAAAACACATTAAATTAGCCAAACACAAACAATTAGAGGATGCTGTGTACAAGTGGTTTATTCAACAACGTTCTAGTGGTGTCGTTGTTCGTAGTGTCGAGTTGCGGGCTGCTGCTAATAAACTGGCGAAACATATTGGTATCCAATTTCAGGCGAGTGATGGGTGGCTTTGGCGTTTTCGTAATCGGCATGGCATCACAAATAGATCAACATGTGGTGAAGCGCTGAGTGCAGACACTGAACAAGTTGAGGCTTTTCGTCAACATATAAAGGAAACGATCGAATCTGAGGGTCTCATTTTGTCTCAGGTCTATAATGCTGATGAGACTGGTCTCTACTTTCGTGCTGTGCCTGAAAATACTCTGGCACACAAACATGAAACTAGCACACCAGGCCGTAAACTCAACAAGGAGCGGCTTTCTGCCCTACTGTGTGCAAATGCTGATGGTTTGCATCGACTTACTCCAGTCATAGTCGGAAACGCAAAGAAACCTCGTGCGATAAAGAACATAATGAACCAGTTGCCAGTCATTTATGAAAGTTCAAAAAATGCTTGGTTTACCTTCAGTATTTTTTCAGACTGGTTTTTTAATCATTTTGTGCCAGAAGTGCGACGTTTTCAAGAAGAGACTATGAAAATTCCATCACATGCAGTGAAAGCCGTCTTACTACTGGACAATGCACCGGCCCATCGCAACTCCGAGAAGTTAGTTAGCAACGACGGAAAAATAAAATGCGTCTTCCTCCCTCCGAACACCACTTCAATTTTACAGCCAATGGACCAAGGAGTCATTGTTGCCTGCAAAAGGCTGTACAAGAAGAAGTTTCTTGAAGAGGTGATGGTTGTCTTGGAGGACGAACAAGACCATGAAAACGACACGAGAGGAGCTAGAACGCTGCAAAATCTGCGTGCATACAACATCAAGTCCGCCATCTTTAATTTTGCTGCCGCATGGAAGGAGATGAAGGAAACAACATTGGCTAATGGGTGGAGACAGTTACTGAATGGGACTGAACCGGAGTACGATTTC
This sequence comes from Magicicada septendecula, assembly GCA_034769895.1. Classification (NCBI taxonomy): domain Eukaryota; kingdom Metazoa; phylum Arthropoda; class Insecta; order Hemiptera; family Cicadidae; genus Magicicada; species Magicicada septendecula. The sequence goes on along the minus strand of CM068367.1, from coordinate 794,505,976 downwards.
ACAGGATTTGAAACATCCGATTTCTGTGAAACCGTAAAGAAGGCTGGTGAAGACGTAAACGAGAATGACATAGAACAGTGGCTAAACTTGGACGAGGGTGATCCAGGCTACCAAATCCTGAGTCAGGAAGAGATCGCGGAATCTGTTCTACACGACGATCAAGAAGATGGAGATGATGACGATGAAGAAATATCTGTTACAGGAGGCCCTAAATTATCAGCGATATGAAACAGCATGGACGAAATTATCGCGTACATTGGGGAGTCTTCAGATCCAGAAGTGTGTGCTTATTATGACCATTTTAGACAGTTTAGATCTTTAATAATAAAGAAGCAACATTCTAGTGGAAAACAACTGACTCTTGATGCTTTTATCCAGAATAAATAAAGGTGTGTACATAACATTGTATTTGCATGATATTAATAGTACGTATCAAAATACAGATAAGCGATGTTGTCGCTGTTACAATAGAAAACCACACTGGCAGTTTACCCGTTATTTAGAAACATGTTACTCACACCTCCTCTACTCATCCTTTGTCTTGCCGCCTACGGAAGGGTCCGAGCACGCACGCATACGCAGGTACGTACACTTTTCTTCCTATTCATTGTTCAGTTTGCTGTTAAAACGTACGGTTGCAGTCATAAATCATAATGCCAGCGTTAACAACAGCCAGGCAAATTGCTGTTGCTTACGCAGTAAACAACTCATAGATACCAAAAGCGTTCGTCCCGCCAGAAGTCAGGTATAACTTCGAATTTCGTTAGTGCGCGAATGCAAGCCGCAGGCCAAATTAGCGACCATGTTTTTAGGAGAAAAAGTGCGGCTTGTATTCTGAACAATACCGTATTTGCATGATATTAATAGTATAAAAATTTCAAGTGTTATAGGCCTATTTGATTTAAATATATCCTCAAAAAACAAAATTTGGGATTTAACGGACTTTCGATTTAACGGACACCCCTCAGCCCCAATTAGTCCGTTAAATCGAGGGTTTACTGTACTATATTATTAACTTAATGCATAAATTGAAAAATCGTCCCGATTTTGAGCGGGCAGTATGTTCGAACCTTGTACTGTATTTCTATATCTGTGTTGTAAGTACCGCATTGCGGCACGAGCGGATGACGTCACGTTGCTTATGTACCGCCGCCAGCCGGCAGCTGGGCGCACGGTGGTCAATTTTTGTTCAGTTATTTTAGATACTCCGAGCTGTACACTCGTTAACATTACTCTTCCAGCCGCGACTTCTGGGTCTCATTATTCAATTATTCGTCATGTGCAACCTGCACTAATTTAATTCAGGTGACTTCCGTCTATTTATTATGGCGTTTGACTTTTATTAAAACTTAATTAATGGGCGTTATGGCCAGAAAAACATCCGCACATGTCAGCAATAACATCTAATATATGAAGTTGTCAATAAATGAACATTATATAAATTCAATACAGTCCACTTCGTTATACTTTCAAACCAGCCCTCTTCATTTAGCATCTCCTGGAACAACTCGAGAAACTTCAAGAGCTTCCAGCACACAACAAATGTCTAGCAGTTTTTTTTTAGTGTTTGTAAAGTAATACAGACACAATATATAGCATAAAATATATTATAATATTAATAATATTTTAATCAAGATTCTGAAAAGTTACTAAGGTGGTATAAGTTTATGGATTTTTTATGTAGTAATAAATGAATGAAGGGTGAGAACGGATAATATATGAGATGGAGTCAAAAAGTAATGTTAATAATTTTTTATTGACAAAATACCAATATTGCTTCACCATTTTTCAACATAACCTTTGCCACATTCAAAGCATGTGGACCAACACTTCACCAGTGCTTCAAATCCACAAGAAAAAAATTATTTTGTTTGACACACCTCTGTTTTCACCTTCTCATCCATTGAAAATTTCTTGCTACCAACAGCCTCTTTAAGTAGTCCAAGATATGATAGTACAAGCTCAGGTGAATAAGAAGGATGTAGAAGACAGAGGACACTGAAAATGGTAACTGAAGATTTTTTTATCATTGTGCAAGATGCATGTGGCCGCACATTCTCTTGAACTGAACAAACTATGAGGTATAGATCTAATTGCAGATTTCAAATGTTCTGAAGGAGGTCACAATACAATTCACTATTTGTTGTTGATCATCTGGCCATATAGTATTCAAGAAGTATCCTTATGATCGTAGAAAACATGTGTATTACCTTACATGGCAACAGACTTGTGATTTTTGTTGGATTTGGCAATGTTGGATGTCACCATTCCTTGCTTGCTCACTTAATGAACATAAGTAAAAATAATTACATACAGAATTATCACTGTTCCACACTACTATAGAAAAATTATTCCGATTAGCGCTTTCAAGCTTCTCAGCTCATCATCAGATCGGAATTCTGATTTGATGAGCTGAGAAGCTTGAAAGCGCTAATCGGAATAATTTTTCTATTGTGGTGTGCAACAGTGATAATTCTGTTTGTGATTATAACCACTAACACAACTTTCTTCATTAAAAGTAATGAACATATAATTTATCACCAGTAAATATGGATTGCAGAAAGTCACTTCCTCAGCTTCATACCATGACAACAATGCTGTACAACCATCCACATAAGATCTTTCATTTCAGGTGTTTACTGTCTCGATATCCAGCTAGTGGTAACTTTATTAAACTGTAGAACCTTGCTGACCCATGGTTAATTGACACTATTTCAGTCATACCATCAATTGTCACCAATCTTTCTTCTCTGATAACTCATTCCATTGAAGCAACAATGCCAAGAACAGTCACCATTTCAGGTTAGCAGACCTAGCTGCATTGATCACACTTGTTACCATACTTTTGAATTTCTTGTGTTATTCATATATTTTTTGTAATGATAGGAAACTTTCTTTGTACTGCTTTTGTATTCTTCGATGAATATCCATTTTTACCTTTACTACTCAAAAAAGTATCATTGTATGCTGCTCATCTATGGATCTGTAAAGGCACCGCCATCTTTTTTTGGTCTGTTGATGTCATAATGCTTGTGACAGCTGGTGTAACTGCATGTGTCAATTCTGTGTGCTTGAAGACATAGTAAATCAGCACTGTAGCAGATCAAATTTTTTATCATAAAATTTTTATGATCACATTAATGTTACTTTTTGACTCATACTTGTATAAGGAGGTATTTATAGGAGGAATAAAGTTTTGACCAATTTTAATATATGGAAGTGAGAGTTAGGTTCTAACAAAACAAATAAAAGCAGATTCATGGACATGAAATTCATAAGAAACATGAAGAGTATCACAAGACATGACAAGATCAGAAATGATGTGATGAGAATGAAACTAGAGGTTGAACTGCTGATTGAGTAGCTAGAGTGATATGACAAACAATGTGACTCCAAGAAAGAACCAGAAGGAGCCAAAAAAAACACAGAATGATGTGGTAATACAGGCACTAAATAAGTATGGGCCTTTCCTGGACCTAAGGAATCAGAATGGTGGAAGGCAAGATATGACAGAAAGACAAGAAGAAATGGACAAAGTTTGTGTATCAGTAAAAGTTATGTAACTCTATATTGTTAATTTTCTTCACATATATATATATTTATTTATTTAATATTTATAATCACTTTACCTCAAGATATTTTCTCCTTACCTCAAAATATCTTGAGGTAAAGTGATTATAAATATTAAATATAAACATCAAGAAACAGACTGTAGCAAAAAGTGTTTGAATATATATATGTTGCAGTGTTTATCATTTATAATGTACATTTCAGATATTGATAATACAGTAATGTTACACTATATAAACTTGCCACCTAAGTGTAAAGTACAGTTTTAACAACATTGATAATAAAGTAAGTAACAACTAACAAGTATCAGCTTATAAAATAAATTATTCTCAACAAAAACACTTCAGTACCTGAAAATGTCTGCGTATAGTTTCTTCATCAGAAAGTGATGCTTCCTTGCTTAAATTATAACCATAGCCTCCTCCATCATGTCTAAATGGGTTGGTGTTACCTCCTAAACAAATGTAAATAAAGGTTATAAATGTAAATATACCAAATGTGTTGATGTACGTGATATATAAAAAATTAATAATACATTTAAAGTTTGTGGAATTAATTTTACTCTTAATTATAACATAAAATCTATACAGTATAACATACAGTAAATCTACAAGTGATTTCTAGGTGTCTAATAAAAATGTAAGGGAAGTTATTTTTTCAGGGTTAGTGGCAGAGTCATGTCCCCTAGTGTCTGCATGATGAGGCACAATTCACCAGACCTTAGCAAGCAACAGTAATGTCGTGCTTACAGTGTGAGTTGAAAATAGCCATATAAATTCCAAATCCTGCCGAGTGGGATGTTCATGCTGTGATTCATTTTCTGGAGAAACCACTGTTCAAATTCATCGCCAACTCTTTCTGTTTACAATGAAAATGTTATAAATAAAAAACATGACAAAATGGTGTCACACATTTCAAGAAGAAATACATGGTGTTTATGATCAAATTAGGAGTGGAATGCCATCCATGTCACTGAAGTCATCTAGAAGATTGAAGAAATGATCAGAGCCAACAGGCTTTAATCACTGATGAACTTCACAAAGATCAGCATGAAGGTCAGAAACAAAATCAAGTGACAACAGGACAGGCATTTCTTGTGCGTTACAAAGAACAAGAAGATCATTTTCTTGATTGCATCATGACAGGTGATGAAACTTGGATATCTCACCACACACCTGAAAATACACAACAATCAACTCAATGGTGCCACACACACCATCAACAAAAAATTTAAAACATCAACATCAGCCAAAAAAATCATTGCATTTTCTGGGACCAAAAAGGGACCACTTCTTGATGAAGTTTTGCCTCGAGGACATACTATCAATGCTGCTCTGCTGCTCACATAACTTTGAGATGCTGAATAGGCAGCATTGAGCTATTAAAAAAAAAAAAACAAAGACAAGGAATGCTGACACAGGGAGTCTACCTACTGGATGATAACACCCATCCACACACTATTCCACTACTCATGGCACACAGGAACTTTTGCAGTCCTTCAGGTGGGAAGTTTAGGTACATCCGTCACACAGTCCAGATCTTATATTAAATTATATTCACTTCTTTCTTAACTTAAAGGAACACCTGTATAGAAAAACTTTTGCAGTCAATGACAAGGTTCAAGAGGTGGTGACAATGTGGTTGAGACTTCAGGTGGGAGACTTCTATGACATTGGAATAAAATGACTCATTTCCAGGTTCACTAAATACATTGACAGACATGGTGATTATATAGAAAAAAATAAGCAGAGTTATGTTCTAAAGATTCTTGAAGTGAATTTGAAAGTAAAGTGCTTTAGAATTATTTCCAGTGCTTTGTGTCTTTACTTCCCTAATATCCATCATATATAGTGCCCACCTTACTATTTTTATATGTTTGCAATATACACACTCCTTGCAATAAAAGTTTTATTTAATTATATAGAAAATTTAAGTAGCAAGGATATATTTATTTTGCTAATGTATAATATGAATAAGAGTGTAGACATCTTCATTAGATATAAGACACGTAATTGATATGTTTTGTAACATACTTTTATATTCAGTATATACTAATGATAATGATTTTGGTGGTACCATTTTATTATGTATCCTATCTCTATGAATATGACATCAGCTCTGATGAATTCCTCAAGACTGTGTCCATTTTCTATTCTGTGTCTCTATGCAAACCTAGTAACTGTAGTCAAGGCCTGCAATTGGCTCACCACAAGCATCTGTGCTGGACTGTACATCTGTTACAAGATGCTGATTATGTGTTGCTCCATTTTTCACATTATGTTGAGACTTCTGCTATCTTCTCTGTTGTTGAGGCAGCCCAGTGCTTTCTGTATGTCTGCTACTACCCTGACCTTTCTCTCAGGTATGTTAGTGGTGGTGGCTGTAGTTTTGATGAGCTTGATTCCAGTGTTATATTCTAGAGCACTGTAGTGTTGGGAAAGCACCAAAGTATTGTCTTCAATCTGGATCCTCCTGATGGACAGTTAGATATAGGCCTACATCCTGTGCAGTTGGTGTAGAGGATTTCATAGATACATGTGATTTCATTAAAGACTTTCTGTTTTGGGGTCCTGAATATGTTGCTGGGTTCCCTATTTGTATTAAATATAGTAGCAGTTGTACTTCTGGAACAGATTACTGATTCTGTCTGTAGTGGTTTTTTATGGTTTATATACCATTATCCTTTAAACTGTGTACCTGTATTTTCTGAGGCTTAGTAAAGTACTATATGGATATATGGATTTACCTTGTACTGTACAGATTCTTTTCTTATGAGTTCTCTTCTCATGTGTAATAAGTTGGTGAGGATAACGGATTTAAGAGTACAGATGTTTAAAATCAATTTAGTTGATTGAAGATGTAGTGTCGTGAAAGCTGACAATTATTTTTCATGATGAATGTGTGCAGATATGGCTGGACATTCTTCTGTTTCATTGTACATGATGAGGGGACCACGCAATGATGTGTATGTTGTTGATACAGTTGTTGAAACTGTTGTTCCATGTGGTCACATCATGAAGACATCATTTGATCATGTATTGGAACCAGCAGATCATTTTCAGAGGGTGTGTTGCCAATGGAACAGTAAACACAAATATAAAACCTTATTTATTACCAAATTGAAACATGAGTTTCTTACAGTGTTTCATAGTCTGACACATGTTAGAGAGAATCAACTTCTGCTTAATTAAACTGAAAGTTTTATTGAGTCCAAATACATTCAGTCTCTGATGATACAGATATTGAGTTTGCAAAGCAAACATCAGACTACATAAGATTTAATTATTTTTAAAATTATTATTCTTTTGTGTTTGTGAGTTTTGATATAATTGTTATTTTCATTTTATTCCTAACATTATATGCTAAATAATATTCTGAAATAAGTCATGCCTCAAAACTGCAAATGTATGTTACACTATGTTATAATGAGTATGAACTAACCTCCACCCATTTGTCCACCTGGTATGTCAAGATTACCACCAGTTGTGTTATAAGTGGCACCATAACTTTGTTCAGAACTTGCTAGGTCGTGTAATCGGTTACTGGATAAAGCACGTGGTATTGGATTGCTAGGTACTCCATGTGGTGCTAAATGTGATGTTTCCTCAGCAACCTGTTGATAAAATTTGATAGAGTGACATACATCTTTAAATGCTTATTCAGTAAAGTACCCCTTTTTATGACTCTCCAAAGTCTGTCTACGATGAGGTTGATAATATGATGAAGTCTAAGATGTACATGTATAGTAGCAGTAGTTATCCTGTCTCCTTTCCTAACACCTATTGTCATTCTTATATATGCATGTGATATGTGTTCACAAACTTTTAATATATAACTAAACTACAATTTACATGTTAATCATCAATAAATTTTGAATATTATTTAATCAATTTTAAATTAAGTTTTTCACAATTACCAAACAGCACATTATATAATAATAACGATCTACTCCTATAACTAATAAGTAGGGAACAGGTTGTAACAGGAAAAATGTTTACAAGTTCTCACCAAACTTGCTGATCAACTCATCAGTCCTTCTTGAACATGTAATTGGGGTTGCAGTGCATAATAAACGCCATCTCTAAATTGTCCATTACAAATCTCTGCCAATTATCATAGAACAAAACTCGATATTGAGAAAAGGACTGTTCTATGTGACATGAAGTTAGTCTGGCATAATTAAAACGAGGGACATCACTTACACTTACATTTTTAATGTCTACTTGCTGACCTAGAACTCGGGCAGCTTTACTTACAATTTCAAATCCAGTGTTTTTTTCCAAACACAACTTTGAATTTAAATTTTAAGGTTTCCATTTTTGTTCCTATGAGAGAACAAATTTTGCTTTCAACAATACGTATTTCATTAACAGTTTTTGTTAAGAAGTTTGTTTTTTCGAGTTTTTTTATTGACGCACGAGAAACTCAAATTAACAGAAATATAATTAACAGAAATATGTGCCAACTCATTTCTTACACTTATATCTTTTAACAGATTTTTAAGGATCTCTATTGATGAAGCACCATCTTTGTCCAATTCATCAACAAATGATTTAACACTATAAAAATTATCTGTAGAATATAACACTGCGGAAAGCCAAGTCCCCCAGCGAGTGACAATGGGTGCTGGTGGTATTGGAAGGTTGGGATTTTTGTTTTTGAAAAGATAAATTCTTGTAGGGGATTTAACAAACACTTTATTTTCATTTGATTTTAATTTGTCAAATGGAAGTTAAGTACTATATACTAAGCATGTAGAAGTTACAGCGTTATTATGTAACACTGCATAAAACAATGGAGGTTATTCCCATAAAACTTAACACTGAAATGTTAATAACCTATTTATGCAAAATATTTAATTGTGAACGTAAACAGATAAAATATTTACATACAAATATTGTATTAACTGTGGTTTTCGTTATGTAAATGTTTGAATTACCAAGATATCTGTACAGTAAATAATTCTTCTACGTGTGTACATGTTATCAGTTACCCTGTGTATCTGATCAACTGCTCAGTGTTTATTTCTAAATCCAAAATGAGTAATCAGGATTAGGCTTTTTCCTGTTATGTGTGAGTATTAATTTCTCAAAGAGTTTAGCATGATTAGCAGCAATGTTATTCATGAAATGAGGCTTATAACTATATAATTATAAGATGAGGCTCCACATAGTAATTTTCCTGGCTTTTGTAAAATTACAAGTTCTAATTTCCACAATTTCAGTTTCAAGGCAGTTTTGATGAGATTGGTTAATTTTACTTCAGCCTTCCCCCTAGAGCTATCCTCAATTTTTTTTAAATTTACTTCTTGATTTAGCAAATGTAATAGATTACATACTCCCATTCACCAGCAAAATTGTTTCTGTTAAATTGTCTTCTTCCTATACTCTCCTGGAATACAAGGTAGTATTGGAAAGTTACTGGAGTGTACTTGCAGCGACTATGCACTGTGACAGCACTGAATGGGACATGACATTCATTTCTCCCGAGCCTACTCTGTCAGTGTGCCGAGTTTTTATCATATTATCATATTAAATGCATGTGTTCCATCTAGAGAAAACATTTTAACCTCATGTCACTCCCCATTTACGATGGCCAATAAATTCAAACAATTGGCCTGCATAGAATTTTGTGTGAAACATTGTAAATTGGCTACTGAGACTTTGAAATGCTTTGTAAGGCTTTTCAAGAACATCCGTTAGGTTGAACACAGGTTTTCAAATGGCATGCTCATTTCAAGGGTGGAAGAATTTCAGTTTATGACAATGATCATTCAGGATGACCTCCCACAAACAAAACAGCTGAAAATGTGGAAAAAATTCATGAACTCATCAATGAGGACCATTGCCAAATAATCCATGAATTGTGTGACATTGTTGGAATTAGTTATGTGGCCTGCCAAGAAAATGTAACTGAAAATTTTTCATGTTTTGTGTTACTGCAAAGTTTGACCCTTGGTTCTTACCACTTGATCAAAAACAATGGTACACTGATGTGTCGTAAGCTTCATGACATGGCTAACAACAATCTACTTCCACTTCTAGCGTCATACCTGGAGACATAAGTTGGTTTTATGCTCCAGAGACAAAACAAAAGTTATCACAGTGTAAGAGCCTGAAGTCGCTGAGAGTAAAGAAGGTGCAGGAGGTCAGAAGCAGAACAAAATGCATTCTCATCATGTTCTTTGACATTAAAAGCTTTATTCACCAAGAATTTGTTCCAGCTGGTGTTATGGTAAATTCTGACTTTTATTGTGATGTTCTGAGGTGCTTGAGAGAAAGTTTGCGGCAAAAAAAAAATGGAATTGTGGAAACAACAAAATTGCCCATTGCACTATGACAATTCACTTGCATAAAGCTATCTCAAAATAAGATTTTATTACGAAGAACAACATGGCAGTCATCCCTCACCCTCCATACTCTCTGGGTCTACCCCCTATGACTTTACTTTGTTTCTCAAAATGATATTGATGATGAAAAGTTGTGGCTTTGATGGTGTAGAAAGCATAAAAAAAGAAACACAGGAAATGGTGGATGGCCCCCAGAAAACAGATAACATTGATGCTTTTGAAGGGTGGAAGAGGCGCTGAAATCAATGTGACTCTCCTAAGGAGATTATTTTGTTGGAGATGGTGGCCACTTATAAAAAATATACGTGAATTTATTTTTAGGCCTAGTCAGTAACTTTCTGATACCACCTTGTATGTTCTCAAGATGTTCATCAACCTCTGGCTGAGGCTTTAACTCCTGAACCATTTTCTACCCATTGGTCTTACTGGTGGAGATGTATAAGGTGTGTTAAAAAAAAAGACTGAACTATTGTGTAGCACGCCAACCTCCGCATAGAGCGAGCTGCACAATTACATGCTGCTAGGGACAGGTTTTGACGCCGGAATGCCATTTTCTCCATCCCGTCATGATTGTCAGTTTTCGCGCTATACGTGCTGTAGTGGGCAAGGTCACACACTGTTTAGCGGATTTATAACAAACTGAGAATGAAGATCTTAATGCAACGTGTGTGTATAAAACTTTAGTGCTAACTTCGTAAAATCTTTACAGAGCAATTTCCATTGCATTCCAAAGTTGTCATTACCATTTGCATTGGTACACAGTTGTTGACTGATTTCAAAACAGGTCTCTTTCTGATCATTGTCAATAAATGCAGTAAGAATTTTTTTTCAGTGATACTATACATTTAAATTTTTCAATCAAAATTTAATTTTACAACCTTATATAGATGTGTATTCTCTTAGAAAGTCTCGTCAGTTAAATGATGATTTACAATTACCACATCATGAGCTCTCTTCCCATGATATTTGACATCGCTTTCATCTGCACCGACCATTGTTTTTACCCTCATTAAAATTTCCTAAAATAATTGTTCGGCGTATTATTAATTCAAAAATTAGAATGTCTGTATAAAGTTTTAACCTAGTTTTACCACAAAGTTTCATAGGCACATGTTGTTCTTCCAGGTCTTTCTTAATCACTTTGTCACTAGTCTGGCAGTACATCCCCACTCAATCTGATATAGCTCAAAGGCTAATGTTGATAGTGGAACAGAATAAATGGCAGTTTGTATCAAAAACTATTGCTAGGTGCACTCAAAGTCGCAGCATGTTGTTCATGCGGGTTAATATGGTATTCAAAAAGTTTGGTCTTTTTTTGAACACATCTCGCATTATAGGTCTTTTTGAATCTTCTGTTATCTTAAAAAAAGTAGAAGTGTAACTATCATTTATTAGGTATTTTAGATATTTGTTTAGTACATAAGTTTTTATTTCTTTAAGTTTTCTTCTTAATTGTTGATTACGATTATTATTGTGGACCCCTTGTCACTTGCTACTTCCATATTAGCTGCTCTTTTTTCAACTGTGAGCTATCTAATTTCCTTGGGTTAGTTACTTTCCTTAATTCTTGTCCTAATTTCAATAGTGTTCTTCCATGTTAACTACTATATATTGCAACAAAACACAGGATGATGAGCTGTATTAATCGTATCTAAGCATGGATGACGAACATTTACATGTTTAAAATGGATTTATTCAATTTTTTTGTCTAGTAGCTGTAAGTTTTGTATTTAGCGATGGATAAGAACGTAGGTTATATCAAATTCTATATAAAATTTGGTTCTTTATTGTCATGTACTTTTTGTGTGAAATTGTGCATGTGTGCGCATGTGATAAACCTTATTCGCTATATCTTCCGCATTAATAAACCCATCAACTTGAAACTTTGATAGTGGATTGTTTATGTAATTAGCTACCGTTTTTATATACTCTGAGGTTTCCAACTATTTTATAAGTATGGTTTTTTTATAGGGAAAAACTCAACTTTTAACTCTTATCAATGGTTGAGTAATAAAATTTATAGATAAAATCAATGCAAGCTGTTGCTAATTTATACAAACTATTGCATGAACTTGTATATTTTTTTTAATATCAACCATGTGACCACTAATTGGCCAATCAGAAAACACAAATTTCAGGTAGATTCGTACTTTGTGGGCTACGCTTCGGGACACTTCATCGATAGCATTTGCCGTGTGAACGTGTGTCCGTTCGACGAGAGTTTTTCTCGTATGGACTTATAGAAATCTAAAATTACAATAAAACTTGGAACTCTTTGCGAGCTGTGCGTAAAGAACCAAGCTGGGTAACAACCTCAGTAAATAATTATTATTATATTAAAGTGCTTTTCGCGGTAGTCAAGATATCCGCATAGGGAGTTACTGAACACTTCAAGCTTTCACGGAAGGTGTAAGCTCAATACACCGCTTTTAAAATAATTACCCATATTACCCTGAGATCTAATAATAATTAACGTTGTAAATAAATAATAACTTTTGCGAGTGAGAACGCTAATTATTGTGAAAGTGACAATTGGTGTGTAAAATCTACTTGGTTTTAGCAGAAAACAGTAAACCACAGCAACAGACAACCAACACACAAGTACCTCACAAGGTTCAAAATCAGGAAGGCTGAAGATGGGAACACAAGGCTTCCCGAAACATGTTCCAAATAAGGAGTAAACATCTTGAGGTAAAGTCTTTATAAATATTAAATATATTTTATAATCAAGAAACAGACGTAGCAAAAAGTGTTTGAAAAAAAAAATATATATATATAGATTATATATATTATATTGTATATATTATAGATATCTACTGTTATTTCATAGAGTTTTCCTCATTTCATAATAATACATTCTGTTTTCATATTTTTAAAGGGCAAAATTTGTGCAAGAAATATGGACAAGGATTTCATTTCAATCTTTGTGTTTTACATGAAAAGCAGATGCAAATAAGACATATTAAACTTTTGACTAAATATAGACCATCACACAAAATGTAGATTATTCACTGATAACAAACTTAATTATGAGAAAAAGGTTATCACAAAACTTTGAGATAAATCAGTATTTTCATTTAAATACGCAATTGACTATACCTGATGTGGATCTTCTGTAACAGGTAATTCTGAAACAAAACCTGTGTCCTTGCGGTAGAAGTTAATAAATACAAATACTGCTAGTACAACTGCACAAATGAGACCATAACCACAGAATGTTGCTGTTGTGCCTACACAAAAATAATACTATTAGTAACAAACCACACAATTTTGTATACACTGAACATTGTATAATATATTATTATGAGTTCATAATGTATTAAAAATGTTTATCACTTGATCTTTTCCAGTATGATACAAACTAGTTATAAAAAACGTGTCAATCAATTTTCACATGCACTCAGACCCATGGTAGCAGTTCAGTTAATCACATTTAACTGGACTATTCTGCGCTAACAACTTATAATAGGTAGAGGATATTAATATGACAATAGAAAATGTTATAGGTTATTTACAGATAAGGCCTAATTGACATATTACATGAATCACAAAAATAGATTCTATCTATGTCAATAGCAAATATGAATGATTCAAGGATTCCCGTGGGGAGGAGAGGCTCTCCTGGACACAGAATACTAGGTTTAATTATAAAAAACATTGGCCAGGTTGTAAAAGATGACATTCTAGGAAGAAGAAGATATCTTTTGAAGGGAAACATTAGAGGTGGATGAACTGAGTCTCTTCAGGGGGATAGTATGAGATTTATGGAGCATGATCTCACATAGAGTACCTGTAGGGAGTAGTCTGAGTAGTTAGCTAATTTCCGTGAGGAAAGTATTAGTTTACAATGACAGCAAGATACTGCTTCTGAAAGGATTCTCAGGGTGATTGCTTTTGTATTTAGGATATTCTAGACGTTCTTTTCTTTCTTTGCCGTGTTAATTATAATGAAGTGAAAAAAGGTGCCTTGACACAGAAATTATTTTCAGAAACTATTTATGACATACTCTTTAAAAAAAAATAAGGGCTGTAATTATTAATGACTGATATTATTAAAATGTAGCCAAAAATTCTAGTTACAAAATTCTTACAATCAGTATATTAATAGTTTGAGCAGCACTGATACATATATTCAGCGTATATTAATTATTATAAGAGTTGAATTTCCTGAAATAAAATTCATATTTTCAGTAGCAGATGGTCCATGATGTTCAATGGCTCAATGATATTCAAATGAATCACTTTTTTTGAATTTGTGTATAATATCTATAATTTTAATTTTAATTAGTGAAACTTGTCTTCGTTTCAATATAAACACTATCAAATTTTAGTGAAAGGAAGGACACTGAATGGAAGGGAAAAGCAAGTACTCAGGGTGACCTCACTATCCTCTGCTCACGCTTTATAATAATTAAATATTTCTTAGCAAGTAGCCAACTAGCCTGAGCTATGTTGACTGTAAATGATCTTTACTGGTGTTGCATGTACATACTGACACATAAGCTTTCTTTCTGATTTTGTTTATTTGTTTACAAATTGTGTTTACCATACAGTATTTTATATTTTCCTTGTATTAGCTAAAACAATGGAATGGACAGTACATAGATCTTCTTCCGAACATCAGTACTGAGCAAACTTTAGGTCAATTACTTACTTGTGATTAAAAACCATCAATTGTATTTGTTGTTCTATGTGGTTTGCAATGTTTTATATTTGTGTTTTTTAATTACCTACCTCAAGTAGTGTATTAACCCCTTCACATCCAGACCCTTATAATGCACTCCAAGCATATGTACTATATAAATGCAATAGCTATTAAAATTGAAATAAGTTGTTAAAGGACATCGTTTTTCTTTGAAATTATCTTTTTACTCTTTCGTCAAGCTTAATATTTCTTCCCCACTCCTTTGTCAACCCCCTCCCCATCTTCGCCATTCCTATCTACTACTACCTCCCCCAAATGCATGTACACATGCACACACACACACACACACACACACACACACACACACACACACACACACACACGCACACGCATGCATGTGCACACACACATACACACATTTTATTTTGCTCGGAAATAAAGTCAACTTTTATATAATATGAGGAACTCATCAACAAGAAAATTTTCCCCAAGATCAACGACTGTCTGACAAACTTCTCACAAAAGGGGTGAGTACTGAATGCTTATTTACAAGTGACTTCTTTACAAAATATTTGGGATTTTACAAAAGAATTACAAGCTTGAAAGGAGTCCACTGTGACTCATCATTTTTAATTCAAAACCTTAGGGCCAGTACAGAATATGCTTGATGACCAATAGTTTACGCAATTCATGGCAGTTTTACAATACCCATGAGAAATAAATATGTACATTTTGTCAATTTGAACAAGACACCATTTTAGTCCATATACTTTTATAGATTTATAACTGATATCCTCAAAATACTTATTGGTCCTCTTATTAGTGCAGGCACCAGTAAGGGACAACTTTTTCAAAGATTTCAAATTAGTCAACCGCAGATTTAGCATCAGAAAGCAAAAGGGCAGGATGAATGTAAAAATTGTTTACGATATTCGTTTAGAGATGTTTCATGATGATTAGAAAATGGGTCAGTAACAAAAGTCCAACAACCAAAGTAACAAAAAATTGTTTTTGCACCGAAATCGTCTTCTCAAACATTTGAAAGATTATTGTCACTGGATTCCATATCATCATCTTCCGGCATATAGCTTTCATCGTCTTCACTCTGGCAACTTTTATATTCCATTATAAGGCAACAAATAAAATATATATTACAAACAAATTTTAAATATCACTAGACGTAAAACATGCAACGTGAGAAAATTCTCATAGTATGACAAGCAATGCACTAATTAAGGGCAGTAATATACAACACTTGAAAGGCAGAATGCGCACACTGTAAATACGCATCTCCCCCCCCCAATGCCTACATGGGCAACTACGTGACCTCTCCCACCAACGAAACAATATGAACAAAGGTCAAACGTTACCAACATTGTATTTGTCAACAGCTGATATGTACCAGATAAATAGAAAATCAGTAGCACTCATCCAGTTATATGATGTACATACTGATGTCTGGTAATCGGCTATGCAAAATGCATGATGTACGGCGTGAACATCAGGGATGCGAAGGGGTTAATATAATTTATAGTGCCTGTAGTATAATATGTGTGTATGCACGTATGATATATTGTGATGATATGGTTCAGCACAGATAAATTAATACCATCGCAATAAATATGTGGAATGACAGTTTATTAAAAATTAATTAATTGAATGATAATTAAAATTTACAAGTTTTTGCTACTGACTTACTTTAAAAATTTGTCTGTTGACTAACACAAGATTAACTAAAATTAAATATCTTTAGATAGTTTATTTTTACACAATTTTTAATCATTAAAGTGCTTAAATATATTATAATTTGCGTTTTCCTTGTACAGAGACTGAAGAATGATGTCCATAAGCTGGAGTCTGGTGACTGATGGTCAACAGATGACACCTTTGACAGCTGGATCATACACCCATAAGAATGTAAATGATAGTTTCTCAAGGTCACTTTTGGATTGTTATTTGGTACAAAAATTTATGGTTTTAAACTTAATACAAATTATTTTCTCTACTGCATTATACTGGCCTTACAACAAATCTGGTAGACTTAAGGTGCCTTTCCAAACGTCTATGCAGACAAACTTCCATGAACATGGAAAGTACTCAGTTTTAACCATGGTCAAAGTACACTTGTTTAACATGTTTACATAACTCATAGGTTATCTTTCCAAAATCTGCAGAATTCTAAACAGCTAATTCGTGGAACTGTGGCTGTTTTCTCCACAACTATCATTTGTAGAGACCACTATGTATGCCACAATTTAATAACTGAGGTGAACTGATATTCTAAGCTTTTCTGAATCTTGACTAAAATTCTAAAGCTATGATTGGTCAACTGTTACTCCTCCTCTATAGAAACCTAATTTAAGTAAGAGAATCACAAGCATATCATGTGAATTTTGCCTTGTTGTGGTTCAAGAATCGTTCTGAGCCTTAAGAGAAATTATCTAAAATTTTGTGTTCCGAGTTGTAGTGAAATAATTATATTTTGTTAATTAACGGACACGTCATGGACAACGAAATCCAAGAATTTAAGATTTTATGTTCTCCTTTTATGGCTTTTCAAGAACGAGTCAACCATAGAAAAGAAAGTCACACGCAGTGAACTAATTCTAGAAAATTAATTGTTATAAACATGAACTACATCCTCGTCAAAGTCAATACTCGAAATCTTAATTAATCAGGCTACTATAATGTTTTTCCAATTATCATCTATGTGACGTATGGACACATGAACAAACTATGATCGTGTATTGCACTACATTATTGCACTTACAACAACTAGTTTATAAATCTAAATTACAAAATTCTGTACAAGTAAAAATAACAGAGTCCCACATGCATCTCAACATATTTCATAAATTCTCTAATTATAATCATTTGTATTCATATACTTTATTGCCTTATTATAAGCAATAATATACATCATACTAAAACATATGCAATACAATTTTCCATTGGTCTATATATATATATATATATATATATATATATATTACATTTAATATTTATAAATAAATTTACCTCAAGATATACTTTTTTCCTTATTAGGAACATGTTTCGAGAGCTCCCGTGCTCTCATCTTCAGCCTTCGCGATCTTGCGTCTGGTGAAGTATTTGTGTGTTGGCTGGATGCTATTAAGGTTGTTTGTTGGTCTCTGGTATTTTAAAGTTGTATTATTGTGTGTGATTGTGGCATATGTATTTGTATTTTGTGTATTTTCGATGTTGAGTGCTTTGACAAACACGGGCTCGTGTTTTTTGACTGACTTATTTCAATTATATTTTTACTAATCCTTTGTCGATTTCTTTTTTTATTTACTCTCTTACTTTGTAGGGTATTTGGTATAACTTCTTATTTAAATTCACCTTCTCTCTTATGGGTCACTTGTATTGCACTCCTATTATCTTGCCAATTTTATCTTCCATTGCTTCATTCAGTAACTGATGGTCCATTTCCTCATGCCTTTGCAATATTAATTTTATTTCAACCTCCTGCTGGTCTAATTTATTATTCACACCATTTATTTGTTGTTGATTGGTCTCTTTTAACTCGGTGTTTTGGTGAGATCCATTTCATCTTAATCCATAGAATAATTTTTTTTTTTTTTTAGTAATAACTTTCATATTATGTCGTCTGTATTAATAATTAATCTAATCTTTGTTCAATTAGTTTGCTTTGGTCAATACCCAGAAAATCAGTCCCTTTTTTCCATAGTGTTCATATTTAGTTCATCCGTTGTCAAATACATAAGTTATCCTTGTTGCACGGATTATTATTGTGTCCATAATGATATATAAAAATAGACTTTTTGATGTGTATCATATTACATATAAAATTAAACTTTTTGATGTGTATCTTCTGAAATATAAAATTAAACTTTTTGATGTGGCTCTTCTTAAATATAAAATTAGACTAAACAAATTTTCTTCCATTTGAATACAATTCAAATCTAACAATTTACAATTTGCCATTTAGATACCTAACTACATTCGACACGTCTTTCCATCATATGACTCTTAACAACATATATAATTTTATTAATTATTATTAATTACATTTAACTTATTTGCTTTTTTACATTATCCATATAATTAGTATATTTTAGATTACTATTCTATTAATCTTTCATTTTATTTGAATGTTTATTTCCAATTTAATATAATAACTGTCAACACATATTTCTTAATGCTGTTCTATATAATATTGGAGTCTACCTCTATGTTGGTCATGACTAACACTCAGTTTTTTTTTTTACAATCCTAACATATGTTCACCATACTATTAAATTTATATCTTCTCTTTTTTAAAATTATTATTTTACTCTTATGTACTGTGGTGTATTTTAACAGCAGTACATTATATATATATATATATATATATATATATATATATATTACAATGCTACCTTTTATCTAACACTCTTATCTAATATTTTGAATGATAGATAAAACGTTACTTACCCATGAGATTACTTTACCCGGGCGCCAGAACAAATCCCAGATACTAATGACACGGTTCCAGCTTAGCTCAGAGCATAGAGACACAAATTTCTCAGGAGGATTCGTTCAGTGATTGTGAATTGAAGGGGAATCGTTACAAATAACACTTTAAAATTTTTTGAGTAATTTGAATTAACGTTTTAATTATTATTAAACTTCTTAAAAATGTTAATTGTAGGACTTATTGCTACCCTAACACTTATAATTAACGAGTGTGTGTGAAAAGTAAAGATTAAGACGTTCAAACGACCTATTGCTCTTATCTGGTTTAATAAAGAGATTGATATCTCCCAACCAGTGCTAAAGAACAGGTCTACAATAATTTGTACGTCCAATACTACACCTCACTTTCCATTCTACACTCCTATACTATGTTATGACTAATCTTACACATTAAATACAAAGTGTGTGATTCTTAGTGTCTTTTAAAAATTGTTTATTGCTTTTTATTATTTTTCATATTGTTTAAATTAGCAGCCATCCTTACTATTTCTTTTATGAATTTGCTAACTGCTATAATTTTTTATTGTTCGACTAAGCTTTTCGTCATTACTGACATCTTCAGGTCTTAAACAACCATTTTTATTATTTGTTTAGTGCTTATTTCATTGATCAATGAATCTATTTCTTACTGTTTGCTGCGTCGACCGAAGATAGGAATCTGTAGAGGTCCTCCTTTTGATGGTTTAGCACTGAAGAAATGATGTTGATCAATCCGGTAGAAAGATGCTCTGGCAATTACAGATGCTGTAGCACTGGTGTTGCTCAGGTCACTTCACGGCTGAGTATTAATTAATTTATTAATAATTAAATTAATTAATGTTGTTTTACACAGCGAGAGTTGTTGAACGGTACTAGTTCATCTACACTGCGGACTACTTCTCGAATTTCTCACTTAAATGCAACTTTGCGTGATTGTAAAATTTCTGCACATAATTTATACACGACTAGCGCATTGAAGATTCGATCGAAGAGTAACGCTACCCCTCGGTTTGAGTTGGCATCTGTTTTAAATACGGGCTTCTGATTGGTTGTTCAAATAAATCATACGTTTTTCCAGTCTCGACAATCTCGAACAGGTCGAGCAAACACCCCATGACAGGTTTGAAACGGCAGAGAATTTCTAGTCAAAATCGTACTTCCTGTATTTGCAAATTGATTGATTACAGGTATTTGCAAATGTGTTTTCAAAGATCTGACCACAGAATATTGTTGCTTAGGTCTTTATCTGTGTGTGTGTGAAAACACCTAATTCCTATGTAGTATAATTCTCTTGTTATTCCTTTTGGCGTTTGTCTTCCGTATAACTTCTTCAATTGTTAATTATATTAACTGAGATTGCGGCTACTTATAAAGCTTTACTTGCTGAACACAATGCTGTTTTTAGAATTGCCCTATATTTATTAGTTTTGAAGTTATTGCAGGTTGAACTGATAATTTGAATTGAGTAAAATTTCATGTTCGTACCAGTAGCGGATGTCGCTGTGATGAGGTTAGAGTGAGATGGCTGCAATTGTACGCTCTCTCTCTTGCTTACGCTGCTATACTCGTACAGTCTAACACTTTCATATAACGCTCAGATAGGACGCTATTATGAATCGTTATAATATATATAAAATTAAAAATGAATAGTATCAGTTCCTTTTGTAAATAACTTGTTTTACTCTTCTTTGAGGTCCAACTAGCTTATGTATGTAAATCAAATACAAATATTAAATTACAAATTTATATTAAATATTCCCCTATTGCACTGTTGAAACATACATGTTACTTCCATGTTCCATAAGGAAATGGAAGTATGGTCATGGCGAAAAAAATCATGTTCGAGATAACTGCTGATTCTGATTGTACTACTCTCAAAACATGAAGAAAAGTCATTTTTAGAAATGTGTGTGTGTGTGTGTGTGTGTGTGTGTGTGTGTGTGTGTGTGTGTGTGTGTGTGTGTGTGTGTGTGTGTGTGTGTGTGTGTGTGTGTGTGTGTGTGTGTGTGTGTGTGTGTGTGTGTGTGTGTGTGTGTGTGTGTGTGTGTGTGTGTGTGTGTGTGTGTGTGTGTGTGTGTGGAATTTTTTATATGGCAAACAATAACAGCCGCAAATTCAAACAGAATCAAATAATTTTTTGCATACATCCCTGAATTGTAGAGGACTCAAGACCTATTGATTTTGGTGAAGATCGGTTAAGAGAAAGGGGTAGTTTACCTGCAACATTCTATGTTTTAACAAGGGTAATTTTTTCTATGACGAATGATAACTGCCGCACATTCAAACAGAATCAAATAATGTTTTGCATACATCCCTGAATTGTAGAGGACTCAAGGTCTTTTGATTTTGGTGAAGATCGGTTAAGAGAAAGGGGTAGTTTACCTGCAACGTTTTATGTTTTAACAAGAGTAAAGTACTTAATTTTGATAAATAAAGTATTCTGATAAGATCATAACAATCCACTGTAGAAGCGTAGATGAAATATCTATAAATGAAGAGGCTAGTTGAACGGGGTGGGGGCAGTGGCGTCACCGGGGGGGGGGGGCGGGGGGGGCGGTCCGCCCCGGGTGCCACACTCGGGGGGGGTGACAAAATTAGGGCGAACAAAAATTTTAGAAATAAAAAAGAAATTACTAGATCAACAAATTAATCACATCAACATTTCGATTGAAGTGTGCAATCCCAGGAAGAGGGGCGTATTATGTGGGTATCACTAGAGTAATACGAGTTTAAAACGTTTCGGTAAATACGTAATTTTTGTTCAGTTAAATTTGTATTACAGTCTTTTAATTATCGTAAGTTTGATTGCTTGTACTTCAATTATAAAACGACCGAGTAATTTTTGCGTGAAAAATTTTCTCAGTGTATATAAAAAAATCAATTATGAGATTTTTTGTAAGCACTCCTAACCTACCCTTGTTTTTGTAGAAGTTGCTTTTTAAAAGAATTGCGCATTTTTTAAATTAATAATTTATTTTAAAAAAATGCCTTTTTTGGCATTTTAGATAGAATCGCTAGGCTCGCCTATCTGCACTTCCGAAGGTTAAACTTTCGCTAGCATAACGTCCTATCCGTTTGAAGTTTAGATTTTTGTTTGGTCGCGTTGTTTCCCTGTTATAGGTTAGACTTATATGCCGATCCACGTTTTCGACGGCACTTGCTACAAAAACTCGACCCGCTCGCAAACCCTCAATACGCTTATATAATCGTGTGCGTTAGCGTCCAATCATCCTACACTCTCTTCGCTTTGGCTCGTTCAGCTCGCGCACCGCTCGGTCGTCCGTAAGCCGAAGGGTGTTTTGATAGTTGCGTTTCCTGATTTGGCCAATTCTGCGCAGGCGCACCAGACTCCCGCGCCGGAGAACCGCTCACTCTTTGTTTCAGCCCAGTGTTGTGAATGTGATGCGTGTTGTACAGTTTCAGTTCAGTTCAACAGAAATTCAATTTTTGCTGTTTATAGTGGCATGGTGCAGAGTGGTCCTTTAATTATTTTGAGTTTCTGTATGTGCACCATTCATTTACTGAAGGTAAGTACTTGACTTGAAAAGCGAGTACCGATACACAGGCCTGCGAATTTAATTTTTTTTTCTGCGGCACGGGGTTAAACAGGTCTCTATACTTTGTTCAGTCAGGGAAGGCGGTTGGATTACCTGCGATGGCTCACTTAACACAAACACACACATGCAGCCGACCCGACGGTACCCTCATTCGGCGTTTAATGCCTACTGGACACTATTGGACACTCCGTTACTCGGACCGACTTTTCTTATGGTTTACAATTTAATAGCATTTAACGTAACATTTTTTGATTCTGCGTTGAATTCCAAACAAAATTAGAGCAAACACGGTACGAATCTGACGAGAAATACTGTTTAAAGGTTATATGATATGGCTATAGAACGTATGCAGGTTTGTTTATCTGACCCATGAACTTGTTTTCGTAAATGAATATTTAAATAGGAATTCTGCAAATACCGCCACGTTTTTATGCACTCAAGCTAGGACAATATTGTGATGTATTTATTATTTCTTTATGTGATGTATTATTTCGAGGAGGAGGCCCTCTTCTTGACTCAAGAAGGTTATATGCAAAATAATGTAATGCAAGCAAGCAAACACGCTTAGCATTAAAAAAAACTCGGATAAAAATCCAACATTTTTAAATATTGTAAATGGTTTTGTAAATACCGTATGTAGGCCTTTTATATAAACAGTGACGAAGGTGTTATGCGGCCTTCGGCAGTTTCAGAAGTACGAAACGAGCCTTTCAAGCTCGAAACGCAGAAAGCTCATAGGTCTACTGTAAAAGTAAATAAAACAAACGTTAAAATAATATAATTATTAAATTAATAATTATGAAGCCCAAATGATTTGAAATAGTGAAAATAAGATGAAATTTTTAAATATTAAAATTGGTGGAATTTACACTAATGCAACAAGTTGGCATTTCTGTAAAACGTCTGTCTGAGACTAGATGGAGTGCCCATCACGAAGCAATAAAACCCGTCATGGGTAACTTTGAAAAGCTAATCGAAGCTGTTGAAGAACTATGCCAGCCCGACGAGACAGTCGAAACTAGAGGAGCTGCACATATCCTACTGCCTGCAATCAGCGACTTCTCATTTTTATGGTACCTTTCATTGTGGGGGCAAGTGTTAGAGGAAGTAAACTACACACAAAAATATTTGCAATTGGAAGGAATCAACCTCGAAAAATGTGTAGTTAAAATGAATGATCTTAAGCTGTTCTTGAAGGACAAACGTAGAGATATTGTTGAAGGTGCTCTTCAGTTTGCAAAAAATATGTGTCAAAAATTGGACATCCCCACAGAAAAAAGAAAAAGAGTGAAAAAGATGCTACCTGGTGAAAATTCCGGGGATGAAGGACTCACTTGGGCGCAAGAGCTACAACGGGCAATGCTCGAATGCATAGATACGTTTTACCAGGAGATGGTGACACGCTGTGAGGGTATGGAACAAGTCCTCTCCCACTTCGCTATTTTGCAGCCTAATAATTTGATGAATGCAAACGAACCAGACCTTCGGACTCTTCTCAAAAGTTTGACTAAGACATATGATGAATTTTCTCAAGAAGACGTAGACGTCCCCAAAGAAATCCTGCGGTTGAGAAGGCATCTTCAGGCAGCAGGCATTTCAAATGAAAGAACGAAGAAGTGGACCAGTTTGAACTTCTTAGAATTTATTACCGAATATGACTTTTCAGATACTATACCAAATGTAACATTAGCTTTAAGGTTTTTCCTCATAATATGTGTATCAGTTGCTTCATGCTAGAGAAGTTTTTCGAAACTAAAATTAATCAAAAGTTACCTCAGATCCACAATGAGTCAGGTTAGATTGACGAACCTAGCTATGTTATCCATTGAACATGAAGTGGCAAAAAGTATTGATTTTGATAGTGTAATTTCAAAATTTGCTTCATATAAAGCACGTAAAAGCAGGTTTTAAGATATTGATGTGCTAATTCTTTTGAATTAGTAGGCCTAATTACCTGTATTTAGTTTGTAAAATGTATTTAGCCTAAAAATAAACAGTTCCAAAAGTTATAAATGTTTTATTTAATTTAATTCAAATTCGTTCTTTGCAACACGTTAGCTAATTACAGTATTTTCAGCTTTTTATAGTTAAGTGTGTGGGAGGGGGGTGTAACGAGGACGGCCCGCCCCGGGTGCCACTACATCTGGCGACGCCACTGGGTGGGGGTAATTTTCTGTAAATGAAAATTATAGTTGTAGGGGGAGGGGATAATTTTTTATGTGTACTACTTTATCGGTAACAAAGAAGTAGTTTGTTGTTAAAATTCCTTCCCGGGCTGTTTGGCAGTAGTCCAATATTTTCTGCAAAACCAGACATTTCTGCAGTGCCATCGACTGCCATCATCAGTGAAAATCGAGTGCGATAACGTGAGGTGGTATACGTTAGTGACCACAGTACTGTGGTTAAGGCTGAAGCAATAAGTAGAAAGAAGTAGTTTCTATGGAAATATTTCATTTCAAAAATGATTTTAAATATAAATCTTAGAACACGGAAGTCATGTATGGTTCTCCATACCGATTTTTTTTTTCTTGTATTGAAATGGCCAGTAGTGTTTAATGGTATTTACCCTTTTATTGATATTACTTTGAATAAAACTATTTTTATAATTAAAGAGCTTTACACTATAATGGATTGTGTATTTACCAAAATAAGTAACAAACATGCCACCGATGACCGCACCACAGCCTCTGCCTAAACCATGATGTATACCTTGGAGTACACCTTGAGCAGAACTACGCAAATGTTGTGGAGTATTATGTGCAATATATGAACAGCAGGCTGCCCATACAGCAGCATGAGTGATACCTACAACAAACACATGAACAATATAAACGGTAACATTAAATTTACTATGGAAACAGAGACATATAATAGCTTAAATTTTATGGACGTATGTATCAAGAAATGCACCGATTCTTTTAAATTTGGGATATACAGAAAACCCACAACTACAGACATGGTTATTCATGCAGATTCATATCACCCATACACACAAAAATTGGCTTCCTTCAATGCTTTCGTACACAGATTATTGTCATTCCCACTAAGCCAAGAAGACCTGAAGGAAGAGATAAACACTGTCAAAGTCATTGCCGTAAGTAATGGATATAAAGACACAATTATAGACAAACTAATTCGTAAACACAAATCCAAAGCAAATAAAGTGATTATATCTAATAATACAGAGAACGCTTTCATCGCGACTGAATATACTAATCTTCTTCCACACATTATAAAAAACGTATTTAAAAAACTAAACATTAATGTATTTTTTAAAACCACGAATAACTTGCGGAATTTCTTCAGACATAATAAACATTCAGAACTTGAAAATAACTTGGGTGTGTATAAAATTGTGTGCGATGATTGTGACATGTTTTACATTGGCCAGACAGGGAGAAAATTTAAAGATAGATTTCGTGAACACATACCGAAGGGCAGCATTAGATATACTACCTCCAACTTCACGTTACATTTGATTAATAATAACCACAGATACACTAGTTGCGCCAACAATTTGAAACCATTACATATTTGCAACAAAGGGCGAATTATGAGCGCTTTAGAAGAATTCGAAATCTACAAAGCATCGAGAACACAAAAAAACCTAGTACTCAACGATCAATTGTCGTTTAACTCGAACAGCTTGTACGATACTGCGTTACAACATGTTTATCAGATTATAGACGAATGAGAAATCAACAGTTGCGATTATGAACCTGAACAGTGCGCACTGATTCTTCGCGCGGTACGTTATTAATGTAGTGTGTTTTTAGTTATGTTAGTAAAAGTTTTTATTTACGTTGACAAGTTCTTCATGTGAGAACGAAAAGTTTTTAAACCTGAAGATGGGAACATGTTTCCCGAAACATGTCGTGTATGACATATAACGAAGTCGCAAGATGGAAAGGAAATAAGGTAAAACTATAAGTAGGATTTTTCTCAGGTGTACAGGACATAAGCCTATTTTTCTTCAGATCTCCGAAGAGAATGGACTGTTTGGATGACATTGTTGAAAAAAGTTCCTACTGGTCCCTCAGATGAGATGGTACTTTCAGGAGAGACTGGCAGTGCCATTTATCAAAACAGAGGCTCTGATAGAATGTTTTCAGTATACTGGGGAGCCTGAAGTGACACAAAGACAGCAAGCAGCAGGGTTCGTCAGTCTTAGATGACCTCACTTTTTATTTTCACCAGAGTTTTATCAAAATATTATGCTAAATAGAGCCATATTTTTTATTCTGTACATCAAATGGAAATAGATGTGACACAGGTTAAAAACTGTGTACAGAGTTTTGCAACTGATGTGTCCAATGTTCAAAAATACACGAGGATTACACACTTGATAGTGAAACATCAGGCAAAAGAATACATTTAGAGTATATCCAGCGTGATAATAAAAAGAAATAACAGCCTTTCTCCCCTTGAATTCTGTGACATACTTGAGAACACTAATGAGGACAATTTTATTTTCTAGTCATTTTAGTGCCTAACAACTTTTTACTGTTAAGTATTTTGACAAGTACAGGGCTGAATTTCTAGATGAATTTTTTTTAAAGAGGTGGTCACTGCTTATCCTTTAATCAACAATGCATAACAAGAACAAAGCCGCAAGTTTTTTTACAATTGAGAGGGTTTGTGAACAGCAACAGGAACTCTTCACTACTAAACTTTTTTTCTGAAAAACAATCTGCTTTCCACATTTTTCAGAGTCTGTCACCATCCTGAGAATCATTGTGACAATATCTGTGATATCAGTGGAAGCTGAGGGATGTTTTTCAACACTTAAAAGAATAAAAACATACCTCAGGAATAGAATGAGCACAGATACAGTGAAACTTCGATTAACCGTCACTCTTTTAACCGTCAGTTTCTGTTAACTGCCAGTCCATACTCTATGTACAGTAACCAGATTGCCGCAAAAAATCATCCTCGCTTTACTGCTGAGCAGCGGAAGCGCCGGAGTGGTGCACTATTGTTCTATTGATGAGTCACGTTCTTGGCCCACCTAGCTATCGCACACGTGGTCAGTTTCAGTTGGGGCTGAGAAGCTGTTGTTTTCGGTGCTGTACATTATTTGTTGTGTAGTGGCTTAATTGTTTTGGCATACGATAGTGACATTCACACCACTAAGTTTTGTTGTTAAGGTTTCTTTTCTTTTTTTGTTTTTGTGCAACAGCTAAAAAATGGCTAAAAAGCATAAATGGGTCGTGTTAGATCTCAACCAGAAAATTGAGATTATTAAACGTTTGAAAAAAGGTGAAACTCCCACTAGTATTGCTCTCATTTACGGCGTTGGAAGAACCACAGTGAATGGCATTAAACACGATGTTGAAAATATAGAACAACATGTTTCAAAAATGCAAAACATCGATGGAGAGCCTAAGACTCGTAAAACCATGAAATCAGCAAAATATGACCAACTGGACACTGGTATGTATCAATGGTTTATACAAGCACAAAGTCAAGGAATCCCACTTTCAGGCCCCGTAATAATGACCAAGGCGGTTGAAATGAACAAAAAACTTGACAGAGATCTTAATTTTAAAGCAAGCATAGGATGGCTCGATAAGTTTAAGTGTCGCCATGGCATTTGGAAACTAGACATTAGTGGTGAAAAACTTAGTGCAAATAGCGCAGTTATTGCCGAGTACAGAGAACAATTTAAAGAGAAAGTGGCCAAATTAAACCTCGTTAGGGAACAAGTGTACAATTGCGACGAAACCGGGCTCAATTGGAAAGCTTTACCACAAAAGACATTGGCATCACTTTCGGAGACATCAGCCCCGGGTTTTAAAGTCCAAAAAGATCGGATCACTTTAATGGTTTGTGCAAATGCCACTGGCAATCACAGATTACCCCTGCTTGTGACTGGAAAAGCAAAAACACCTCATGCATTCAAAAATTTTAAATTGAACACATTGCCTGCTACCTATTACCAGTACGCTCAAAAGAGTGCTTGGATATCTCAAGATATTTTTTCCGATTGGTTCCACAAAGTGTTTGTGCTACAAGTTAGAGCTCATTTGGCTGAAATGCAGTTACCACAGGAAGCATTGCTGCTAATGGACAATGCTCCAGCACATCCCACTTGCGGAATTAAAAGTGATGATGGCAAAATAACATGCCTATTCCTTCCGGCAAACACAACACCGCTAATCCATCCAATGGACCAGGGCATAATCGAAAACATGAAACGTCGTTATAGGAAAGCTTTTATTGGAAGTTTAATTTCATCTGATGATGAAATGTCTGTAAAAGAGTTTTTGAAATTGTACAACATAAAAGATGCAATTTTCAATGTTGCTGCTACATGGGATGATCTTCAAGTGTCAAATCTTAAAAATGGTTGGAATAAACTCTGGCCTGAAGCTAATAATGGCGAACCTAAGGAAACTGGGAATGTTAGTGTCGATGAAATTGTGCAACTGTGCAATAATGTACCAAATGCTGAGGACATAACGCCAACAGAAGTAACAGAGCGGTTGGGATGTGACAAATTGGACGGAGGCTTTGACATTTTGAATGACGATGAAATTGTTTCCAGTGTGATTGACAATGAAGAAGAAAAATTGACAAAGACAAGTGTTATATTTTGAATGAAAAAACTACGTTAAGCCACACAGAAGCAGAAACAATGTTATCAAAATGCATTGAGTGGTTTGAGGGGCAAGAAGAGGCAAACGCAACACAGATACTTCTCCTACGTAAAGTACGGAACATTGCCGCTCAGAAAGCACAAGCCTCAAAGAAACAAAAGAAAATGACAGACTATTTTAAAATTTAAATATGTCTAGAGCGTAAGTTCATGTAACAATATGTACAGTACATATGTTGTACTACATATACTGTACTTAATGTAAATTGTATATTGTTTGTTTCTGTAAAATAAAATACATGTATGTACTGTACAGTGTATTTCCAGTTTGTAAACGTGCATTTTTTATCATTCGTTCATATGCAATGGATGGGGTTGGGTTGTTGTTTAAGGTTTTTCTGTTATCCGTCTATTCGATTAACCGTCATGGTCCTGGTCCTGACCCTGACGGTTAATCAAAATTTCACTGTATTCAGCATTAAATGCTGTTGTAAAAAAAAGATGATTAGTCGAGTAGTACCAGATTTTAATAAGCTGGTGATTGAGGAGTTTGCCATATCAAAAGAGAAGAACAGAATTAACTTACAAACATTAACAGTACATGAAAATAAATTAAAAATATGATTGCTAGTTTAAACATTTTTTTTTACCTGTCACAGTGGATTTAAAAAAAAATATGTAATAATATAAATAATATAAACTTGTGCAATCCTTTATTCACACAAGTTTGAGGGCTGTGCGGGACGAAGGGCATGCCCGTTGCCCGCTCGTATACTGCGTCCCGACCTTCAGATAGAGCTCCTGTCACAGGGACGATAGATGGGGTTGGATTAAGGGTGTGGCCTGCTACCGGCCGTGGGTGTCAATTAAGTGTCAGTTAATTGTGGGTGAGTGTATGCCGAGGCCGGGTCCAAGATTCTCCTGGCACAGATTGGTAGCGACCGAGGGCGCTGATTATGTGGTTGCCCTGGAATCGGGCGAAGCGGCGATAGAATTTGCGGGACAGTGTCTGTATAATGGCGTCCAGGGAATGGACACACAGGAAGTCACGGGTTTGTTTGATGTCAGGTAGTGGGCTTTACACACCCAGCACAATCCACAGTCAAGGAGAGATTGAAGCTTTCGCTTATGGGTCTTGGCCAAGTAGCCCCAAACGGGGATCGCGACCACATAGGCACCACACCACCACACCACCACATAGGTCGGGGGTGGGGGGGTGGGGGGGGGTTATCGACCACATAGGTGGAGACGATAAGCTTCCCTAGGCGGCGGGTCATGGCGTTGCTGCATAGTATGGGATGGAGTTGATATAGATGATCGGCGGTCTTGTGGGCTACTTGTGCAGAGTGTATCTGCCAGGTAAGATGACAGTCGAGATGGACCCCGAGGTACTTGACCTCTCAAGACCAGGGCAACTGAGTATCACCTACATAAAGTCTGTCGGGGAGCCTTAAGCACCTGGAGAAGACTACTGCTGTGCTCTTAGCCATGTTGATGGCAACCCTCCATCTCTCTGCCCACTCAACATATTCGTCCAATTGTTCCTGGAGCCAGATAACTGCCGTTTCAGCTCAACAATCGACAGCATACAGCACCGTGTCATCACTGAACGTGGTCAACCTGGTGCCAGGCAACTTGGGCACATCGTTAATGTACACAGAGAAACGCAGGGTGTCCAAGACGCTTCCCTGAGGTACACCAGCCATAATAGCCCTTGCCGAAGAAAGGGTGTTATCAACTCTCACGCAAAAGGTTCTGCTCCGAAGAAAGCTACCAATCAGATGAATGTAGCAATCCAGAAGCAGAATCTCCATAAGTTTGTACAGGAGGCCTGGATGCCATACACGATCGAACGCCTTCTCAACATCAAGGAAAACGGCGACGGTCTGCTCTCGCAAGCAACCGGCTTCGGCCACGGTCTCCACGAAGCGCATCAATTGATGTGTCGAGGAGTGCCAAGCATGAAAACCAAATTGCTCAGGGACCAGAATATCAAACCGTTGAAGGTGATCCGCTGGACTAGTCGTTCAAAGACTTTCGATGTGGACGACAGCAGGCTGATAGGCCGGAGGTTCTCGCCAAACTTGGGGTCTTTTCCCGGCTTCGGGAGCATCGTGACCATAGCTGAATGCCATTTTTTGGGAAAGTAGGCGAATCAGAAGCAGGCATTGAACAAATCGACCAGGAACCGAACTCCCTAGTCCGGAAGTCTCTGTAGGGCGGTGTTCGTAACACCGTCTGGTCCAGGGCTCTTCCGGGCCTGAAGTGCTAAAAGCCTGTCCATAACCTCTTCCACCGAAGTGATTTTGGGTTCGGAGGTGATTGGGCTACCGAGATAAGCCTCAACTTTGTCTTCTATCTCCTCATCGGAATCTGGGGAATCTGGGTCCCCGGACGGGTTAGAAGCAAATTGAAGCTCCAGGCGCCCGGCCAGGAACTCAGATTTCTCGTCCGGCTTGGCAAGAGGATGTTCCCCAGGTCCGTTGATGCCGGGAGTGGAGGACGGCGCCTCTTGAGAACGCGGAAGGAATCCTGTTAAACAGTGAATCGTCAGCCATTTTGGTGACCGCAAATTCCCAGCAGCTTCGTCGGAAGGCCTGCAAGTCACGACGTAACTTGCTGGCCGCCCGATTGAACCTGGCCTTGTTGGCCGGATCTCGCGTCCGCTGCCACTGTCTCCGAAATCTGTTCTTCTCTAAAGCGAGAAGACGGACTTCATTAGGGATCCGGTGGTAATCGAGCATTAGATTAGGCTTCATCTGTGAGCACACCCCGATGGAAGAGACCACGGCATCATCAAACAAGGCGACCGCCTCATCGATGTGCTGAGTAGTATCGAGCGGAACCTCCTCGGGGAGTCTGCAACAAAGGCAGGCCCGAATCGGTCCCACTCGACCACCCGTCGTGCTGCTCTCTCAATCGTGTGTCGGGTAGGCACGTGCACCTCAATGATTAGAGGACAGCTCCGTTAACACGGAAACCTCAATCTGGGTGGCAACACCCTTGACAACAGCAAGTATGTATGTCAACTATGTCAGCTCGGGTTCCAGGTCGGCGGAGACAATGCGTAGGTAGTCCAGGTCCGTAGGCTCGAATCCTTTATTCAAATATCCTAATATTTATGAATATTCCTAAAATGTTTTGTTTGTACTATTTATGCTATAAGTAGGTATACTTAAACATTTACTATAAGCCATCTCAAATGTATGATACAGAATATGGTAATAAAGCATGGAATTTTGTGTGACCTCCCAACCTGTACCCATGATCCGCCACCAGTAAAAGTATGAAAGTGCTATATTTTATGAAAATCAGTTGTGTTCAAAAGTTATCATGAGATACTCCAAATAGACAGACAGACAGACAGGTAAATGCCAAACTGTCTAGATAAAATTGAGAACTTACTTCACTTGTTCAAAAATCCATGCCGGGTGTCACACTAACAAGAATTTTGGCCTAAATCTGAATATAGTGTATACTTTGAAATTTTTTAACTTAAGGCCTCCATGGGCCAAAAACAGAAGTCAAAATTTTAATAAAATTATAGAAGTCCAGGTAAGATATTAAGTTGTAAGGAATTTTATACAAAATACAAATCCTGTATCTTATCATGTGGTACGGACAAAATTAACATTTATCTGTCAACACCCCTTACAAATTTTGACTACCTTCAAACGTTTGTAAGCTATGTTTGCAAAAAAAAAAACTTTTCATATTATTATGAGTTATATACACTTATGAAAAGTATTAAAAGTATTAGGTTATGCAGGGTTTAGCTATGAAATCAGGTAACACAGAAACACAAACTTAAAACTAGAACTGAATTTTTTGTCATTTAGACATAATGGTTAGAAACTTAATTAAAAGAAAAAAAAACAAAGCAGTAGTTTTTAGTGTATATTCTATGTGATTGTTTTACAGTTATTAAAAAAAATAAAATAAACAGTAATACAGTGATTGGCGTTTTCAATTTTCATTATTTTTCTAATAATTCAAAACTTATCTAATACTGAAGGTTATGTAATAATAAACGTATTTTAATTAAGAAAGTTGTGTTAGTGGTTATAATCACAAACAGAATTATCACTGTTGCATACCACTATAGAAAAATTATTCCGATTAGTGCTTTCAAGTTTCTAAGCTGTAAATGTATTTTGTTCAAAACAAAAGTGGAGTTCTGCATCTTATTGAGCTTACTAGTTTAGTTAAAGATTCTAGTTTTAATTACAAAATATTTGAGAGCTTGGCTGAAAAATGTGAAAAGGAAATCACAGAAAGAAATGGGGCTATATGAAATTGTAAACATGATGCTATGAATACCAGAAGTTATTCAAGACAAGTGTGAGTGATTTAGGGACAATAGGTAAGACATATTTTGATAACCAATATTTAAAAAATATGTAGTTTTAATAAAATTACGTATGTGCTTAAAATTTCTTCTGTACATCATTCCATGTGTTTAAAACTACATAAGATACATACATATACATACATTTTATGTTGTAATGGACATTCATTATCCATCAGGACATCTCGTATAGTATGCTAGATTTTTTTCTTTTTCTTTATAGGTCTGCTTGGGACTCACTATGTATCCACTATTTTGGCTGATCTTTGACATCGACATTTTGATATTGCATACATATATTTTCTCCCACCACAATCTTGTCCTGTAAATCTTCCCCTTCCTCATGGCAATGTTACAAAAATTCAAGGTTGTTGCAAAAAAGTACTTGATCCACTTTTTCAATAATACCTTCATTACTACAATCTTCCTCCATTGACCAACCTCATAAGGCACATCAGTTTCTCCTTCTTTAAACTTTCTGCACTGTTCTTCCAGATAGCCATTCCTCATGAAATTGTCATATTTGGCTGGTCCTTTAATTATATTCGACATGTTTAAAAGTTTGCCATTCAACTATGACTGACTGGGAAGCATTTACCTAGCAGTGTGTGGTAGAGGAAAGACAATTGTACATGCACTCCATATCTCCACTCCAGTATCACATGAGAGGCTCATTTGGTAGCTTCTTCGATGTTAAACATACCTTATATTTAGTTTTTAAGATGATGTGCACCACATGTTTATCACCTGTGACAAATGGAAAGAGGGGAGGCAAACTCTAGAAAATATAGTGGAACAGTTCTCACCCACAAATATATTGGAATAATGCTGCAGAGCAGACACCACTGGGTTCAGGTAGCAGCCTACATAGAGAAGGTATTATTATTATTATTATTATTATATTATAACACTATAACTCAATGTAACTTCACCATACGATAACAGTTCTGCTGTTATAAATCTGTTGCATGGAGGTATTCTTTCTTTCATATTTTTCAGAACGTATTTCTGGAATATAGGAAATTATTCCTGTAAAATGTCGAGAATGATACCACACTTCATAATTCATCTTAAGCCTGGTGGTATATAATTTTAGAAAATTTATCTGAAATACTGAGCATTCAGTTGCTAATACTATTGGAATGCATACGAAAAATAAATTCAGAAATTAACCATAAACTCCTTACCTTGCATAAATTCAAATGGAAGAACCCACCATGGATTTTTAAGGCAGGATATGTAGAGAAAACGCAGTACATTGCCAGCAAGTCCCAGACAGAGAACCTAAAAATCAAATCACAATTTTATATTAGAATCTATTGTACTGTAATCATTTAGAATTCAAGTTCTGTGTGTGTTTATGAATTGATTACTCGTAATATGTAAAATTCATGAACATCTTTAGTGTCTGTCTTATTTTAGAAATTAAAATAAAACACAAAGTAAGTTCAATAAGGGTTTTGTAGAAGACCAAAAATTAAATATGTAAATAATAAACTGAATATTGTTCTCAAGTTACAAAAAGTTATGATTACAAAAAAAAATGCATTTAATTTATTTGCCTCAATACAGGATGTCGTTAATTCAAATTCAAATTATACTCAATTTTATTAAATATTTTAGTTTTTGTAATAAGATAAACCTTCTATATTAAAAGAGTCTCATTGGAGTATTTGTGTCTTCTACATACCTTTACATGTCCCATCTGAGTAATCAGTCGGAAGCTGAAGAAGTAGGCAAATATTTCTGATATATGATTAATTACTGAAGCTACTCCAAACAGTGTTGGTGAACCCCCATAGTCCTGAAATTGTATTACTTACAGATAAAACTTTTTTATGGATAGTAATTTCTGGAAAAGTGAATTTATTAAAATGGAAAAGCTGTACTTGATCCAGCTTAGGACATTCGTTATAATAAAGTAGCATACTATATACATTAATCAGGAATTGAATTAGAATTATATAAATTAGGCTATATAAAAGTATTGTTTATTACTGGATTTAGAAAGTAAATCGAAATTTGTTATGTTTTTATTCTATGAATGTTTTTGAGTTAATATGCATTATATACACGTACAAACAGTTTGATATCCTGTTTCTGGTTTGTATTACTGATGTGCGTTATGTTCTATTTTGCCATTTTTGTGTCAAGGCCTGTATACATGGAATTTTAAGAGTAGTAACCAGGTTCATGTGTGATGGAGACTGTGATGTGACTTTGGATGTGGAAGAAAATCTTTCTACTATTTTGTTTTATACAATATATGTTTAGGCTTATATATCTGAAGAATTTAAACCTTATGCCAACCTGTTAGATGAAAAATTAAATCACTTTTATTTTGGCCACTATGAAACTAAAAT
The DNA here is from genome assembly GCA_034769895.1 of Magicicada septendecula. Lineage (NCBI taxonomy): Eukaryota > Metazoa > Arthropoda > Insecta > Hemiptera > Cicadidae > Magicicada > Magicicada septendecula. The sequence goes on along the minus strand of CM068367.1, from coordinate 794,470,067 downwards.
GCACATCTTTTTTCTATATCATTTCTGCATTCATCGTTTGTGTTTTTGTTCAACTGGAAGTTATATTCTTTACAACCATTTACATGTTCATAAACATCTTAGAATTTCTGAACTCTGCCTACAGTATAGGCGGTATTAGTTTGTTTATTACATTCATTGTTTATTTTTACTTTTTTAGTTATTACTGACAGTTAATGTTTTATTTTTTTTTCAGGTATTGTCATATTTATAGGCTTCTGATATCTTGTACTTTATTTGATTTGGTGTTAGCTGATAAGATTTGGCAGTTACTTGTTTCTTTAAAACAGCTTCCATCTTTAAGGGATTCATTAATACTAGGATTAAGTGTCTGGTAACATCTCAGGACACCTGGGCAAGAAAGACTGTTGTAATACAATCTTGAAAGCATTACTTTATTTTTGAAAGCATTTACTGTGTTTTGGCTTATGATTATATAATATGGAGTGATATAGCAGTTAGAAAAATGTTACATCTTGAAAATAATATTGTTAATACTTATTCTAATTATACTTAACTAGTATTATTTTTAAATGAGATTATTGGGTAATGACAATGCATATTACCTGTAAATGCCAAAAAAGAAATGTGAATATCAGACCAATGCCAAATCCCATGAACCAGGAAACAAAAAGGAAAGCTCCACATTTAACATTAGCAAAGTGTTTGAGTACTGTAATCCATTCGGGAATTTCACGTGTAGTCTGAGCAAACATCTGTGTCTGTAACATTCAAAAATCTTTTTTTATTATCTTTGGTTGCACAAATAAAATATTTGATAAATTTATCAATTACAAACTATAGAAGTGCACATATTATCTCCAACAATACAAATATATATTTCTACACACCATCATTTAAACAAATTAAATTTTTAAGTTTTATTATATCCCATTTCATTAATAGTTATTTTTAAAGTGACATAATCAATTAGTCATTTGTATTAGCCATCGTGTACATACTAAAAATTTCAAATACTATTAAGATATGGTATAAACTTGAAAAGTATAAAATTTACTGATAATACATGAGTTTCTCATCTTCATTAATTTCTTGTAGGCCTACATGGTTTGTTTTTAGCTTTACATGTTTTCATGGAACACTCTGTAAACACATATTGTGTACTTGTCAAAGTAGTAGAATATTCAATTTTTTGTCAGAAGATGTTTATTGTTGTCAATAATGAGATTTATTTGTATTTAATTACAGCAATGGCTCCCAAATTTATACCGAAAACTCCTTTCATGTACTTATAAGGAAAGAGCCCCATCTTGTTTTACAGAACACATTGAGTATGCCAGTGGCATTCTGACTTTCCAAATGCTGTGATTACTGTGATACACAAACACAATACACACTACTCATTACTCAACTGCAGTTTTTAATAGGGAGCAGCTATGGAAAGGGTTGACCTATCTAACAGTGAATAATGAAAGATATAAATGATAAGTAATTTCAGAAACATTCACAACTGCGTTCATTTTTATATGACTTTTAACTTCCATGTTCCATAAAGAAATGGAAGTATGATCATGGTGAAAAAAATCATGTTCGAGATAATGGCTGATTCTGATTGTACTACCCTCAAAACATGAAGAAAAGTAATTTTTCAAAAAGTGTGTGTGTGTGTGTGTGTGTGTGTGTGTGTGTGTGTGTGTGTGTGTGTGTGTGTGTGTGTGTGTGTGTGTGTGTGTGTGTGTGTGTGTGTGTGTGTGTGTGTGTGTGTGTGTGTGTGTGTGTGTGTGTGTGTGTGTGTGTGTGTGTGTGTGTGTGTGTGTGTGTGTGTCCATCTGTCTGTCTGTCTGTGTGTGTCTGTGAATTTTTTTATGGCAAATAATAACAGCCACAAATTCAAACAGAATCAAATACTTTTTTGCACACAGTTCTAAATTGTAGAGTACTCAAGGCCTATTGTTTTTGGTGAAGATTGGTTTAGGGAAAGGGGTAGTTTATCTACAACATTGTATGTTTTAACAAGAGTAATTTGTTCTATGATGAACGATAACTGCCATACATTCAAACAGAATCAAATAATTATTTGTGTACATCCATGAATTGTAGAGTACTCAAGGCCTTTTGATTTTGGTGAAGATCGGTTAAGAGGAAGGGTAGTTTACCTGCAACGTTTTATGTTTTAACAAGTGTAATTTTTTCTATAACGAACAATAGCTGCTGCACATTCAAACAGAATCAAATATTTTTTGCATACATTCCTGAATTGTAAAGGACTCAAAACTTGTTGATTTTTGTGAAGATCGGTTAAGGGAAAGGGGTAGTTTACCTGCAACATTTTATGTTTTAACAAGAGTAATTTTTTCATGACAAACGATATCTGCCGTAAATTCAAACAGAATCAAATAATTTTTTACATATGTGCCTGAGTTGTAGAGGACTCAAGGCCTATTGATTTTGGTGAAGATCGGTTACGGGGAAAGGGTAGTTTACCAGCAACATTTTATGTTTTAACAAGAGTAAAGTACTTAATTTTGATAAATAAAGTATCCTGATAAGAAGATCATAATAATCCACCGTAGAAACGTAGATGAAATATTTATAAATGAAGAGACTAGTTAAACGGGGTGGGGGTAATTTTCTATACATGAAATTTATAGTTGAAGGGGGAGGGGATAATTTTTTATATGTGTACTATGTTATCAGCAACAAAGAAGTATTTTGTTGTTAAAATTCCTTCCCGGGCTGTTTGGCCGTAGTCCAATATTTTCTGCAAAACCAGACATTTCGGCAGTGCAATCGACTTCTGAAGAAGCTTTTTAAAAGTGAAAACCGGTTCAGGTTGTAAGATAAAACTTTATGTTTTTACTCATAAAAAACTTTGTGTTCCGAGTCGTTAGTGAAATAGTTGTATTTAATAAATCTTAGAACATGGAAGTCATGTATGGTTCTCCATACCGATATTCAATACTGCTATCATTATTACTCAATTCAAATTAAGCTGAAGACACAATCTGAAATAATTTGAATTAAAAAATCACAATGTAATTAAAATTCTTATGTTTGTGATATCAAAGTTATTTGCTCTGTACAATGCAATGAGTACTTTTCCGAGAATAGATATTATATAAAGTTTATATACAATCTGTTAGTATTGCATCTGTCAATATGCCATGACTATAATACAATTACCAATAGGAGTTTGACTCTGTCATGTGTCTGAATTGAGACTTAGCAGGGGCAAACTACCATCAGTAGGCGTCTTGATGCTCTTTATTCACACAATGGCATTGTGTCTATACTACTAAGCTTGGTGTTTGTAATGTGTGTTATGTATGAACAGTTTGTGTGTGTGTGTGTGTGTGTGTGTGTGTGTGTGTGTGTGTGTGTGTGTGTGTGTGTGTGTGTGTGTGTGTGTGTGTGTGTGTGTGTGTGTGTGTGTGTGTGTGTGTGTGTGTGTGTGTGTGTGTGTGTGTGTGCGTGCTCATGTAAATTTGAGTCCAGAATTCAAAAAATAAATAAATAAATAAAAAACAAATGTGGGAAGAGGTTTCAAGTCTTTTATTCAATATATCTTTGATAATTGACATTAAATAATGAATAATTGTCCTAATTACTTAAGTGGACTTCAAGGAATGTTATCCAAGGTACACTTAGTGAATTACAGCTATTTTGTAGGATAACTTTTTTCTAAAACTTTCAGACACTGTTGTATTGCATATGAAGAATGTTGTTATATCAATGAGGAGGATGTTGTTTGGTTTTAGGATATATGGAGGGGGAATTATTGGAGCCCCACAGCCTTGCAGCTACTAAGACCAACTATGATCAAAGGAGTCTCCATCATCTTTTTTATGCAGTTTGGGACAAAAGACCACATTTTTGAGAGTCATGCAGCTGACAATTGCATCATGACACTGCCCTGTTAAATCTTTATCTCTGATTCAGGATTTCTTGATCAAGCATAGAATTTTTCAGGTTCCTTACTCTCCAGACATGATTGTTTATGACTTCTGGTTGTTCCTCAAGCTTAAATGTGCCTCCGAAATGGTCCCAATTTAAGAAGTGACATGACATTATGAAAACATGACGGTTGAGTAATAACCACACCAAAATAGGGCTTCCAGAAACATAGGAATATTTCTAGTGGGAAAACTGCTGGAGCAAGTTTGTGGTTATAAGTTTAGTTTTAGGCCACAAGAGGTATGGTTTCAAGCAGATTAAAAGTAGAAGCCAAGAGATAAATTACTTCTCTCCCATCTCCCTGGCTACAATTGCATATTTTCTTAACAGACCCCGTATGATATTGTGAACCATTTATTATTTAAGCAGTATATTGCCAAACATCTGTCTTATTCTGAGCCAGTTTATTATATAATAGTTCATGTTCTTAATTTATCATTTGTTTTATAGGAGAATGTTAAAGAGCATTCTTCTTCTATGACTTAAATGCACAAATCAAAAACATATGCTTCTTTCCATATATAGCTACATTGTGTGTGTGTGTGTGTGTGTGTGTGTGTGTGTGTGTGTGTGTGTGTGTGTGTGTGTGTGTGTGTGTGTGTGTGTGTGTGTGTGTGTGTGTGTGTGTGTGTGTGTGTGTGTGTGTGTGTGTGTGTGTGTGTGTGTGTGTGTGTGTGTGTGTGTGTGTGTGTGTGTGTGTGTGTGTGTGTGTGTGTGTGTGTGTGTGTGTGTGTGTGTGTGTGTGTGTGTGTGTGTGTGTGTGAGGGGGGAGTAACCTGATAAAAATCATAAAATGTTTGTGTGTAATTCAGATCACAGTGATCCCAATATTACAGCCACTCCCTATAATATGTTAACAGAACTGTTTGCTGATACGTTGCTTTTTCCGATTAATTTTATATATAACTGTACCAGTATATGTAGTTTCAAATCTACTCTGTTCTCATTATTACTTATATGTAATGTTTTTCTCTAAATCCTATTTAGAAAAATGGAAAAGATTCTTGCCTTAACTGATAATTCCAATTTTACATGGTGGCAAGACAGAATATTAATTAAGCAAATGAAATAAAATCACAGTAGAACTCAAACTATGAGTATAAGAGACTGTATATAAGACAGTTTTTCTCCCTCATTACTCTGTAGGACAGAAAACCTCACCCTGCTAGAGAAGCACACAAGCAGACTGCAAGCCAGTGAAAGAAATTTTTGAGGTAAGTATATGGAAAAACAAGAGAGAATGATTTAGAAATATGACCATTAGAAATCTGTTCCAGTAGGAATTAGTTGTTGAGATAGTGAAGAGAAGAGCATTGCAATGGTTTGGTTACATTGTACTGGAAGTGGCTAAAGGACTCCACTGTTTTGTGGTAAAAGGGGCTGGGATAGATGAATAATTAAACAGTTCATGTGTGTGTGTGTTAAAAATTTATACAGTATTTACTTTACCTCAAGATGTTATTTTTCCCTTATTTGGAACATGTTTCGTATTACCATCATCAGCCTTCCTAATTTTGAATCTTGTGAAGTACCTGTGTGCTGATTGGCTGTTGTTAGGCTTCCCAATGGTTTTTGGTTTTTTACATTGTTATTATTATGTGCGTGATTGTAATGTATATATTAGTATTTTGTCTATTTTTGACACAACATCGAAGCATTCAACATCTAGGCCCTATATATTCAAACACTTTTTGCTACAGTCTAAGTGATCACTTCTACCAACAAAATTTAAGTTTTGGAAACAGATTGTTTTCTATTGTAACTGTAACAAGTGTTCGTCAGATACAGCCTTCTCTAGGTTTATTATTTCATGTTACCTTAATGTCAGAAATCCACACGAAATATTAATTTTTCGATATTTGCATATTGTACTTTATTAATCCCAGCTATGGTTATATCTATTATAACATCGCCAAATTCAGATCATATTTGATAACTATAAGTATGTAAGAAATGCTAGAAAGTAATATATTCTAATAAATAAATAATGAAGAGAATAAGAAGATAAAATGTAATCAAGAAATAAGGAGGAAGAATTATAAACTAAAAGTGATTATTAAAGAAACTCACAGACTAGACTGACAGACGAACGACTTTGATCCAACCCCAGAGATTGGCCAGATAAGAACCAAAATAAAAGGAAACAAGATGAGAAGTGAAGGAGAAGAAAAATGAAAATAAAAATGGAACAAACCAACTATAAAGGAAATAAAGTGAAACAAGGTGATAAAACACAGACAAGTAGTAGAGAATGGAGAAGGGAGAAATGATGCAATCAAATATCAAAAAGGAAACGAAACCGGTAAAGAACCAATATAAAAGATATATATTAGTATTGAATAAGTGACAAATGTAATTAATAATTAATAAAACCCGATAAATAAAAATACACTAACCCAAGAATTAGAAGTATATGTAAGTAAGAAATAGAGAAAGACATGAACTTAGTAAGTATAAATAATATGTGTAAAGAGAAAGAGAGATATATTGAGATAGTGAGAAATAAACTGAAAATAACTAAGTGACAAAGAAAAGTAATGATAGGGGTTACCCATTAATAAACACTTAAATAAAAAGTTTAAGAAGTGCCCATAGTGAAAGTGAAAAAACCCTAAAGTAAAATGATAGAGAAAAAACACTAAATAAATTATAATAAACACAAGATAATTTTAAGTGAAGGTGATGAGTAAATAAAAATATTGTCAAAGATAGCAATAGGAAAAATAGTGAAAGCTAAGATAAACACTTAGTAAAAATAACAAACACTAAAGGTTTAATAGTGAACAATATTAATATTTAAGAAAGTTGTTAAGAATAGTATTTAAAATAAACAATTAATTAAGAAGTAATGAGCACCGAAGAGTGATGTTAACTGTATTGATTAGAAAAGAATCTTATTGTAAAGTTTAAAAGTATATAATAGTATTTAAAAGTGAGAATCCCATGAAAGAGTAAACAGATAGTGTTACCATGGAGTGAAGGGAAAGATTATTTATAAAATAAGAAGTTTAAAACAATCAATAAACACCCATGTTATAAGGGATAATTATTGAAGTAAGTTCAAAAGAAGTGAGGTTGTTTATCACCCAAAAAATAAAATAAAATGTAATGAATTGTACCCCAATATTACCTACTAATTGTTAAATAACACTATGCAACATTTTAAAACTTTTGGTACGATGTTTTAAGACTGTAAGGTGATTTTAAAAGTATTTTTCATGCTGATTTCAAATCTGGTTTTAGTTTTTCTGTATCATGTAAGGTTTTTATACAATTCAATTTCGAAGTTTTAAAAAATCGAATTTTTTGAACAGGGAAAATTATTATTACTTGGTTGTGATTTCAAAATTGTTTATGTTTTAATCCTGCATAAAATCACAACACATGGCGGTGCAGTAGACAGTGGTATACACTCACTTAAAAATGTTATAATTATTACGAAAACACAACACATATATGACAATTTAATTCCTCTTCTTCGCTGAATTCACTGCTTCAAGATCTTTCTGACGTGGGTTGAAACTTCTCTTCCGTGATTGTCTCCCTTCACCAGTGCCGTCTCTTTTTAGCATAAAACAGTAGTCGGCCATCATGTTGGCATTCCACCTTCCCTGGTATCTCTTTTCCATGTCCTTGATATCCTGGTGGAAACGTTCGCCTTGTTCTTCACTGACATCGCCGAGGTTCGCAGGGAAAAAGTCAACATGTGAGTGTAGGAAGTGAAGCTTTACACTCATGTTACATCCTAATTTCATGAAACTCTGCAACATTCTTTTAACCATGGTTTTGTACTCTGGATGTTTGTGGTTGCCCAAAAAGTTGACAACAACTTCTTTAAACGAAACCCAGGCCCTTTTTTCCACTGGATTCATTGTACTTTCAAACAAATTGTCTTTCATTAACTTTCTTATCTGCGGTCCCACGAAGATCCCTTCTTTAAGTTTCTCATAAGATACTTTCGGAAATCTTGTTACCAAGTACTGGAAACAGTCACCATCTTTTGGAAGAGCTTTAGTGAACTGTTTCATTAATCCGAGTTTGATGTGCAGAGGAGGTAATAGTATCTTGCTTCGTTGAACAAGTGGTACATTTATTATGTTCTGTGAACCGGGTTGGAGGGTTTTTCTTTTGGGCCAGTCTGTCTTCTTCCAATGTTTGTCTCTGGCTCGACTATCCCATTCACAAATGAAACAAGGCATTTTTGTGTAGCCGGATTGTTGACCAAGTAACATACCTACTACTTTTAAATCCCCACAAATTGTCCAAGAATGTTTTTCATAATTCACGTGTTTTAGCAGAGCTTTGAGATTTACATACGTCTCTTTGAGATGAACTGAATGTGGAATGGGTACTGAACCAAACAAATTTCCATTGTGTAAAAGTACACCTTTGAGGCTAGTTTTGGACGAGTCTATAAATAACCTCCACTCACTTGGATTGTAAGTGACATTAAAGAAATTCAATAAACCCTCAATATCACAACAATAAACCAGAGAGTCTTCTTCTTTAAAGAATTTCATTAATTCCTTCTCTCTGGACCTATACCAAGAGAACGTAACTCTGGGTAGTAGAAGATTTTTTGCATTCAATCTTGACCCAAGCAATTGGGCGGCATCTTTTGTCAGGTTCAAGTCACGAGTAATATCATTAAGTTCATTTTGACTGAATAATTTTTGTGCAGAATCTTTTTCCGGGTTGTAATCATCAGCATTATCGCTTTCATTTTCTGAGCTGCTCGCCAGTGGCACATCTTCAAGAACGGGAGGTGGAACTGGGATAGGGAGAGAATTACAATGCGTAAGGCCGAAGGAATGTTCGGATATTGTATATCCTTCTTACTTTTTGCGTTATGACCTTGAATTTTAACCATACAAAAATAGCAATCTTAACATGATTTTGTGGCTCCCTCCAAACCATTGGGATTGCAAAAGGCATTGATTTTTTCGCACCATTTTTCCACAGTCTCAGTCCCTCAACACATGTACGACATACCTTGTATGGTGCCCAGCTTTTGTCTTCATCACCAAGCCTTATGCCGAAGTACGCGTAATACACGTTTCTCACAAAACTATTAATGTCCTGTCTTTGCTTACCAATTACGTAGCTACCACAAATGTAACAGAACACGTTTGGGTTATTCAAACACTTCTGGGAACTCATTTCTACAGAAAGTTCACAAACTATATATGACAGCACAAATATAACCTCACAGCACTATAGCATGTAAACAATGAACTACTGTTTCCCGCCTAACAGCCAGCTGGGTGTAACAAGTGTGGCCAACTAATCCCTCCCCCACAATAAAATTTCCCCTTGTGAAACTTACGTGTAAATAAAAGATGAGTTCATTTGATTTGCAAAAAAACTGTACGTGATAGAAAGAAACGGATTGCAGATCTGGAATCAGCGCAAAAAAATGCTTTAGGAACACCTAAGACTACAGAAACATAGAAAATCATGTTGCATAGTGTAATTGTTTAAGCAAATTTATGAATAGGATATGGCTGGGGTAATTATACCAACCATAGACCTAAATGTTGTATTTTATGTGATAAAAAATAGTAAATAATAGCCATATTGTTGACATTGGCGGAGTAAATAAGTAAGAAAGTAAAGCAATATATGACTTAGAAAACGAGAAAACCAGTTGTAAATAATTAGCAATACATGATGTATAAAATAGTAGTAACATACAAATAACACAAAAACAGAACCAAAACACATCAATAGGTAACTAAACCAGTTATAAGAACAAAATAAAGCATTAGGCTAAAATGAGATGTAATGTATATGAAATGAGTAAAAATCAGTAATGGCTACTTAGGCTTAAGAAAGGCCTAACTGTCAAACACCAACAAATGCAAATTGTATGAAAATAACAAAGTAATTTAACAAATCCAAGGCGAATAATCAACCAAGGATAAATTGTAAATCTTATTAAAAGCAAAATATTAGAATAAGGACTTAAATTAAAAGAGGAATGTAATTAGGAAATATGAAAATAATTGTAAGATTATAAAATATGAAATAACCCAATCTTGTGGGATACCAAAATAATCTTTGGAAGATAATACAAATAACAGTGATAATAATTAATACTTAGGAAGGAAGATAACGGAATGAAAGCAATCAGAAGATATACAAGGATTTTGAAAAGAATTCAAATTTTGATAACAATGGATTTATAGCCAGATTAACCAATCAGATTTAATTAGTAACCATGGCAACTGCCGTTAGGGATGGAATTACCATTGAATATCGTTACTCGTAAAGCGACGCTCTTGGAAAACAGAAGCCAAATTTTGAACAACCAAATATTTAATTTAAAATGTTATAAAAGTAAACCAAATTACCACAAATGAACGAGAAGGAAGCAGATGATGACTGAAACCATTTAACTGATGTCGAAGACCATTTAAATCAAAAAGAAATGAATAATTGCTCCGATTAAATTGAAAAAGATGCCAGAAGCCCAAACAATTGAAATTTGAATACGATTGCAGCTCAAGTCCTTTTTACCAGACCAACTGAATACACCCAGTCTACTAAGGTGTTAAGTATCATTTAAATTACCCAAATTTCCGAAAAAAACGCACTTTAAATATTTCTCACTGTACTATGAAGTATCACTAAACTGAATTTATTCTCTTTCAAAGATTAAATAAAAAACTAAGACACTGAAAATTTGTCAACTTACAAAATTAACCTGTTGTTAGTTTACAAACTTTGAAACACTTTTACTACACTCTAAAAAACAAATTATAGCTACACGTTATATTACTTAAGTAGAAATAATGTAAGGTTGTGTATTTTTATTATTGTAATTGCATCTAATCCTTTTATTGTAATCTCAAGAATCCAGACGATCGAACGAAAATATTGTGTATACTACTCCCGACAGACGCCATTATGGTGTATCTGTTATGTTCAGAATCGATTCGTCAAAACCCAGAGAAAATTGTCTTAGATTAATTGCCGGTGCAAAATAATATAAAAAACCAAATATAACCTGTGTCACTGAATAAGTAATAACCATTAACTAATAAACCAATACTGTGTGTAACCAATGTGTTTTATTTTCATTAGGAAAGGGTATTATAAATGTTGTACATTGTAGCGAACAGCTATGAATTGACGGCAAGCGCTCAAGCAGTAAACACAGCAAACTGCTGGCTTGATTGTAAAAATCGATAAGTGGCGGGAACAAGTTTGAATTCTCCCCACCGCCTGAGCTGACTCACTGATAATACTAAATTTTTTCATTGTTTAAAATAAACAATTTGGCGCCACCCGGGATTTATACACCCCTAGTGAACCTCAGGTAAGGACTTCGATACCTGGTTATTCGTACGTTCGTGACAGACTCAATCAGCGTAAGTTACGTTACCGTGCGACGACGGATTGATAAGACACAATACACCAATTACACTCTGACACTTTTACACTCTTGCAGAAATTAGAAAAAAGTGGGTTATTACACTATGAACTTTTGGGTATCTACTTTTGATACAGTACCGGTATATTTATTTTCTTGTATGTTATGAGAATTACATAAGCTATCAGCTACTGATAACTACATTATTTAGAAAAAATTCACTGAGTAAGTATATAACCAAGGACATAGTACCAGTAAGTTTATTTTAAGAAGTAACAGTAATAATATCCTCTAATTGCTTTAAATCTATTTGAGTGCTGTAGGAATATTTATTGCTCTCTTGTTAAACAATGTGTATGTTAATAGAAATGAAAAATAAAAGTTGTAATAAAATATCAATCAATACAAAATTAGAAAACTTAACATTCTTGATAAACTGAATTTAGGAATGAAAAGGCAAAATGAAATGTTTGTTAAATTCCAAATGTTTTTTACAATTTCACAACTTAAATGTAAGAAAATTGTCGTATGTTTTGGGAAGAAGAAACGAAATTAAAATCATATGATTTGAAATCTAATATATAATTTTATTCATGACTCATGTAGGCTAAACTGGTTTTATTTCTTAATGTAAGTTTAACACATTCTAAGTTATATAATAAAATAAATCCTCTTGTAAGTTAAGCTGAGTAAATTTTATATTTTACCCCCAACACCACCAATCTTCACATTTTTTACTCCTTTTTAGTTAACTCAGATTTGATATTCATCAATTATCTTTAATACAATCTTGATCATATCTGGTTGTTGAGTGCAATAAACAAGTAGCTTTTTTGAAAATTCAATTATTTGAGTTCCATCAATCTTGAGAAAGTGTTTTGAATCATAAAGTAGTTTGTTAAAAAAATAACTTTATAAATACTGATTGTCTGCTATTTATGTTTCATTAAATATAACTTTCAAATCATAAATTAACTGCTGAAAAGGATACTAAAATTAAAAAATAATTTGTCTAATGTAATTAACAAAACATAAATGAAAATAGTATTATATATAAAAAACTTTCACAAATGAACTTACTTTGGTTATCACTTTCACAAACGTTTCAAGGTGATGTGCCTCTTCCTCAGTGTGAGTAAATACTGAATGTCATTGTTACAGAATAACAATTATGGACTATAGGTGTGTGTGGTGGGAATTGATGATGGGAGGGATTGGCGCTGAGGTTCAAATTGTGTGTTTGGATCAATGTATCAAATAGTGTATGTGATCTGTAATGTAATTGTTCATTTAATATGTTGTTTGGTTGTAGTGTGTGATATCTGTATATTTCAAATTGTTCAGCTGTGTTTAATTTTCTACTTTTTGGTAAGTAGTGTAATATTTCCATGTTGTGTTCTATGTTTGTGTAACTATGGTTTTCATTTTGTAAATGTGTGGCAAATGTGGAATGTATGTAATTTGTGGTGAGGGCTTTTACATGTTCTGAAAATCTGGAATAAAAAGATCTTCCCATCTGGCCGATGTAGAATTGGTTACAATCATTACAATTTAATTTATAAACTCCTGTTTTACTGTATGTGTCTGTGTCTTTGTTAATATTTATATGTTTCCTAAAGGTGTTGTTGGTTCTGTGGGCTACTTTATAATTGTGTTTTCTAAATGTGTTAGCAATTTTGTGTGTATTGGAGTTGTAGTATGTAAGTGTTATGTACTTACTGGGTTGTGTGTTGTTGGTCTGATGTGTTTTATTTTTTCTGCTTAGGATGCATTTGTGTATTTTATTTACCAAATCGGGGTTGTATCCATTTTTAACTGCTATATATTTGATTGTGTTAAATTCTTCTTGGTAGTCATGTGTGTTTAGGGGTATTGAAGTGAGTCTATAGAGCATGTAGTTGAATGCTGCATGTTTGTGTTGAGTTGGGTGGTTGGATGAGTTATGTATGACCATGTCTGATGTGGTGGGTTTCCTGTATATTTTGTATGTGTGTGTGTTGTTTGTTTTGGTGATTGTAAGGTCTAAGAAGTTTATGCTATTATTTAGTTCTATTTCAAGTGTGAATTTTAATTTATGGTGTATAGTGTTAATATATTTGTGGAAATTTTCTATTTGTCTTTTGTTGCCGTTGTATAGGAGTATAATGTCATCAACATACCTGTGCCAATATATTATTTTATCGGTGTATTTGTTATTGTGCAATATGTGTTCTTGTTCTATGGTGTGTACAAATATTTCGGCTAGTATACCTGATATAGGGGAGCCCATGGGTAGTCCATCTGTTTGTGTGTAAAACATGTTATTGTGTGTGAAATAATTTTGATCAGTTATAATTTTAGTTAGATGTATGATCTCTTTTATGTGTGTTTCAGGTATGTTGTTTAATTTTAGTAATTGTTCTAATGTAGTTATAGTTTCTTTTATGGGAACATTGGTGTATAGGTGGACTACCCATGGGCTCCCCTATATCAGGTATACTAGCCGAAATATTTGTACACACCATAGAACAAGAACACATATTGCACAATAACAAATACACCGATGAAATAATATATTGGCACAGGTATGTTGATGACATTATACTCTTATACAACGGCAACAAAAGACAAATAGAAAATTTCCACAAATATATTAACACTATACACCATAAATTAAAATTCACACTTGAAATAGAACTAAATAATAGCATAAACTTCTTAGACCTCACAATCACCAAAACAAACAACACACACACATACAAAATATACAGGAAACCCACCACATCAGACATGGTCATACATAACTCATCCAACCACCCAACTCAACACAAACATGCAGCATTCAACTACATGCTCCATAGACTCACTTCAATACCCCTAAACACACATGACTACCAAGAAGAATTTAACACAATCAAATATATAGCAGTTAAAAATGGATACAACCCCGATTTGGTAAATAAAATACACAAACGCATCCTAAGCACAAAAAATAAAACACATCAGACCAACAACACACAACCCAGTAAGTACATAACACTTACATACTACAACTCCAATACACACAAAATTGCTAACACATTTAGAAAACACAATTATAAAGTAGCCTACAGAACCAACAACACCATTAGGAAACATATAAATATTAACAAAGACACAGACACATACAGTAAAACAGGAGTTTATAAATTAAATTGTAATGATTGTAACCAATTCTACATCGGCCAGACGGGAAGATCTTTTTATTCCAGATTTTCAGAACATGTAAAAGCCCTCACCACAAATTACATACATTCCACATTTGCCACACATTTACAAAATGAAAACCATAGTTACACAAACATAGAACACAACATGGAAATATTACACTACTTACCAAAAAGTAGAAAATTAAACACAGCTGAACAATTTGAAATCACGCACTACAACCAAACAACATATTAAATGAACAATTACATTACAGATCATATACACTATTTGATATATTGATCCAAACACACAATTTGAACCTCAGCGCCAATTCCCTCCCACCATCAATTCCCACCACGCACACCTATAGTCCATAATTGTTATTCTGTAACAATGACATTCAGTATTTACTCACACTGAGGAAGAGGCACATCACCTTGAAACGTTTGTGAAAGTGATAACCAAAGTAAGTTCATTTGTGAAAGTTTTTTATATATAATAATATTTAAAAAAAGTTAACGAAGAGGATGAATCAACAAGATATTTATGAAAATAGTATAGGTGAGCTTCAAAATTCATATTTGCTTACATTCAAACAGTTCATGCTAAAGAAGGTATTTCAGTATACAATTGAAATAAATAACATGTTGTAATATTTCATTTACCTGGGTCTGAACAGGTGGGGGTGGTTGTTGAGAAGGGATACTGTTTGTTGCAAGTGCGGGCAGGTTCAACTGTTGGGCCAACTGCTGCTGAAGATAATCTTCATGTGTAGGTTGTGGAGGAGGCTTTTCTACTTCTGGAATATCAGGTGGGTAATCATAACGGAAGTTGATCTGTGTGGCTGTTATAAGTGCAGCTCCCATTAAAACAGAAAATGTAGCAAAACAAATTGTATAATTTTTCTCTCGTTTGTCTGGTCCACAAGGATGATCAGGGAAAGCTGTTGAATGGTCCAATGCAATTCCAACAAAGAACATTGCTAGACCCCATCCTAATGAACCAAACATTCTCTGATGTCCGTAACGGTCTGCATCTTCACCGAGCAAAGTTATCACAGCAGAATCAGCAAGAGTAATAGCAGGAGCACTGAAGAACTCACCAATGATAACAAGTAACAGAAGCAGGAAAAATGCTTTTTGAATATCCTGAAAAACAATTAATAATATCATCAAGTAATACAAACACTGATTTTCTTACAATGAGAGTGCTTTTTCTTACCCAGGAACAGTACACCTTATCAGAGAAGAAAATTAAAATATTACTTTCAAAATTGGTTTCGATGATAGAGACAATTATTTAGAGACCTTGCATTATCAGGTAAGAAGTTTTAAGGGACTCTTTATTACTTTCAATAAATGTTTAATGTGTTCTGCAAAACCTTCTGGAACTGCTTACAGTTAAAAAATATTTTTCAATGATTAATGATTATTAGAAGCCAAAAACCAGTTATGTTTAACTGTAATGTACATATTTAACCATTATATTCCATGTAATCAGGAGACACACCCTATATATTATTTGTAGAGGAATATCTCAACAAGTAAACAACACCAACAAAAATACAAATAACTGATCAGAGTTTGGCAAATGAACTGCCAAATCTGGCAAAATCTCTAAAGGGAAAGTAGAATTTCACAACTTCTCCCTGCCCTTAAATATTAAGCACTGAATGCCATATTGAGAATTATGTATTCAACAGAAATTTTTAAAAACATGTAATATCAATAACAAAACTTTTCCAGCTAACAATTACATTTTATTTGTATTGTTATGAACACCTAAAATTTACCCCTTCTATTATAAAGTATCTTCAGTGGTAAAGCTGAGAATGCTTTAAATTTCTCACTGAGGATGCCACATGAAAGAATGGTGTTCATAGTGATGCTAACAAAACAGTTGTAAAAAAATGTGAAATATTAATTTTTTAAATTATTTATGTATACGACTCTATGAATTTTATTCAACAGGAATTAAAAACATACAAAAAGGTAAAAAAATGAATATTGGGAAAATCTTAATATTGTAATGTAACTTTATTCGATCTGCTTTTCTTTATTAATTTCTTTATAATTTATATTGCTTTACTATTTATTTATTAAAAAATAAATAAATAAAAATATTTTTTTCTTTGATTTTTATTTAATTAGTTTTCTGATTATATTTGTTTTATTTTAATTTGATTTATTTCGTTATTCGAATTATTTAATTCGAGATTATACGGTTAAGAATTATTAATTAATGTTTACTTGGTTTTCATCAGTTTAGAAAAATTGTATTTAAAGAAACGTTTTGCGTAAGTTCGGTTTGATTGTGAAATCGACTTGGCGAATAGAGGTTATTTGCTTATTCACTCCTTTTCAATGACGTTCCAATTGCCAAGGTGTGTTCACTCTTCCTTTCCTACTTAAAAATCTTCTACCCTAACTTTATTTAATAAATAAAACTCTTTAAAATCAATTAACTGTGAGGCAATCACTTGCCTCATTAACTGTGAGTTTGTTTGTAAACTTTTCTTCAAGAACTTTGAAACATTCTTCCAACTTATATCGGTTTTCGTACACAACGTTGACTGTGCAAAATTTGTAATTCCATCTTGTTATAGAAACTCTGGGTAACCTGGGTTGCACTGCTTCCTCCAAAAGTCCGTTTGTAGAGATGAGTGTGAAAAAATTGATGGAATGGCAGATAGATTTGAGAAAAAAACTCCAACTTTGTTGTTTACACTTGTTGCTTTTTCTAACAGCAAATTAAGTTGTTGAGCGTAACAGTGTACAAAATATGTGAACGTATACACTTCTCTAATTTTTGCCTGTACACATCCAACAGAACCACACATAACATTAGTACCATTATAAGTCTGAGCTATTAACTTGTCCTTTAATGTGTGCAGAAGAGGATTGATGTTATCCATTATGCACTTTGCTAAGGTTTCTGCACATTTACCTTCAGGACTGAGAAATCTCCAAACCTTTCTTACATCGACACCTTAAACACATACCTATAAACTAATACCATTTGACCGTGGTTTGTCACATCAGTTGTCTCGTTACATTTGATTGCCACAAATTCAGAAGCTTGTATCCTTTTCTATTCCAGACACTAACCATATAGCCCAATATATAATTCTGTATTGTTTTCGATGTACCTTTGAATACAGTTGCCGATTCTAAATGGTCTTTCATTACAGAATCCAGCTCCGCAGTAAAATTAATTAAACCTTTGTATACCCCCGGATCTGTAGGCGATGCTGAGTCGTCATGACCTCTTAGAGGCAACTCAAAAACAGTACAGAATTTGACACACGAAATCAGCCGTTTTAAAATATGCTTGTTTTTGCTGACTTGAAGATTGTGCTTTTCAATGTTTTGTCTAAATTGTGAGTCCAGACTAGACAGTATGTTTACTTTACCTAACAAAGAAAGATCAACAAAACTATGCATGTGATTCGCGGATATTTCATGCTTCTTAATTTTTTCTGTAAGATGCTTTATGTCATTAACTCTTTTTACAGTCCACAAGCAATCACCACTGTCTCTTGCAGAAAATAAAATACATGGAAAACAAAGCAAAGATTTCTGAACGTCGCAGTCACAGATCCAGTCATTTTTTTGGTATGCATCTTCTGAAATCAGTTGCCTTCTGAAAACACAATTCTCACTTTTCTTATTTTATGTTTGCATCACGCAGAATTCAGGAGTTGGCCTACCTAATGACTTAAGTTCAATTTTTGATTAAGAGTAAATCTTGATCAAAACCTAAACACTAAACAAATGCCCCCACTGAATTAACCATGCCAGACAAACTCTAAACACTAAAAAGAGCAAATCCCATATTGTATCAATAGTCTGCGATTAGTTGTACTGAGTAAATCACACCACTTTCTGCTCAACGTGGCGTGGCAGCAGTCGCGCCGGTTGACAGCATAACTCCCGCCTATAAGCTTACGAATTCATTCAACTTTGGACCGAGTGAGGCAATGGAGAAATGAGAGCGATGGTCACAGCGCCTGATGCATGCTGTTCCGAAAACATTTCTGCTATTACATAACACGAGAACATTTTCTTGTCTGAAGTATTAAAGAAAGATACAATGACTTTCCACGAGTAGTGATAATGGATTTTTTAATGAATTATTTAAACTGGGGGGCGTGCGCCTTAGCGCCCAAAGAACGAGCCGCCCCTGATATACAAACACAATAAAAATGATTTACTAATTACAGAACAATCTCAAGTAAAAAGATAACAAGATGATATATTTAATATATTTATTAAAATAAATTAACCAGAAACATAATATATTTCAGGTATAACCAACAAAACAGCTGATTGTGTAAATAAACATTAAAACAATTGATAGTAAAATCAAATTAAATCGATCATTTCTTTTATATTAAATTCCATTATCCATTATTTTTTATATTGAAATCAAACCAATTAAGTTGTTTGTTTATTCATTTATAAACCTCTGATGATGCTGATGTAATTAGTGAAATGTGCATACAGTGATAATACAATATAATAACTGCAGAAATAATTAATATTTGAAGAACTGTTAAACAGGTTTGTATGCTTGTAGTTTCTATTTCAAAAAGTATATTTAAAATGTTTTTAATCCATTCATAAAAGTTATACGGTACACAATAAATTGTAAAATGTTAAAATTAAAAAGTATTTAAAATAAAAGTTGTATACTTGCAAAGATTAAAAAAATATTAAAATTTACTTATCATCATCATAATACCGGCTTTACAGAATTTAAATTACTCTTTTGAGCTGTTCTGGCTTTTCAGCATCCATGGTGATAAGCCACTTCACCCCCACCATAATTTGTAGAGTATTAATACTAGTCTAAAATCTGGAAAAGTTTTTTTTTCATAATGGAATTAACTTATAGATTAGAATTGTATTATTGGATTTTTTTGAAAAGTTAATTTATTAACACATAACTCAAGGAATTTGTTACAAGGACAATTACTGAAGGTACATTTAAGATTAAGGAAAACTTTAACTGGAATAAATTCTGTTTGAAGACTATATCCTTTACAAAAAATTTCCAGAGAAAAACTTCACTATACCAAAGTTTTTAAAGAACTATACAATTTTAAAGAAAAAAGATTGATATAATGTATATAAATAGCCTTTCAGTTTCTAGCTCTTTATTTTTTCTAGTTATTCTCAGTCAAAATATTCACAAATTAACTCCTTTTCTATGGAGTTTATTTAATTAAATAAACTCTTAATTAAGTTTTTGTTATTCTAAAATTGAATAGCAATGAGGTTAGCTCAATAAATTTAATTGCAACAATGAATGTCTTTAAAAAATTAAGTTTAAAAAAGATTATTAATTTGTGTTACTACGGAAGATTTAAAATAAAAAAGTAAAAGGAATTTGAAGTCTTGTTTAAAAAGAGCAAGATATCCATTTGTTTATTGAGACAAATAGTAATAGACAAGGAAACATTTTTATATTTATTAATTTTAGCATGTAAGTTAGTCTGCATTAATGGTCACTTAGCATTAACAAGTATCAGTTTCAGACTCCTTTATTTTAGTATTTCTAGTTATAAGAATTTGAAAATTAACATTTTATAGTAAACAGTGAACATTTCCATAGAACAGTAAATGTGTAATACTTACTGGAGTTCGATATATAATAGAACTGAAAAGTGGTGCCACCCAGTCAAAATGTTCTGTTATGTTATAATTTTTAGCAAAATTAACAGTTTGTGGTGACTGTCCAGGAGCCCCATAGTTTCTAGAACGTTTTTTCCGAACAAGATATTCAGTTGGCATCGTAGGTTCCACACCATTCATTCCCAGTGGTTGTTCTTGAAAACTTGTGTCACGTTTGCTCAAAGTGTGCTGCTCAACTGGTCGGATCACATATGACTCATTTTTTATGACTAAGCAAGAGGTAGCTGGAGGCTGAATGAAACCCAACGGCAGCGTAAACAAAATCCAGCAAGAAAGTGATGCCAATAGTAACATTTTACCCTTCTGCCACCTAAAAACATGTAAGAATAATTAGATTCCAATTGTATGATTAGTTTGTGCCATCTATAATTAAATTAATAATCTATTATAAATAATTTACTTCATTGAATTTTAATTTTTATTACCACTCCATCATATTACTAATTTTTAACTTCACACTGGTTAATTATAATCATAAATCATTAAATAATCACAGAAGGATTGTAATCATTACCCTATTATTGATTTTCAAATGAGTATTATTAGAAAACACATGAAGCATGTTTTTAAAGCTAAAAATAATGTGAAAATTATGGTTAGGAAAGTAAGGATGACTATGATGTTATAATATATTATAATATAATATATGATGACCTGTATTTATGGTCATCATTTAAAATTCATATTTTAAAAATGTAATAGCAAGCTAACTAATGTATTTAGATAGTGTAATAGCACGCTGGGATAAAACAAGACAACACTTTATAGTGGTAAATGAAACGTTTATAGAACTAAATGTAAATACATTTTAATAACATCTAAATCATAGCACTATTAAATATAACATTTTAGCACTACTGCCTAATATTATTACACAATAGATTCAACTGAGAGATGGACTTCATTTATTGACTTGGTGGCTTTACATATATAGTTCATTATTTATTGTTTATTGTATGAAATTATGTGTACTTAACTTACTAATGTCACTTAGTACGAGGGTCATCTCACAAATAAGTTTTCGTAACTTTTCTTTCAAAGAGAAATTGCGCAAGCAGGCTGACGAAGGTTGGAAAACGTTTATTTGTGTGTAGTGGCAGTAGTGCCAAAACCTCATCCATTCCGTAGCAATGTAACGACAGCACAAAATTTAAAATTATGGATGTTCCATTTAGCAACTTGTCTGATTGCAAAGTGTGTAGTGTGATTCGGTTTTTGCTGCAAAAAATGAATCAGCAGCTGAAATTTAGCGACTGAAATTTCTGTGGAGGAGTGCATGAGCATTCAAATGGTCCACTGATAGCATACATTGTTCTCGAAAGGGAGAACAAATGTCCATGATAAACCAAGCAGTGGGAGACCTTCAGCATCAACTGAAAACCGAGCTCTTGTTGATACTGTTAAGCCAATTTCAGGAGGACAGACGCGTCAGCCTTGACAAAATTCTTGCGCGATTATGTGTCAATTTCCAGACAAGTCGAACATCAATTGGGACGATTGTCAGTGATGAGCTGGGATTTAGAAAAGTTTGCACAGGGTGGGTACCCTGTTTGTTGTCTCAAGAACACAAAGAGAAGAGGATTGCTGCCGCATGCAAGTTCTCCGGAAAAGGGAGTTGACCTAGTGAACCGTATTGTAACAGGAGATGAAACATGGGTTCATCATAACACTCCTGAAATGAAACGACAGAACATTGTCTGAAAAACCACGAGTGAGAGGGCGCTGAAAAAAGCCAAATTTGCACACTCTTCTGGAAAGTGATGGCTATGGTTTTTTGGAATGCTAAAGGTGTTTTGCTTGTTGATTATCTGCCTAGCAGGGTCACAATAAATGCAGAGAGGATTGCGAGACTCTGAAAAAACTGTGATCAGCAATAAAAGGAAACGCCAAAGTTTTTCTGCTCCATGACAAAGCATGTTCTCATTCCCCTCGAGTCACACTGAATTTGTTGGAGTCCTTTCAATGGGATATTTTCGACCATCCCTCATATTCTCCCGATTTGTCTCCAAGTGATTTCCATCTGTTCCCCTATCTCAAAGAACACCTGGGAGGACTGTGTTTCGAAATGTATTCGGAAGTAAAACAGGCAGTTGATGCCTGTCTCCGAAATCTGAGCATGCAGTGGTTCAAAGAAGGAATTTAAAAACTGTTTTTACATTATACTGAAAAATAAATACACGTTTTCCAATAAAAGTATAGTTTTCTTTTTAATTTTTCATGTGTTTTTTATTTTTTCTAAAACAGGAAAACTAACTTTTGAGATGACCCTCGTATAATTTAAACAAACCTAATAACTGAACTGTCAATAACAAAAGATTATTCAGAAATTGCTAAAAACATAAAACAACAAGTTTACAATTGTAACTAATTACAATAGCAACAGCAATAGCAAACTAACAATAAACAGTTATGGCATTCTATTATAGTTATTGATCCGTTTAAATAATAATAATTTTGTAATATTATTATATCACATTTATAATGTTAGGCCTATATATATCTTTACTATTTTTTTAAGGTGATTACATAAAGTGTGAAACAAAACCTATTGCTGATGTTTATTTCTGTTTTGTACATTAGATCATAAAAGTGTAAATATTCCTTTAATTACCCATAAATTAAATATGTTCACATATTTCATGTAAGTTCCTAGCCTGCTTAAGTTTTTTTTAGTAAATTTTATATATTAAGTCGTTCATTATATATGTCTGTATATATATATATATATTACAACGATACATATCATATATAATTTATTTTGTGGAGCCCCTTCGTTTGTGGGGTGCAACAATTATACTACGTTACAACTTTATGTGTTATAACAATACCTTTTATGTATGCAGGTTGTATAGCGATACCAGGTGTAACTATAATAAGAGTAGTAGATTTATGAGTAGTTAAAATTTCATGTTTATTGTTTTAACAAGCATTATAAATAATAAACATTGTTAATAATCTCCGATCAAGATATCACTCATTATTAAGTGTTTATCTCTTAAGCTATACGGTGTTACACACATTTAAAACACTCTTACATCTAGACATGTTAATAATCTTAATCTAGACATTTATTCAATGTGATTTACTAAAACAAAATAAAATTTAAATGTAATTATAATTGAATTCATTTACTCAGATCTGACCTCAGCTTGCTCAGTCTATACCAATGTTTTTTAAAAATTAAATTCAAAATGATATTATTTACTCCTAGACTGGCATTTGTTTCATATTAAAAATTTAAATTATTCTCTTCTATAAAAAGCAAATATCAAATCATTTCAATTATTTTACATTGATAAAAAAATATACTATCTCAAAATTAAACTCTTTTTTTTCTATATGCGATCACTCATTCTTACGAATAAAACATTTACCTAAGACTCTATTACATTATTTCTAATTATAAACTTTTTTTTGTTTTAATTCATTGTCTCTTTATATACGGTAGTCTTTATGAGCTCTTTTAAAAGAATCATTTATAAATGCATTATGCATGTCACCCTCAAGTTTTGATGACCTTACGACTTATTGACGGGGTCCAGCATTGTCCAGAGTTGGGTTTCTGTTACTCCTGGCTTGGCGTGGTCCTGGATATGTCCAGAGTCCAGCGTCATTCTCCAGTAGTGTGTGGTCCATCCCAGAGAATTACTATCTGCTGCGAGGTGGATCTCGTACGGCTGTTAGGCGTTTCAAAAGCATCTCCTAACGTCTAGCATCTCGTGTCGCTCTTGTAGCTTCTCTGTTGATACTCTTGCTGACTTAAACGGTCCCGGTACTCTACGTTTCCCGCAATATTGTAAACATAATTACTGAACGTCTTTATTCGTTCATAGATGAGACTTATAACAAAATAAACTGTTCTGCCAACAGACAGCGTGTCCGACTGCAACTGTGTTTTGAAAAGAAGAGAAGGGTTTCCAGTCGAACCCTTAATTTATACCCTCTCGAGATTCCACACCTGTTGGTTCCGAAATTGTCCTGTCGAGACCTGCAGATCACATGCTAGCGCCCACTCCCGAACCTTTTCATATATTGTAACGTAACGAAGCTAAGGTCCCCTACGTTATATAAAAACTTTATCATTATCAAAATAAAACAACATTAAATGTTCGTTATAATTAAGGTCAGAAAAGTAAACCTTCGTAAAATAAACAAATCAATAATACCAAGTAAGGTTACTAGGTAATAGAAAAATAGAATTGTCTATAATTACAAACTATGAAGTGGTCAGTGGAAAGTGTAAGCGATAAACAGTGTCAAACAATGTAAAAATACTGTAGACAGATTCATTAATTGTCTATAGATGGTTGGTGTGATTGTGTACTAAAGAGGAGACTAATTAATTGGTATTTGGTATTTTGTGGTAATGTGCATGTTATTATGTTTTGTCGTGTTATTTTGTTTGCATGGTATTTGTTTTGTCTTTTGTATGTAGCAGGAGTGAGGCAATTGCTTTGAGAAGGCATCAATTCATGGATGTTGGTTTCATTTGTGTTAAACTTTGTAAGAGTGAATATTTGTATACTTGCTTTGAATGGGTAGTAGAGATATTATTATTAGATTATATTTGTAATCTTGGCCATGAAGGCAATAATTGTTGATAAATTGCCAAAGGGTTATTGTAATTATGGCATAAACAGATGAAGGGTTCAATACTAAAATAAATAATAATAAATTGAGATCAGGATGAAATAAAATCAGAATGATTGGCCATAAGCCAGTGACACATTGTACAGTAGGTCAGATCAGAAAAGTTAAGCAACTAAAAAATGTAAAACATTCAATGTAATATAATAAATTAAAAGAAAGCAGTAGTATTAATTAATAAAAGGATAAGTGACTTAAAATACAAACAAAAATTATAACACATGTAATAAAACAAATAGGCCTAAAATTAGTATTTTGTAAAGGGAAAATAATACCTATTAAACTAGGACAATCAAAAATAAAATGTAGCAAAATGTATATAGTTTAATAACACAGATTATGTGAAAGTTTTATATGATGTAATGTAATTTTAGTAAGAGAGTATTTTATTAAGTAAGTGCAAGAACATTTTTCTAATTACGGCCCTAGGATAACAAATATTATCCAATAACAGAACGGAGACTGGTTGTCATGGACGACAAAATAGAAGATATATTGTTGATTCAACATTCAATTGTTATATATGAACGAGGACAGTTCAGTTGTGATAAATCTCGAAAAAACCAATAAACTTAATGAATAAAATTACTGTCAATCCAAATTAATATATAGTAACTGATCAAAAAGACAGTTGGACGACTTCCGAGGCTCTCACTCCGAGAATATAATTCTACCTGTCAATAAAATTAAAACCAAAAAATCTAAAGAATAAATTAACTAACCATACCGTCAAATGTGTAATAATGAAAAACAATAAATAAATGAAGACAACCCAAGACCTGGAGAAGTCGAAGTAAATAAATACCTTAAAACGAAAATAAAGAAAATTAAAATTATGTACAGAACCCCGCTTTCTACAACGGAGCGAAGATTTAATACTACACAAATTCCATTGGGACCTGTGACCACCAGAAATGAAAAATTAGCGAAGATCAAGAACTGAACCTTCCATTACATCCTGGGACACCAACACCAAACTTTTATTGAGAAGCTGAAGGTTGATATATTCAAGACATTCGTCATCATCCTGCTCTCCGTCACCGTTCAGTGGAACACAGCCATAACGAGTATCTTGTAAACGTATGGTAAAAAACCTGCTTACGTTTATATTTTATTTAATAAGATTTTAACTAAATTGTAATACCTGGTAACCTTAACTTGCATTTTCTGACCTTACACACAAGAACTCCATGTACCCTGAGATTAAGAAAAAATTAATAATATAATTAAACTTTAAAAACATCTAAACCCGAATTCAATAACTAATTGATTCAGTCCTGTTTGATCGATGTGTTGTATCTGTGCCATGAGAAACATCTGTTTTGAGAAAAAAATATAAAAATTAAAGAATCTTTCCTGAATTTGATGAGTAATTATTCTTGGTTAACGATTTAGTGTATTTCAAGGAACTTATAGTGTATAAAGGGAGAAATGAGAGGAACACCAGGCTGAAACAACGTAACCTATAATAACTGGTTGACGGTAAACAACAGCGCTAGTCCGCGGACAGATGGTGAATTACAAGAGAAGAGCAAACTAATTCACGTCAGCCGCTCTCCGCTCTCTCAATAGTGGATGCAGACTAGGCTTGAATAATAACGATCGAATTACCTAATATATTAACTAGTGTCGAGCGTTATTATTTCGTAAAGTACTTAATTACTATATAATATAGAGATATTATCCATAATTGAATAATATCACCCATATAAAAATATTGTTTCCTTATAAATAGATTGATATTGTGGTGGTTAAGAGAGACCACTTACAACTTCATAAATAAGAAACACACACCTTGAAAAATTATATTACAAATTGGCGTTTCCAACGTGAAGCGTATTTAAACATTCTCAAATTTAAATAATAACATAACATTGGTGGTTAGTAACAAATTGGCGAACACAACAGTGGGGCTTAATACTGATACGGCAAAGTCCACGCTATATGTTACAATATTTGCAATTTTTGCAAATGGCAATGTTTTGTGTACGGAATCGAGATAGCACAAATCATAGCTAATTTGATTAAGCACTCACTGTATTAATTTGAGCGTCTTAGTGTAATTTGCGTATTTTTGGCACATCTATTTCGCACTGACTTCGCGTAGTGTGTCCTATTAACGTCATTTTCTTACTGTGGATAACTATAAAATTTACACACACTTTGGTGCCTTTTGTTTGTTTATACACTAATTAGTTTCCACACAATGAATTAAAATAATGATTTTAGTAATTACTTGGGGAGGGTAGCTGAGATTCCTGTCTGTACATGCATCACTAACACACACAAGATACACACGTAACACACATACAATCGAGCAGGTGTTCTTTGCCTGTTGGAACAGGTTAATTTCTCCCCTAGAATAACAATGAAACATTTTTACAATCCCAGACCTGTCCATTTACCCCAAACTTATAATAATTTTACAAATTTTATATTTATTTAAATCAATGCTTAATACAGCATATGGCTGTATCATTGCATTATTCCTCTGCTTGAAAAAAAAATGTAAGAAATATTTATTTATTAAATTTTTGTCTATTTGTTCTAGACAAATAAAAATAATATTTTACTAGCTTAACTTAGTTTACATCAGTTAAACAACACATAATAATGAGTAGGTCAGTATAACGCTCGCCGGTGGTGGTATGCAATATTTTCACCTCCCATTATACAGCTGAGCTGTGCGTTGACCTTCTTCATTTTACCATATGCAAGAATGTATTTCTGCAAGAGTATTTTCAAAACAACTTTAGTTGTGGGTCGCATAATTGGATACAGATGGACGGCTTTCAAAAATACATCAATACAAACAAGTATGTGTTTCACTCCATGACTTGATCTTGGAAGTGGTCCCAGAAAAATCCACTGCAATTAGCTTTCTCTTATTTTCTTTCTGGATGCTCTGCATTTCTACGTATTTATGCCATCTTTCACTCTGTAATTTTACATTTCCTTAATCATAACATTCCAACCTTCGTTCCTTAACTCTTTTCTTAGCCTATTATTCCAATCTTCATTCTTTACATTTCTTAACATTTCTTACATTACTTATATAATACATTAACTTTCCTTACCCTTTATTACATTTCTTTAACATTACCTTCCTGATCGCTCATAATTTCCTTCATTCTTACCATGTGCTGAAATACACTTCCGTACAGAATACTCTTTTTAGCTTCGTAGTGTGTCGCATTATCGGCTACAGATGACTGCCTTAGAAACACGTCTATATCCAGACTTTTATGTACCTAACTCACTCGTTGCGTTAATCATAGTATTTGATTTCTAAGTAATCTCTGCCCTTGACTTTCCACTATCGCTTTCTTCTGTGTCCTTGCATTTCCACTAAGGTATGAAGATTTTGCTTGATCAGCCATTCTGACAATTATAACATTTATTTCTCATCTCTAATCCTTTCTTCATATTAATAACAACATCGATAATAACATTCCTTTCATTTCTTAACATATTTTTAACACATTAACATTCCTCAACATTAATAATACATTTCTTACCTTTCTTTTAAAAATAATATTCCTTTTATTTAACATAACATTCATTTATTATTTAATTCCTTAACATGTTCTTTTCAATTATAACATTTTCTTAAATATAATTTCTAACCTTTTTACACATATTATTCCTTCTTATTTAACTCCTTTTCTAACATTAATAATTAACAGTAATATTTTTCTTTTAAAAATAATTATTCATTCACATTCAGGTATTGAGTGTGGTTCAATTTACACCCTCCCTAGTTTAAGTTAACAATGCATTGTATTGTATTGTTTCACCAGCCGCCGGACATTGTTTCCTGTGCCGTATAGTCACCGACACTTAAGATTTCCGTCTCGTTATTGTGCGTACTTACCGTGTGATCCGCTTGACTATAGGGTGACAATTTTTCTCTAGTTGACAGCCACAAATAACCTCTCTCTCTCTTTCTACATCCTCTCTCATTCTCACTGCTGCGCCCCTCTTGTCGAACGCATTCCTTATGTTCAGTTTGTATGCGGCCTATATAAACAGCTGTTGACGGTTTTTTCATTCGTCGTTCATGATAATCTCTGTAGTGTTTACCATTATAATTATTGTGATTATCATTATAATTATCGTTCAATCGATAATTGCTGTGCGTGCCCTTGTCACGTGTGATTTGTTTCAATTGTGTTACTTTTTTAATTGTTCTACTAGTGTGTGTGTGTAACCAACACTTTGGATA
Source organism: Magicicada septendecula (assembly GCA_034769895.1). Classification (NCBI taxonomy): domain Eukaryota; kingdom Metazoa; phylum Arthropoda; class Insecta; order Hemiptera; family Cicadidae; genus Magicicada; species Magicicada septendecula. The sequence continues at coordinate 794,441,023 of CM068367.1, read as the reverse complement.
TTTTCGCCAACATGGTATGCTTGTTTAATTTTTATTTTGCATTCTCCCCTAGTGTTAATTATTGCATTAGAATTATTGTCAGTAATTATGAACATCTGTTCTCTCTTATTTTCAATTACAATTGTTTGTTCATATTGTTTTGTTTCAATTGTAATTTTTACTGCTGCTATACGCGTATTTATTCCTTCGAGTTTTGTAGTCAGTTGCTCTTTAAACTCTTTAAATTCAGCCCTACTTTCTTCTCTATTCTTTTGTATTTGTTCATTAGTTTTCGCTAATTCAGCTTTAAATTCTTCTCTACTCTTTTGCATTTGCTTTGCATTTTCCTCTTTTTGGTTTGTACTTAATTCGTCCACCCATGCACGCATCATGTTTTGGAATGCTTCCATACTAATACTTCCTGGTGCTGCCATAGTGAATTATTATTAAAATATTTATTTATAATTTATTATTGGTGAACCGTATGCGAGCTTTTATTTATTTATTGTTTAATTATTATTATTTATTTATTTTTATCTACTCATGTTACAATTACACCTGCTTGTTGGGGTGGGCGCCAGTTGCGTTATTACAATACAATACACACAACAATTTTAAAATAACTAACATACAAAAATAATTAAAATATAATATTAGTTATAACATATAAATTATCAAACACTGGTAAAGATAGAGCATACATTAATTATTAAATGTAGGCGTGTCATGCTCCACGTTCATGGGCGACATTTCTTATACAACGATACATATCATATATAATTTATTTTGTGGAGCCCCTTCGTTTGTGGGGTGCAACAATTATACTATGTTACAACTTTATGTGTTATAACGATACCTTTTATGTATGCAGGTTGTATAGCGATACCAGGTGTAACTATAATAAGAGTAGTAGATTTATGAGTAGTTAAAATTTCATGTTTATTGTTTTAACAAGCATTATAAATAATAAACATTGTTAATAATCTCCGATCAAGATATCACTCATTATTAAGTGTTTATCTCTTAACCTATACGGTGTTACACACATTTTAAACACTCTTACATCTAGACATGTTAATAATCTTAATCTAGACATTTATTCAATGTGATTTACTAAAACAAAATAAAATTTAAATGTAATTATAATTGAATTCATTTACTCAGATCTGACCTCAGCTTGCTCAGTCTATACCAATGTTTTTTAAAAATTAAATTCAAAATTATATTATTTACTCTTAGACTGGCATTTGTTTCATATTAAAAATTTAAATTATTCTCTTCTACAAAATGCAAATAACAAATCATTTCAATTATTTTACTTTAATAAAAAAATATACTATCTCAAAATTAAACTCTCTTTTTTTCTATATTTCTCTATATGCGATCGCTCATTCTTACGAATAAAGCATTTACCTAATTATAAACCTTTTTATGTTTTAATTCATTGTCTTTTTATAGTCTTAATGAGCTCTTTTAAAAGAATCATTTATAAATGCATTATGCATGTCACCTCGAGTTTTGATGACCTTACGACTTATTGACGGGGTCCAGCGTTGTCCAGAGTTGGGTTTTCGTTACTCTTGGCTTGGCGTGGTCCTGGATATGTCCAGAGTCCAGCGTCATTCTCCAGTAGTGTGTGGTCCATCCCAGAGAATTACTATCTGCTGCGAGGTGGATCTCGTACGGCTGTTAGGCGTTTCAAAAGCATCTCCTAACGTCTAGCATCTCGTGTCGCTCTTGTAGCTTCTCTGTTGATACTCTTGCTGACTTAAATGGTCCCGGTACTCTACGTTTCCCGCAATATTGTAAACATAATTACTGAACGTCTTTATTCATTCATAGATGAGACTTATAACAAAATAAACTGTTCAGCCGACGGACAGCGTGTCCGACTGCAACTGTGTTTTGAAAAGAAGAGAAGGGTTTCCAGTCGAACCCTTAATTTATACCCTCTCGAGATTCCGCACCTGTTGGTTCCGAAATTGTCCTGTCGAGATCTGCAGATCACATGCTAGCCCCCACTCCCGAACCTTTTCATATATTTGCAATTTTTTGCAAATGGCAATGTTTTGTGTACGTAATCGAGATAGCACAAATCATAGCTAATTTGATTAAGCACTCACTGTATTAATTTGAGCGTCTTAGTGTAATTTGCGTATTTTTGGCACATTTATTTCGCACTGACTTCGCGTAGTGTGTCCTATTAACGTCATTTTCTTACTGTGGATAACTATAAAATTTACACACACTTTGATGTCTTTTGTTTGTGTATACACTAATTAGTTTTCACACAGTGAATTAAAATAATTATTTTAGTAATTACTTGGGGAGGATAGCTGAGATTCCTGTCTGTACATGCATCACTAACACACAAGATACACGCGTAACACACATACAATCGAGCAGGTGTTCTTTGCCTGTTGGAACAGGTTAATTTCTCCCCTAGTATAACAATGAAACATTTTTACAATCCCAGACCTGTCCATAATAAGTTTACAAATTTTATATTTATTTAAATCAATGCTTAATACAGCATATGGCTGTATCGTTATATATATATATATAAGCCGCATTAAGCAGTAAACAGTATGCTTCTTATCTTCAGAGTGCTAGTGTTAATTAAGATTCATTATTTAAAATTAGCATATATTTTTCTCATTTCAATTATTATTACTATATATAGATATAAATACTATCATATTATTGATAATGTCAGCTTTGCTTATTTAGTGTGCTGCTGTTATTGTGACTACAAAAAAGGCTAGCTGAAAAAGTGTTGTTGTATTAAAAATGTTGTGTGACACTAAATTGCATATCCCCGTATTTGAAGGCTCTTGTGTTGGGGGTCAAGAATACTTGAATCTTTCTGAAGTAGGTCAGACATGTGAGAAATTCTATAAAAATATCGGGAGTGTTACAATGTCCTAGTTAGTAACTCCATCATTTTTATCTGTTGTAGAGGGTGGACACATATCCCATTTCTCTCTCTCTCTCTCTCTCTCTATCTATCTATTTCGCACACACATATACACACAGTAATTATGTAATTACTACATTTAAAATTATCTTCTAGTTCAGGAGTTCTTTAAATAGAATTAGTTGATACACATGCACATTTCTGTTGTCACTGTCGGCATGCCACACACCAATTGCCTATGGAATTATGTAGGTATATTAAAATTTTACTCCAAAATGAATGAGTTCTACCTGTCAGCTAAGCTTCCCCAAAATGGCGCTGCTAGAAATTCAACGAAAGGTCTTGAACCAATAAGTAAACCACACTGCCCTGGATTCATACCCATTTGCTTAAAATATACACCCATTAATGGAAATAATGAACCAAACGCTGAGTAGAAGAAAAAGTAAAAAGTCTTTACAGTTAGCAGTTCTTGGTCGACAGGACCGCAAAGCAATTCGATAACGTCAGAACGACCGCGTATTTTATGCGTTGACTCTTTTGGTTGCGGATAAAGAGTAGGATCTACTTCGCCCGTTGCCTCAGGATCCACCATAGGGCGAATTCCAGGTTGCCCCTTTGGTGCGTTTATCGGTCCTCCTCCGTAACCGTCCATGCTGTACTGTAGAGCAAACAGAACTGACACTGACGCACAATCAATAGCGTCTGTACCCACCTTAAACCTACATGGACTCGGCCAAATCAATATTACTTAAACTATATAGAATAAGGCGAGATGAATAAAACAGACCATTACATATTGTTACTGTGTATTTTGTAATAAGCATTTTATTAAGCGGGAATGCTCGAATCCTTTTTCAAGTAGGCCTACACAGTACATATGTACATGACACGTTGTGTACATATACGTATGAAATACGTATGGCATGGGCTGTGATAGGTACCTAGTCGGCGGGGTTTTTAACAAATTCCGTTTCAAAGAAAATTTACCAATTTAATATGAAACAACTTTCAAATAAAAGTTCCCCGTATTCCGCCGAATGGCGGAATTCATGCACCTCCGTTTGCGTAATTCATTTCGAATCTAAAAGTCGACTGGTCACACTAACCAGAGGCGAATCCTCAGAACAAGCAACGAAAGCAGTGCTTGCCCAAAGAAAATCAGGCAAAAGTAAATAAATGATTACCTAACCAACATTATTGTCACATAAACTGTTTCACATGCATTGTTATCTCTCGTCTTTTGAAAATCGGCGGCGCATTTGTCATCTATCTTTCAGTCAAAATGATATTGATTTTGTAACAGTCAGCTGTCATAATCTGAGCTCTGGCAGCCACAAAACTTGCAAAACCGCGTTTTTGTGTTTCTACATAAACTATAGGTCAAAACTAGGCGCAGACACGAAAAATTCACACTTTTTATTTGCTAGTTGCGAAAAAAATGCATACTTATTTATAGCGATACAGCATTGAAACACAATGCTGCTTCGAGTTGGTTGCTTTTCCAGTGATCTGCACAGAAACGAGTAGGCCTACTAGTGGAAAACAGTTCTGTCACAAAAAAGGGAGGCATGTATAGTAACAAGCAAATCGAGTCGTTTCTTTTACGTGGGTTTCACGAAAAGCGAGAAAGGTTAGTTGTTAGGCTAGTTTGCATGTTAACATATCAACGTCAATTTTACCTTATTTACGTCGATAAAAAAAACTAGCTTTTTACCGCGTACGGAATTAAATTAGGCGTGAATTCCACATAGAAAATGAAAAAGCTGCGTTTACATTATTTGGGTCCCATAATTGGTATTTTGCAAGTTTTTCGCGTCGCACCTAGTTTTGGCCTGTAGTTTACGTAGAAACACAAAAAACGCGGTTTTTGCAAGTTTTGTGGCTGCCAGAGCTCAGGTTTTGATAGCCGACTATTACCCTTGATTTCATCAGAGTCATTGATATCACTTTGCTTCCAGTTCTGTGTGCTGTTTTAACAACTGACTGACCGCCAAGGCAAGTGCCGTGTGCATCGGTTTATATCCCTTCCATCCATCTATGAAATGTCAATCTGTGAATTATGAGCGTTTCGAGTTCAACAGCTTCTACTGTCGCAATGCGGCTGTTCTATTCATTTCCTTCTACCAAAACCGTTTAGAATGCGTTCGTATGAAGAGAAAAAATAAATCGCAGTGTATCGACGACCACAGCCTGTGTTAAGTACCCTAAACAAAAAGTTAAATAAAACCCAGCTAACAAGATATTTGAATACCTCTTACTATAAGAAATATTCTTGGCTATGTGGAATTGCATCTAGTTCCCCTTTATTTTTCTAGCCTTGTGTTTGTTAAGTTTCTGGCTAATCCGAATGTTTAGTTCAACAAAGGTTATACTGACCTCAACAATTTGATTTATGTAGTAACCGTCATCAAAAGTCAGAGCTTTTTTGACTTTTAAAGAATTCTGACTCGAAGAAAGGTAAAACTCAAATAGCTTGATGCCAAACGGAAAACAGAAATTACTAGGAGTAACAAAAAAATGTCTAAGAACCGACGCTCATCCTTAAACGTTTCATTGATATTACGTTTTTTTTTTTTGTTACCAAACAGGAATTAAGTTTTCAGGATCATGGTTAATCGGAATCGTCTAACAATCGAGGTAGCTACAGAGAACTTGTTTCTTTGCTTTCTACCTACGATCTAGACGAAACGTCCGACTGCTAAAAAAAAAACTGTTAACCACAATGTTTAGGTATGTAGATGAGAGTGGTACAGTGCACGAAAGAGTTTTAGGTTTTTTAGATGTCAGTTCCAACGGTTACGCTAGGAAACTTTTGGGGCATGTCACTGAAGTTGTAGAAAGGTTAGGATGCAGTTTGAAAATCGTTTGCCAAACGTACGATGGGTCTTCAGTTATGCCTGGAGGTTGTCTGGTACTCAACTACGTGTCATAGCTCATTTTCCACCTGCGACTTTCGTACGTTGTTTCCCCATGCATTGAACCTCATCTTAACGCAGTCGGTAAGTTTTATCTCGGAATGTCGAATTTTTTCTACTTTTTTTACTTGATGCAATTATCCAAAAGGCTTCCGTCCATGGCACCCACTCGGTGGAATTTCAATGATAGTGTATGGTTGAAAGTGTATCATTATAGGCTTGACATAAATTGTTTTTGGTAAATAGTAGACAATGAAAGCGAATGGAAGAATTATGTTATTTCTAAAGCCAGGGGTTTCAACTTTCTTCAGTCTTTTGAAACTGTATTTCTTTTACAGTTATCCGAAAACATTTATTCAAAAAATGGTCATCTGTTTAATATTCTGCAGACAAAATCATTTGATACTTCTTACTGTCTCTCAGAAGTAACTTCCACCGAACAATATTTAAATGACTTGAGATCTTTTTTTGACAACCACTTAACAAGAATCCACTGCTCTTGCTGGGCAGCCCACCACCACTAGGAGACAAGCAGACGTAGATCCTGTTTTGGGATCAGGAGATTGTTTAATCAGATCTTGGATGTCCTAATTGTCAAAACTGATTCTAGATTTTCAAACCTGTCTCAACTTAAGTGTCTCTAAATTTTGGATGCTAGTAAATATAGAGATTTTAGAGTAGTCTTTCCTGCTGAAAGTTTGACTGTGTAGCTATGACTTATCCCAGAAAATTTGATGATTTTAGATTTTACATGACTTCGCATTAGTACAAGTTTTTAAAAAGTATCTTGTTAGCTGTTTTTTGGGTTAAGTAGGAAAGAATAGGTTCAAATTAAAAAGGATTTGAAGACTTATTTAATATGATGAGATTGGTTCACATGAATTATGGTGAATGTAGTATCAATTAAACTTAAAATGTCTGAACAAATAATAACACTGCAACAAACAATTAAGCAGAATTGAAACTTGTTCAACTGTAATTCTATAACAATAGTCAATTAAAGAGCTCTGTCCTACAAACAGTTTCACTTGTGCAATTTTATTTGGTGAGAATCTCGTGTTTTGTTCATCCAGAAACTAATATTTTAATAAATCATTAGACATTAAAGAATTGGTAGCACCTTTAATATAAAAATCTTTTGAAATTCAAAATAAAATGAAAAAATTAAAAAAATATTTTTACGAGGTACAGAAAATATTTATATGTATACTAATATAATTTATTTCCGGAAAGTGTGTCAGAATATTAAGGTGACCGACCAATCGTCCTCCTTTAGGGAGGACAGTCCTTCTTTTGTAAGTTCTGTCCTCCCTCGAAAAGTGTCCTCCTTTTCGATATTTGAAGACTAATCTGTAAATCTCTGTATTCGATTGATGCCGAGCCGATCCGTTCCGAGTGATTTGACGTATTTGTATTTGACATGACGATTCGGCAAGGCTCGGTACAGTGCGGCGAGATGCGATTATGAGACGCATGCGCTCCGCACAGGAGACCTCGGGAGAGCGCTCCACGCGCAAGTGGCTTTGTTTACTTCTTACCGAAACACGACACAGCACATAGCACGCAGTAGACTCACGGTAATTATTTATTTCTCAGTGAATATTCAATCATACACAGGTAAGTACAATTCACGTTTTATTAATCCATTGTCTATTTAATATTTCCAAATATGTATAATTTTATTTACAAGTTTATACAACCCTGTTGTCAACAGAAGTGTAAAATAATTTAAATTTAAAATTAGTGGAGTTTATTCGCTTAAGTTATTAAAGTTTCAGTTTTAATAATTAATTTTATTTATTCATAATGTGCTTGCATCGTTCGTGTAGCTCTATATTTTATTTTTAATTTTTAATTTCATTTAAGGGATGGAAAAATCAAAAAAGAGGAAATGCCATTTCAACGATCAATTGAAAAAGGAATTTCCATTCCTCATATCAAAGATAAATACCATTGTTTTCTGCAATATTTGCAGAGGAGAATTTTGTATTGCAGTTGGGGGCAGAGCAGCTATAACGAAATACTTGACCTCCAACAAACATAAGCAATCATTAAATGCATCAGCTTCCAATTGTAAAGTAACAAGTTTTTTTAAAACTTCAAGTTATTCTGAAGATCAAAAACAGTTAGCTGCAATGGAGGGAACATTTGCATTTCATACCGTAATTCACAATCAAAGTTTTCGTAGTATGGATTGTACAACTAAATTATTGAAAAAGTTTCACAATGCTAAATTTTCATGCGCCAGGACAAAATGCGAGGCTATTATTAAATCAGTATTTAAAAATTACTGTGATAAAATTCTTACAGAAGACTTGAAAACTGCAGCATTTGTAACGGTTTTATCTGATGCATCAAATCATAATGAAACTAAATTGTATCCAATACTAGTAAGATATTTTAATGTTAACAAGGGCATTCAAGTAAAAATTTTAAATTTAGAATCCATTGAGGGCGAAACTGCTGAAATTTTGCCAATACAGAGTAATAAATGAAAACAATTTGAAATCCAAAGTTGTTGCACTAACAGCTGATAATACAAACACAAATTTTGGTGGGCGAAGACGCAAAGGGGTGAATAATGTGTATGTAAAATTACAAAATTTACTCCAAAAGAAAATACTAGGAATAGGTTGTAATGCACATACCAGTATTTTGTCAAATGCAATCAACACAGCATCATGTGCCATGCCAATTGATGTAGAAGTAATAATAACTACAATTTATTTGTATTTTAGTCGTTTTACCATTCGTGTGGCTACTTAAAACAATTTTGTGAAGAAGCAAATGTTGAATACAAAAAGATATACAAAAGTTAGATGGCTTGCTCTAACACCTGCTATAGAGCGTGTTCTACAATTATTTGAGCCTCTCCGTTCATTTTTTAAGTTTAGGCAAATGTCCTAAAATCCTGGAATCGTTTTTAAATAATGAAATATCTCAGATATTAATGTATTTTGTATATAATCAAGCATCTATTTTTCACAAAACGATTCAAAAGATTGAGGGTGAACACATTTCAGCTACAAAAGTTAGTCTTATTTTGACTTTATCCTTCAATATAAATCCCAATTTGAAGAAAAATTTCTTCCTTTAATTACAAAAAGAAAATTGTCAGACTTAGAAGAATCAAATCCGGGTATAACGGAAAAGTTTATCAAAGAAGTGCAGAATTTTTACCATACATGTTTTCAATATATCGAAAAATGGTCTGAAACAAACATCACGGGAAATAACAGTTTTCAATGGTGTTTTTTGACTTCATCGCAAGTATATTGGACAGATATTGAATCTTGTGTTGAGTATCTAAAGAAATGCCATACATTAAAATAGACGACAATTGTCTCTTTGAAGAAATTAGAAGACTGAATGTATATTTAAATTCTGAAAAATTAATACAATGGGAAAATCAACACGTTGAAATTGATAAAAGATGGGTGGAAATATTCAGCCATTTCAAAAATGAACATATTCCATATGAAAATTTATTTATTCTTGTTCAATTTACGTTGTGCTGCCCTGGAACTAATGCAGCAGTTGAAAGAGTTTTTTCAATTGCTAATGCTTTTTGGACAAGTGAGAAATCGAGATTGAATGTTGATACTCTAGCTGCAGCACTTGCCGTAAAATTCAATATGAAGGATATTTCTTGTTCAGATATTTCCAATATATTGTTAGAAGATGATACATTGACAAAAAATATTCATTCAATGGAAAAGTACTCATTTAAATAATAATTAATAGGCATAATTACAATATAGAATGTTACAAATTTTTTTATTATGCATTTAACATATTATAGTGTATTATTGTTGCAATGAATACAATGTTTCTTTTATTTACAATATTTTTTCCTTCAATTTATTTGTCCTCCTTTTCATTATAAAAAAGTTGGCCACCTTAAGAATATGAAAGTCAAAAATGATTCAAAATTTTCCTCTATGAGGTTCTAAACATGCACAGACGTAGTTTTTGTGCCACCCACCAAGTCATAACTCTATCTTCCCAGTAAGTCCCAGTGCTACGGTTTACTAAATATGTTCTCCAGTTTTAAAAACCCACTAATACTGAAGGGTGTCTTGAGAACCAAAAATTTTGTCACAAGTGATCAAGAGAGAGCAAAGTTATTGTGTTAGCTTTTGTGTAATACTGTGAACTTGGTTAATTCAAAGTTGAGTGGACCACAGCAAAACATCAAATTATCAAGAATTGAAATTAAGCAAGTTGGAACTTGTACAGTTTATGTTTGACTTATGTGTGGAATTCAAAAATGTATATGTTGTAACATTACATAACCCATGCCCAATACCACTAATAAATAAAGAAGGATTCATATAACCATAAGAATAAAATCAGTAATTACCCATTAATAAAAGTCAGAAATGGGGATTATGTATCATACTATACCTTTGTACTATAAAACACTGCAGCCATTGAAAACAATACTAAGTGTAATCATAAAAGTGCGGTGTACAAAGTGAAACATAGTATGTTATGTGGAAGTGTTAAACACTTAAAAAGGACATCTCACAAATTTGTGATGCAGATGCAAGAAGCAGTATTATAGTAATAGACTAGGCTATAATACTAATGACAAGTTGTAGTTTTGTGTTGTGTAGGCCACAAAGGCAATATAACTATAATTAATATTTCGTTTACTATAATTATTTTTGTTTATGTTTAAAGGAAATCCAGGGTTATATCAAACTAATAATGACCAATTAATACTATATTAGAGAGATGGATTGTAAAACAAAGTAGTGTAGAGTAAGAATACATTAACTGAAGTCTAAATCATAAATAAACTAAAATAAAAACCATTAAATTATAAAAAACCAGTAGCCAAGCTTAAATAAATAAGTGAAGAAAAACCTTAAATAAATTAAATCTAATTATAACTAAGATTTGTAAAGGAGTATTTTTTTTTTTTTTAAAAGAAGAAATGAAATAATAAAAATATATACTAGCCTATTTACTAAAACGGTACCTAGGTTAGCCAATAAAAAACCATCAATTTCTTGGTAACTATGAGTAACTAAACAACAAGAAATTGATTGATTGTTCAATGGTATTAAAAGTGAGATGATGAAAAAATGTAATGTCCAATAAAATTTTAAAAATTTAATAACGATTATTCGGAACAAACCACTACAAAATTTATGAAACGAGTCAGCACCATACACTACATCAGAGACGTCCTTTGAACTACAATAATTCACACCAGAAAATCGATGAAAACCAAAAAATCCAGCTAACGATATCTCAGTTTGGACATCGGAATTGAAAATCATTGGGCGAGATCGCTTCCTTTTAATAAATAACTAAATTACACATCAACTATAAGTATAGAACACTAGAAACAGCACCATCTCTTTCAATTCATAAGAAATCAAGGTGAACACAATAAACTTTATTTAATTAACCAAAAAACAGTAATAATGTGGATGCACTAGGGACATTCCGGCGCCCATCATTATTAGTGTTCGGTTTCTGTGAAGATACGTAGTCTGCACTCTGGTGGTTTAAAAACCAACTTAATGAACTAGATTTCAAAATAAACAAATAATTAATGTAAAGTATGATACAAACAAATATGCATTTCTGACTTTCTTAAAGTTCAAAGAACCTCAAATAACCCTGGGAAATATAATTATTTTTCTTTATAAAAAAACTGTAATAAAAAACATTTGTTGTGTGTTATATGTATGTAAAGATAAGATCGAAATAACGTTGTGATTTGAGAAATAATCGATTGTCAATTTATCTTTTGGAGACCAGTGTCCAGTGAATAAAAAATAAATTCAATGAATGCCTTGCATTTAAATAATAAAATGTGTGTTATTTCTGGTAGATAGTAGTTTGTTACAGGAAATAAGGAAAGTCGAGAAGAGTAAGGAAATCAGTCCGGTCATCAGAAAATTATTAAGTACTGCAAAAATAACTTAACCTTAAATGGGTGCGTAAAAATAGAAAACAGCTGATGCAACAAGCAGAAAAATTTTAAAATACTAGATTGTGTACAAAGAGAGTAATTCTCTTTCGCTCTCTTTCACTCTCTCTCCTACCTATTTTCAAACAACGGCATTGATTTAATACGAAATTAAGATAAATTGGTCAATATTTTTCATAATCACACACTCTAAATAAAAAATAAATATTACTATTAGCATACAGACATTGTAACTATTACAGGCGATCGATCGTAAGAGCAACGAAGAGGTTGCTCGCGAGACGTTTAAAATGACGCTAACAACGGGTGGCAAATAAAACATAGATTTTCATTAAATAGTACAAGTGACGATTCCAAGGGGCGATATAAATCCTAGATCTGCTCGCGAGACGTTACAACGTGCATTAAAACCACATTGGGCCACTAAATAAGAATTCATTGTTCTAATCAACCAGAATTTTAAATTTTATCCAAATAAATTTTTAACTAACATTGTACTGTATTATTTTTCTTTCTAATAAGTACTACAGTATTTGTAATGTACTATTATATGTTAATTATTAATCTTGCTTCATTTACTACAAAACAATGCACAATCCCATAAAACTATTGTACTCAAATTTAAGTGGTAAAAATTGCTCACTTAAATTACAGCATGACATGAATGTATCGGTTAAGTCCTGTACTTGTAGACATTTCAAAGAAAATAATGTCCTTCAAGATTAAGTAATTAAATATTACCTGAATAGTCCGTCTTGTGGTTCACTTGTTTTATATTAAAACACAACGCGTTTCGGAACTAAACTTCCATCCTCAGGTTATTTTCCTCATTAGAGGTCGTCACAACATTAAGATACAAAACACAAAAAACAACAACATTTAAAACACATATATAAAACAATCACTAGCGCGCGAGAATAACAGTGCGCATCGTGAGGGAGTCACAATGACACTGCCGTCTCTAGTCAACATATTCACTGTCTTATCTGACTTGTAAAGCCATATCATATAGCGCGTTCGAGTGGAAATTCAAATGATCGTTTAATAAATGTTCAGGATATAATTTGTGCCTTATAAATTTCGAATTCCTCAGCGGCATCCATATAACGGCCTCCTTTATCTTATTATTTTCAATGAAACTCAAGACCTTATTGATGTATTCATCCTTATACAAAATAACCATAGTATTACCCTTGTCAGCCTTAGTAACGATGGCTTTATTATCTGTCAATTTATGTTGTATTTCTTTTATTAGTTTTATTTCTGTATGGTGTTTATAATTAATCTTGTCATGTCTATAATTGTTGTATTGGTCTTTCAACTTCATATTTAATTTCCTATTTACTAGTACCTTACCCATTTCCAAATGTCCTTCAAGATTTGAAATACTGTTATGTGCTATTACAATGGATCAAACTTATCTAATTTATGTTTTAAATGTTTCTACCATTCATCGAAAGCCATTAAAAATTTTCTACCATCATCCAAGCCTTTTTATTAGCTTCATACTGGATTGGTTTTAATATTTATAAACATTCTGGCTGTGCTATCCCAAATATTGATATTTTTCATACACTGTCCATATTAGTGGACCCAAAAATGTTACCAAAAGTTTAACACATTCCTTACCGTGTTCCACTCCTGCTTCACAAATCATCTTTAAATAAAACCTGTTATCAAGTTAGACTTATATAAAGCCTGTATTCATAAGAATTAGTCATGATGGTTCGGTACTATTACTAACTTTGGTTAGTGTATTCTTCCGCTCAATGACAGTATCAAAATAACTAAACTACTTTCTCCAAACACAGATAAAATGTTATGGCACTACATTCTACATTGTAAATGGACTACCTATCCAGTTCTAGCCTTAAAATTAATTTTTCTGAATTAGTAGCTAATTCCACAACTCTTATATTAAACATCCATTCAGTGGAATGTTTCTGTTGAGTACTTGAGTAAACCAACAGGAAAACATGACACAAATCAATCTCAGGATTATCTGGTTCTCATGTTCTTTTTTCTGGCACCCGTAATTTTGAAAAATTACATTTTCTGGCACCCGTAATTTTGAAAAATTACATTTTCTTTGTTCTTAAGAAAAATATACCGAATGCAAACCTTAGAAAAAAGCATTGTGTCTAATGGCAATGATATTTCCTATGAGCACCGTTACATTTTACTTTACTCCTACTTGTTTTATCTCTTCAATTATGACTAATGAATATCAATTCAGCATAATACATAACCTTGTGGATGTGGTAAGGTGACAGTGTATTATTCAGTGACTGCAGCTTATCACCGTGCATGAAACCAATTTATGTCATGCCAGCGGCATTTTGCTATCAGTGTATTTAAGTGATACAAGAACGTGTCAACAATGCAGCAACATAGATGGAGATAAAGTCATTAAAGTTGATAAGAGTTGCTTTGATAGCTGACATTATTTCAGCAATTTAAAAGTAAGCAGATCTCTGTTCCACTCACTGCTTTGTGCAAATGTGTTCAAACATTGCTGCGTGCATGTATATGAGAGAGAGAGAGAGATATGGGGGGGGAGTGTCTGTGAGGTGCGCACAGTGTCTCAAGCATATAATAATGGCATTACATTTGTCAGCACCACAGTTCATAAGCACAATGTTTTTTTCTAAGATCTGCACAAACTACAGATAACTTGTTCACAGTAATACCAAATATTTTTGCGATGTCAACTTTCATATTGTATCAAGTACATAAAGTTTTTGGGGCCAAAAAAACTTCTTTAGTTTACATGTAGAACATCTCAATAAAAACATATGGATAAAGTTGACTATTACAACACTTGACTGTAGTCATATTTTAAGACAAACATTACAAATACGGATAGCAAATGTATAAATACTTTGCATGTTATATAAATGAACTCACCCCACCGCAGACATTTGTATGAATCGTACAATTTCCATATGTACGATTGGAAAAGGAGATTCTTCTACCTAACAATAAGCCCAGGTAGGGAATTAAAATTCCAAGAATTCTGTTAAATATATTCTCACATGACAATATGTTTGTACCAGTAGATGCGTTTTGCTGCTACTGCTGTCACAATATGTAGACCTTCTTTCTTATACAAATATTATGTAAAATAATATGTACAAGAGTCATAAGAAAAAAATAAGTTAGTACTACTTGAAATACATATACAAATCAGTAAAATTACTGTGTAAATTTTTATTTAAAAAAAAATTAATAAAACGAATTATTCAATGAATTATTTATTACCATGAGACTTGAGGTACGATTTTGAAACTTGCCGCCATGGCAGCTTGCTGCCGCTGCCACGTTGGTTTTGGTGATTTCGTTTCTCACTGCCAAAGCGGTGGCAGCGCTGTCTGAGGGAAGGTGATACTACATTTCGCTCAGTACGCAGTTCATACTGACGTTTATACAGTGCAGTACAGTATGTCGTTCATTGCTTTTACGAAGTTAAAATTAACGATACTACTGCAACAAGAAGAAGAACACGATAACACTAGCTTCATTTATCCACATACGGAAAAGGAACGCCACCAAAGATGTCTTTAAAAGTCGTGAAGAAGGATGTTTTAAAATATTGATATAAAGGCACTTACAACGCGATGAAGATCTATTTAGGCAAACTGCAGACTCAATTTTAATCAGTCGGTACAGAGATAGCAGTTTCACTGTGTGTTTGTTTTAAGGTATTGACAACAGAGACTTGAGTTTCATATGAACTTCATACACAACACACGTTTTCCAATTTCTATTCACAATCCACAGTTATATGCACACAGTTACATATACATTTTTATTATTAAAAAAATATACAAAAATTTCACATGTTTTTTACACGTTTCGTAATGTGTATAGTCCAAGTAGGCATAATTTGTATTTCGTAGATTCTCAAGATTTAGAGCCGACGATTCCTGATCTGTACCAGAAATGTCTTGTCTGGTACTATGATGTGATGATACGGTACTCACTGGTGAGTAGATTAGCATCGATTCCTCAATCCCTGGAGTAGATGGAGAATTGATTTCGGCATTTCAAAGTTCATACTTCGATAAAATACTGAAAATTTCAGATTTTGCCTGTACCATCATTGAAGATGATGCTCAATAGTGCTACTCAACACTGTTTAACATGTTCCCTGAAAGTTTTTATTGCGGAATTTAATTTGGTCAGATTCTGAATATCCTTTTGTTGTTGACCCCCTCTCCTTTTTAAGAGCTTAATCCATGAGTTTCTCATCGTTGGAAGGTAAAAAAAGACATACTGAAAGCACGTGCAGCACGCCGCCAAGCTGCTCCTGACGCCGCCCGGCAGCGCCGCTGCAAAGGCGGCGACGGCAGAGTTTGAAACGTATCCCTATTAAAATCCATTGGAGCAGTAGTGATCGTTCGCTGCCAAGGCAGCACGCGGCGGCAGCGAGCTGCTATGGCAGCGGGACTCGAAATCGTACCTTTATTCAAAACAACCAAAAATATCAAAATACACTTTGAAAAAAGTTAAAAAGCCTCTTGCAGGTTACTGGAAAGGGGACTGAAAAAGTTCGAAATTTTCAGTTCCACTGTATAAGCTATATCCAGGTAAACCACACAGTCTCCTTCAACTATATAGCTTACATCTTGATTTAAAAAAAATTAAATAAAATTACTTATGTTCACATAGACTTGCTTTCACAACAGATTTAAAATAATACATTAAACTTTTGAGGATTTAAAATGTTAATTTCTCCATTCTTTTGTGGCAAGTTCCTTATCTACGCTGACAACAATGACAGTATGGAGAAGCCAACAATCCATTTATCTAGGCTACAAGGTTTGACATGGCACAGAGGAGGTTCAATCAGCTTTATAAAAAGCAAAGTGAAGCTCTACCATCGGTTTAATTTATCTGCCAAAACATAAGTCAAGGCTCTGCCCTGACTACGCCACAAAAAGAATTACTTTTTCTGAAGATTAATTTGGGGTTTTAGCTTTTCCATTGTCAAAACATAAATTAGAAGAATACTCGTGTCATTTCCTACTTACCTAACAGACTACAATCCAATAAGAAACTGAAAATACCTGGTAAGGCTGCATAACTAGGATTGGAAGCAAAATAATGCAAAATTAATACGTAAATAGGCATTTGGAGACAATACTAGTCATGCCAATGGGAAGATAAAGTGTACACACACACGTATAGACACACACAGTTCGTTCATTCTCAGGCAAGCAAATCTAAGGTTCTGGTGCAATATGGCATCTATTGTATAACATAAAAAAGAAATATCTATGTACACAGTAAGTTCTACCATTAGTAGGAAATGAGGTGTTGTTTACTGGAAAAACAGTAAGCTTAGAGAAGATTGAAGAGCTCAATCAGAAAAATGTAAAGGTTGGCATGAGAATAAGTATGGAAACAAACATAATGTTAAGAATACAATGCTTTGAGATGAAAATTTATTACACATTTATGGTAAATGTGAATGCAATGTACTTTAGGTAAAATAATAACAGAGAATAAAGATGCAATACCAGAAAGTAAGTCAAACACGAGCAAGGTCTATTATCTTCAGAAAGATGGATTCCTCCCTCAAAGTTATCTTGTTACTTCTCAAATTTTTGAAGTAAATGTGACATTAAAATCAAGCTCTCTTGTAATGTGTTTTCATAAATGCTTAACAGCACTGTTCACTGAGTACAGAGATACACATTCCAAATACTTAACAGGGATTACACAGCACAGGTAATCAGAGACCATACAAGTATGGGACCAGAGATCTTAATATAATGGTACTATCTTACTCAAGCCTTAGAGGTGGATGGTGCTTCAATGAAAAGCATCCAACTAATGACCATTTAAAATATAATTCATTTTGTCAACATTAAAAATACTTTCTCAATCTTTTCAGGCAAGTTGTTATGGAATTCCGTTAACTATGCGAAAATTCTACCTTTTCACCTCTTACTCAGTTACTCTTCTCATTCTCTTTTTTATTTCATTTCATCTACACTGAGCATCTGCATACTCAATTCTAAGGCACTCAAAATTTTAGAGCAAAAGTGTAGCAAAAAAAGTCTTATTTTCAAGTTTACTGTAATTGAAAAAATTATCCAATTTGTTGTAGGTATATTACTGAATAAATTGGATATTAGGGGATATCCAATTCCTGTTAGGGGATATTATGAGTTGCTTGAAGATCAGTTTCAACAACTTGCTGTGTGCATTGTGAATGCCCACAGAAAGATCTTCCCTTATTTTGCATCCATACTTAAATATATCATAAAATTGGTAACTTATATTACAGTTCATTAGAAAGGTCACTGGGAAATCAAAAATTAGCAATGCTCTGGTCAGAGAATGACAGCTTGTGACGCGTTTATTACTGTCACATTTACTACAACAGTTTTAAAAATTGAAAAATGCAAAGAAACTTAAATTTCTTTTCATCAAAAATTAATTGAAACAGTTAAAGTGTAATATGGAAGAAATAAAATATTCCTAAAAACATGATCACAATCTTCATACTGTAACAAACAAGATCTGATATTTTACTATGCGAAATTAAGTAAGACAAGTCTTTACACAAAAGTCTTTGGGCAAGAAATTACACAAAACAATATGAAATGAAAAACTATTGTCTGTGTTTAATGCCTAATGATGCTACACAATGCCAGTCCTTGAAGTTTGCTGCTTCTAACTAACGGCAATAACAAAACACATCAATTAATTATAGAATAATTGTTTTTAATTCTATTTATTTCATTATAAAATAAAATTATTGTACCTGACATCTGAGGTAGTGCTGCACAATAACTTTACAAAGCAATGGACCAATCATTTAGTCTGCTGATACAAAATAATAAATGGTCTTTCGACTACCACACCAACACTTACAGTGTAGTTAGCAAGTACTGAGAACTCTCATAATTGTTGCTGTGTTCAGTTGCAAACAGCAGATTAACAATCAAAAGAGCTTCTGATACTTCTACATCTGTTATGCCTAGAGGAAACAGTTGTGTACTTTGCCTTAAGATATCTTCAGCTAGTATGGTTTGACATACTTTGTGGTCTGAGTTTCCAGTCAACGATTTCCTAGATCTGTTAATATGTGCACATGCACTGATATTTACTGAAGTAAAGTGTGCCCTGAGCTGGAGTTGGAAAATCCTGAGTGGAATATGAAGATTTTCATGAACCAAACTGAGCTCAGATTCAAAGTTAACTTAAAAATCTTTAATAGCTATTCTTAGGAACCTTTTAATAGCTGTCACTTGGCTTAGCTTTAGTTATAATGGACAAGAATTAATGTAATTCTTCCCTTGCCTCCACAATCATCGATCTTGATGATTCTATTTGGCTTGGCTAATCAGAATTGACAATATCCTAATCTCACTTGATTGAATATAGTTTTCTTCACTTTGCATACATTAAAGTTTAGCAACAGAATTATATTCCCCTCAAAAAATATTTAAAGGTATTTGGTGAGAATAGAGACTTCACACTATGAACAAAAAATATAGGCCTACAATATTTTAAAGAATATAAGATTGCATTTTTATATCATAACATAAACAGTGGATTAACATGCATTCTATTCTGGCATTTTCATTCATATTCAAGTTTGTGGAATGTAATACACCAATGATACAAATCATAATTCCTTGTGTAATATTACTTCACTTAGCTTGTCCGAATAAAAATAAACTCCACACCAATATAACAATTTGGTAGTATAATATAATTTTCTTAAAACTAGCATTTGCTACGACGTGGATTCATGTACAACAATTTCACCTAATCATGAAAAAATTAAAACAAAATGGAATGGGTTTGGGAAGGTTACAAAAAAAATATAGTACAAATAATAATTATGATTTTTCTTATCTGTTCAATGTTTGTGTATACCACTGACACCAAGGCTGCTTACAAAACTTGTGAGTTTCCTCACTTTATAAATGAATGCACTTTGAATTAATTATAACACGAAAAATAATCATGAACTAATGATACAGTACTTAATTTCAATATTTACTATTATCTGTTCTTATTTTTAACATCTACAGCTCACTTTTATATTTCTCAGTTTTCAAAAATACTAAATCAGTCTATTTTTCCTTAGAAAAGTATAGTTGTAGAAATGTATTATTAGTTCTTAAATTAAAACGGGCCCAATAAGATTGTATGAACAGCAAAAATTAGAATGTAACTTCACCATTTGTCAGACCCTCTTCAAAACAACATTATCACTACTTCCACAAAGAACAGAAACAGTAATCCAACTTATCATAGAGAATAAACAATTTAAAGAAGAAAAAGAATTGTTCGATTATGAATGCTTATGAGAATGTTTATAAACTTACACACAATTTAATTACATTTTTTATCACATAAAAGGAAGAATGTAGTAGATGTAAGAAAAAGCAAAACATGGACTGTAAGGGTATTAGTGTGATACATGAATCAAATATTTGGTATGTATATGCAAGTGACAAGGTGTAGTGAAGTATTGTGTTCATTATAGTAGAAAATTAAAAATATTTTGTCATCTATAAAGAAAATATTGTTGTTAGCTTATCAGCACGTTACTTTCACAATAAATTCTTGTGATACTTGAATTACAATTGATTTATGTGATCAACTGATATGAATCTCAACTCAAATTAGTTATGATTTAATGTCACAGGAACTGGTTTTATAACTTGGAAATTTAAAATTCTGTACAGTAACTTTGCTCGATCTCACTAAAACTCACCATTTTTCAATTTCCAGCAATAGTACATTTCCTAGTGTTTTAATAAAAATTCTTCAACATCCTTTTAGTGTTTGGAGAAGTTACATTAAATGATTAAAGTAAATTCTAAAAGGAAAGACCAGAAGATGACTGGTGAACATCAGAGTTGCTATAAGATAATGAAAGTTTTCCTAATGTGTACAGAATTGAAATTGGAAATAGAAACAAACAGTATATGTAGATGATGGCAATACTCAGATTCAGGCCCCCTCAGGTGAGGGAAGTGTGAGCAAGTTTTAATCAAGTTATATTAAACACAATAAGCAGAAACACTTAAATAACGTAAAGTGCCACTCTCTCTGACAACAATCCTTCCAAGTGCAGCATATTTTTCAATACAGATGTGATTTAAAGCCCTCAGCTTGAGGTTTTTAAAGATGGATATAATTGTTTATAATCTTGAACTGTTCTGCTTATGTTTTACAGGAACATGAACAAAAATTTAAAATTATTTTATTTAAATTTTAAATGATAAACTACTTGAACCCTTTTTCATAGAGTCCAGCACATAATACATTATAAGATATACACTAAGAAGATCTCTGAGCTACAGTTCTCACTTATCACATTGTTAACATGTAGTTCATTCAGTACGTAAAAATGCTTCTGCTGTTCTGGGGCCATCACCTGCCCACATGCACTTGCCCTGCTTGACCACCACTCTTTTGTAACACTGGGTATACCATCCATACACCGGAAACGATAATTAGACTATGTTAATGTCTTATTAAACTACAATGTTGTGGTTATGAACTCAGTAATTAAAACATTAATCCCATGACAAACATTTAAGTATGGATGTAGAGTGTGATAATATCAGCCTAGGTTTTGTACTACTGTCACAAACCGTATGTGTGTGTGTGTGTGTGTGTGTGTGTGTGTGTGTGTGTGTGTGTGTGTGTGTGCACGTGCACAGGCGCAAAAAATTGTCCTTTGTTTATGACTTGTTTCAACTTCCTTCAGTTTAATAATTCATTTCACTATATCCTATCAATGTTATACAGAATGAGTATGAAAGAGAAATAAAATCATTTCTGAAATGGACACCTGCAAGTGAATTTCATATGTCCCTTGACATATGCTATGAACATCTACATAGCTATTCACCCACGTATTCATAGGGGCACACGCACGCGGGCCCACACCCACACATTATGTACATGTTTAATATATAAAAAGTAACACCAGAAGCATAGAGTAGAGGAAACTTGAACTGCATGCTTGAGCACTTGTCATTGATAGCTGCCAATAAGCTTTTGTCTCACTGAACAGAATGAACTAAATGTATACAACTGTGAATAATACTAATAGTTTTGTAATAGCTTTTGCAATACAGTTTGTTTTGTAAAGAGTTGCTGATATCAAACAAGCAATATTAAAAACAACTTATCTCCAACACACGCATATACACAGTTAAAAATTTATGAAAGTGTTATCACACAAATGTTATATCACAGTTTAAAAAGGCCAAACATATGCTGACACTTCAAATAACTAACAAATACCCAGCATCCCAAAAATACTTTATATCTTTCAAAAGATATATACTGCCAAAACTCCGCATATAAAAATCGTAAATATGCTTATAATTTAAAAAGGATGTGACACATTTAGATTTGAAATATCAAAAAATATTTTATTTCATTAAATGTGATTTTCTGTGTATATTTACTTGATATAAATCACTGAAATGTAAAATCTTAAATAAACTTTAAACACACACACACACACACACACACACACACACACACACACACACACACACACACACACACACACACACACACACACACACACACACACACACACACACACATTCCTTTTTATCATTAAAAAACAAAACTATATTTATTCTAACACTGCCAATGCTAGCGGAATAGCAATTTTAGAATCCTATCTTAGACTTGATTACATATTTGTTTTTCTTGTTATCCCAACACAAGTTTATGTACACAGGCACAGCCCAAAAATTTATATTTTAGCAATAATTACATTATTAAAAAATACTATATTTCAATAATTACATCATACTATAATATTAAATTTCAATAATTTTGTGATATTTCTTAATGATAGATCTCACAACATAAGGAAATCTGTATTATTTCCATTGAAGGTATTTTAGCATCAGAATTTCTACTGAATCCTACGAAAATTAATTCTGAATCTTGTGATAACAAAGAGAACATGAGGCTCTATGTACCGAAGATACTGCAGCACAAGTCAAACATTGGTCAGTGTCAGAATGGAATACTTTTCTATTTTTATTTAAACTGCAATAAGAAATTTCAACATTTTCTACAACATATTTTGCTAACTTAGAAACTGTTGTTGTTGGCTCCTGTTCTGGCATGATGAGGTTCCTTCAGTGAGAAAACCTCTCTTATCCTATTTTATGTCTATAGGAAATTTTACAATAGAAAATGGTTTTGGAAACACACACACCTACACTATATTCAGGAGCTTAATAATTTAAAAATTCTCATACCACAACTATTTGAAAACAAATCACTTCCATATGATATTCACTAATTAGAATAAACATAATTTGTTTTACTACTCATATTCCTACACGGAAACCACCATTTAATTACATTCTTCACTGTTCTGTACAAAAAAGTAAATTAAGGAAACATAATCAGCGATATCTAACAAATTTTAAAATTCTGTTTGACGTGGTAAATGCTTTCATATATTCTTTAGTATTTAAATTATAGTTACAATATTTACAATGTTCACAAAATGTATTTACACTATACATTACTTACAAAATTACTTGTATATAATAAACTACATTAAAAAACTGTAGGATATTACAAATCTTGATAACCGCCAGAGTATAAATTTAAATATTATTCTTAACAAATGATATATTAATTACCATTTTCATAATTATTATGAATATGTGAGCATGTGTGTGTGTGTGTGTGTGTACATCTCCTGTTTAATGTATAAAATTCAAATAAAATATCACTAGTTATCTTGATTTACTTGTATGTTAACATTAGGATTATTATGAGGATCAAAGGAAGGATCATCAGCTGTTGCGAGCCGCCCAAGTTTGGAAAACACCACAACTACAGTAAACAGAATGATCAGAAGTATCACTGCTGCCATACAGTAACGCTGATATATGTTGCCTGCAGCATGTCGCCGTCTGGTATTATTCAGTGTAGACCTAGCAACAATTTAACATCGCATTACTCTACAAACTACATAAAATTTGAGTAATGTCAGTACACAGATGTACATAATATGAGGTGTGGTTATTACATATCTGAACTGGCTTCATAAATGTAGTTTATTTGTAAAATGTTATATTTTAACATGTATCCCCTTCAATGAACTCTTCCCTTTTCATACAATGTTCCATTTTAATTTTCTACTGCTGGAAGCAGTAATGTAGTTGATCATCTGCAAGATCTTTAGTAGGTTTGCCGTTTTTGCTTTAACTTCTTCCATGGATTGAAGGTGGGTGGGTCCCTTTTGGGCTACTCTTCATCAAAGGGACTAGAAAAATAACAAAATGTGAAACAGGTGAATACAGTGGGTATTTCAGCACTGGAACACGTTTCAATGCTAAAAACTCCTTTACAGAAATGGTGTTGTGAGCAGGAGACATCCATGGTCTTGATGAAGGACCCAATTACCTTTTTTCCAAAGAGCAGGCCTCATTTTCCATATCCGCTCATGAAGCTTAGTCAGCACTTCTAAATAATAAGTCTGGTTGATTGTTTGTACCTGGGGAATCCATCACATCATGATTATCAGTTCTTGATGTGTTTGGCTGACCTAGATGATCATCTTCCAACTCTTCATAACTTTCATTAAATCTTTTTCATCACTTGGGTACATGACAAACGAGGCTTGATCAATAAATACGCAGAATTTTTGAATTTTGCGGGCTGTATAAGTCCACTTGCCATCATTTTTTGTTGTTGTGTTGGTACCCTTGGTCCTAACATATCTTGACACTGGTAGCCATATTGGATGCTTTGCTCATTGTTGGCTGCCGAAAAGGTTACACGTGATTTTATGTGCTCGGCGATTTTTTACTTGATGTTGAATGTTGCTTTTGGTGAGTCTTCTATAAATAAAACAAGTGTTTACAAGTAGTACAAATGTTTCCAAGAGGGTCATGAAGACGTTGAAGATAACGAGTCCCTTGGACGCCCCAGCACATCAACAATCGATGAGAATGTCGAAAAAGTGAAGAAAATGATTATGGACAATTGCCGAATCACTATCAGAGAGGTTGCTGATGATGAAGGTATATCATTTGGCTCATGCCAAACAATTTTTTTGAACGTTTTGGGCATGAGACGTGTGGCAGCAAAATTTCCTGAAACTGTTGAATTTCGACCAAAAGCAGTGTCGTGGACATTGCTCAGGAGTTGCTGAATGAAGTCAACGGCGATCCAGAACTGCTCAAACAGGTCATAACTGGTGATAAAACATGGGTGTACGGATAAGACGTTTAAACTAAGGCCCAATCATCCCAATGGTTGCTTCCTGAAGAGCCAATACTGAAAATAGCTCGTCAAGTTCGATAGAATGTGAAGGTTCTGTTCACTGTTTTCTTTGATTTCAACAGCACAGTGTACCATGAGTTCTTGCCACCAGGTCGTACAGTCAATAAAGAGTACTACCTGGAAGTTCCTAAGCCATTTGCGTTAACCAATCTGAAGAAAACGCCCGGATTTGTTGCGAAACTTATGGCAATTGCACCACGATAATGCACCTGCTCACAATTCACTGCTTGTTCATGAATTTTTGGATTAAAACAACACCGTTATGATGCCTCAGCCTCCGTACTCGCCGGACATGGCCCCCTGCGACTTCTTATTCCCGAAGATGAAAAAAACCATGAAAGGACGACGTTTTGCCAATATTGAGGAGATAAAGACAGAATCGCTAAGGAGCTAATTGCCATATCGAAAATTGCATTCCAGAAGTGCTTCGAAGATTGGAAAAAGCGCTGGCACAAGTGTATTATATCTGATGGGGACTACTTTGAAGGGGAGAAAATTAATATTGATGAATAAAGATTTTTTTAGAAAAACAAAAATTCTCCATATTTATTGTTGAAACCTTGTACATTCATCCTTAAACACTTCTTTCGACAAATGTAAACATTTCTGTTACACTCTTTTTTAATTTCACTAGAAACATGAGGTTAACAAACTGTTCAATTTACAGGCTTATCATTATTCTTGTAACACAGCTACAACAATGTTTTTCTGAAAGCGCTCACAACACTACTGACCCCTCCCTCATGACAGTTACAAATAGATTCATCAAATTTGGAACAGCTCAAGGTTAACGACCTATCCTCTCCGATCACTGACATGTGCTTCACACAGTGCACACTTTCACAGTCCAGTTATTTAATAAACACACCTCTTATATTATTATATAACATGTTACATAGGCGAGACTCACCTACGTTCATCTTACATTTCAATAGATACTAAACATCTACAACAATTAGAATTATATTATGATTATATGTGATTAATATGTACACGCACACATATGTGCACGCAATGATTTTACTGAAGAAGCTGACATTCACAGTATCAAATTAAACTAACCGTCGTAACATAGTTTTTAACATGGAAAATTTGTTTTGAAATATTTGTCAATTCATTAAAAACTAGGACTTCTTGTTTTCTATTCTTCGCTTTTTTTAATGTATATGAATTCAGAATAGCAATACATAATTTTCATTGACAATTTCATGGTTGCAGATATTAAGTTACTTACTTAACATTCTGATTCATTTCCTATACTGAATTCTCTACACTAGAATTCAAAAAATCAATTTCTGACGAGACAAAACGAAAATGCTGATAAAGAATTAGCATACCAAAGGCAACACCTCCAAATCAATTATATCACTTGTACTTCATGATGATATTTGTCTTAAAGTCAAAGTGAATGATTGTCCGTTACTCCAAAAGATTGGTAAAATAACACACATCCTGACTGACATATAGCTTGGGGAAAACAAGCATGATAAAAGGAAAAAACATGGCCTAATTTACACAGAAAAATATGTCACGTCATGCTCATAAGCACTTGTCTTAACTAAACTGAATGAATAACATGTATACAAAAAGCTATAATTAAGCCTATATGGACGTTTAGGATACAATAGTGTCACTGGATCTGCTTCTCTATATATTTCATCATTTAGTCAATTCAAATCGTATTGTTCAACTGTGTGAATTATGTGAATAACTACAAAATAAATGTAACCATCAAATTCAGTGCAATGGTGTGTGTGTGTGTGTGTATGTGTGTGTGTCACACACACACACACTCTTGCTCTCAAGTAAGTGTAGAGGGCAGGATCACAAATGTGGAGTTCAAAGGAGGAAATCATGTTTCACTCTCAGTTCAAGAGTGAAAAGTCATGCCAGCTGCTCTAGGAGCTTTAAACACAACAAGTAAACAACACTTGAAAGAGTCGAATGTTTGGTAAATAAAAAGTTAACAAAATTAACTGTTGAAGTGGTGATGATCCAAGTAATAATAGTAATTACAAGAAAAACTGTGAAATTGGACACTTATGCATATTAACATCAGCTTATCCATCTGAAAAAAGTTCCATACCAAAATCTTCACATTTTTATAAAATTTATGAAGCACTTTATTTGTAATTTATAACAGATGTATAAAAAGAAACCCGATTAAGTGCTTCCTTATTCTTGGAAACTACATCCCAATAAATGGACATGAAATATGGCACATTCAATAGACAGGATTATCAGCAAATCATTTCATTGTTGAAATAAGTAACACTATTTTCTACTTTGTTTATCCGAAACGTTTTACACTATGAACATGAAAGTAACTGACAAGGCACATGTAAATTTGCAAGCAGTCACTTGAGCAAAAATCACTTGTATCTTAGTGTAAAGAATGATTAGCTGTCTTGTATGGTAATCATAGAACCAAGAGGCTTCCATAATAATACATACTCTCTTTCTGTACACGTAAGAATAAAAATAACACATGAATAAATAGAAAACTTTTCAAAGAACATTTAAAAAAAAGTTTATTCTGATTATGAAAATAATTGCTTAAAAAATATATTTATCAGCCACCATCCACCAAAAGAATAAATATATTTCTGGGACACCAAAAAATTTATATTTTTCAATATAAAAAAACGGTAAATTTGTCAACTTTGCTATATAATTGAACAAGAAGGCATACTACAAAACAAAATGAGCTTACAAAAAATGTTTCTTCAGACATTTGAATTATGGAAGAATCTTATACAGTAAATAAGTAAATTTTGGAAAAATATATACAAACTTTTAAAATTGTGTGATTTAAATAATGTTGCTTGCAAGTAAAACTGATTTGCCCTTCATAACCAACTGAATAATTTCACCTAAAAATTACCACACATATTTTTTAATATTACATAAAAGTGTCAGTTTGTACCTGAGTATACGTAGTAAATATCGGTATGGAGAACCATACATGACTTCCATATTCTAAGATTTATATTTAAAATCATTTTCAGCCAAACAGCCAGGCTGTGTCTTACCTGCCTTTTTATTGCTGTATTAAATGAAAAATATTATATTACATTAAAATGAAAAAATTATAATTTTATTGCCTGGCAACAAAATTATTTTATTTTTAACAATTACCATTGTTTCAAAAAGTTTAAATAAATTTTCAAGTACTTTATTCTTGTTAAAACGTAAAAGGTTGCAGGTAAACTACCCCTTCCCCTTAACCGATCTTCACCAAAATCGAAAGTCATTGAGACCTCTACAATTCAGGGACGTATGCAAAAAATTATTTGATTCTGTTTCAATTTGCGGCTGTTATCGTTTGCCATAGAAAATACGCTTGATAAAAAAACGTTGCAGGTAAACTACCCCTTCCCCTCAACCGATCTTCACCAAAAACAATAGGTCTTGAGTACTCTACAAATCAGGGCTGTATGCAAAACATTATTTGATTCTGTTTGAATTTACGGCTGTTATCGTTTGCCATACAAAATACCCTTGTTAAAAAAACGTTGCAGGTAAACTACCCCTTTCCCTCAACCGATCTTCACCAAAAACAATAGGTCTTGAGAACTCTACAATTTAGGGCTGTATGCAAATAATCGTTTGATTCTGTTTGAATTTGCGGCTGTTATCGTTTGCCATAGGAAATACCCTTGTTAAAACATAAAACGTTACAGGTAAACTACCCCTTTCCCTTAACCGATCTTCACCAAAAACAATAGGTCTTGAGAACTCTACAATTCAGGGCTGTATGCGAAACATTATTTGATTCTGTTTGAATTTTCGGCTGTTATCGTTCGCCAAAAAAAAAATTTCCATTGATAAAAAAAAACCGTTGCAGGTAAACTACCCCTTTCCCTCAACCGATCTTCACCAAAAACAATAGGTCTTCAGTACTCTACAAATCAGGCCTGTATGCAAAAAATTATTTGATTCTGTTTGAATTTGCGGCAGTTATCGTTTGCCATAGAAAAAAAATCTACAGACAGACACACACACAGACACTTTTCGGAAAACGACTTTTTTTCATGTTTTGAGTGTAGTAGAATCAGAATCTGCAATAATCTCGAACACGATTTTTTTTGCCTTCACCATACTTCCATTCCTTAAGGAATATGGAAGTAAAAATCTGAGCACACTTCAGAGCATCAGCTGAGCCACTGGGGATGTCTCATTACAGAATAGGTGAAAGGTGTGTTTCAGTAAAATTAAAATGTGTTTAAACAACAAAACAATATTGTTGTTAAAAATAAAAGGTATCTGCAGCTTGTGTACTTGCAACATGTGTGTATATTGTAACATCACAAGATGTCACCTAACCTAAGTGTATGTTATCAGATTTTATGAAAACAAAACAACCATGTAAATAGGTATATAATAGTAGAAATAACCAAGAAAGAAGAAACCAAGAAAGAAGAATGAAGCAGAAGTGCCACATGAAACAGTAACCCAAGGGCTGTTTGACACTACAACTAGACTGAGACTAAAACAAACTGATGGACAGAATAAATTTACATTCAGCTGTCAATTCAGTAAATAGTTGATGTAAACCGAATGTCATTTGTAAACAAAAAATGAACTAATGAGCAGTTAAATACTGTGAAAGCAGAATTAGCATTTTGCTGATAATAGATGTGACAATGACCAGTAAATTATGAATGCCAAAACTAATGTTAACAATGGCTACATAGGGAGAACTAAGATGTATTTCAGCATCAAATATACTTGTTAGAAAAGAGAACTATTTATAAGAGAGAATCTTATACAAATAAGATGTCTCCACAATTTACCGAATTGAGAACCAATAGGCATTATTAAGGCCAAATTTCAATGTAGGCGATATGTCTTAGCAAGCTTAGACCAAACATTAGTCAGTAAAATGGCTATTGAGGATTAGCACAAGTGTAGACTAAAATGCACAGAACTATGGTTATGCCTTGACATAACAAAAAATGTTATTAAAACAATAGGTTTAATCATAATTTTCATTGTTAAGTAGTAGTTTAAAATGAATTAGCATAAAACGAAATGTCATAGTCAGTAGGATCATTTATTACAATGTATAGAGTTTAGGTGTACAAGTAGTGTTTAGCAAAAAATGTCAGTACAGCATTAATGGTGTTCGCACATAAACATTTGATTAATAAAATGTTATGTGAATACAAGCAATGTTAACCAAAAGTGTAAAATCGGCGACTCATAAATAGCAGACGACAGTAAGAGTAATGTACCCGAACGTTGGTTTTATAACAATGTCGGTCAAAGTGAAAGTAATTCGAGAACGAGTGATATCAAATTAAAGGAAAAAGAACAATCTTTAATTTGATAGTAATATTAACCCAATCGCAACTGTACTTAGTGCGGGAGAGGTGTTAGCATCATTCTAAAAATGTACATCGGGAAACTGTTTAAGAATAATAACAACAACGGCAACGAGCTGTCACCGCAACATTCGACGGTTAGAAAAAGCCGTTATCAACTGTCAAAAAGTGACACGTCACACCGACACACCTACCAAAGCCAATCAGAAAATTAGTTAGTAATCAACATTTTTACCTAAAGCCGATCAAAGAAGAGGGTATATAAAGACGAAACAGCGAATTTTGAGACAGACCTTTACTGACTAGCGTGCAGCACAGACGTGTGCCCGTCATCTCTACATTTTTTAATAACACTTAGCGTCATTTACATAGTACATTGGAACCAATAGTTCAACAACAAGAAACGACTACTTCGAGTTCACCCACAACCAACAACAGTGATTAAGTGCAGTTTCATTTTAATTTTGTGCGGGAATAACGAGCAGAAAATAATTTATGGCTATTATTCACGATCCATTTTAATCAGAAGAGGATCGCATTATTCTGTTCTTGTGCGTCTTTAGTGCCGAAACCCAGTAATCATTATAATCCGATTACTTAAGTGATTAATAAGTTTTAATTAAATAATTAAAACTCAGAAGGTAAAAGTGCAATCATTACTAATCTTGATCTGAGCGCCATAACCTGTATTTTTTTTAACAATAACCTGTACTGACGCAAAACACAAAAACATTTTTTTTTATTACACCACGTCTCAAATTATTATACAAATTTGTTATTAGTAATTAAGCTATATGTTAGTTGTAAGGGTTCTCACTTGATAAATATTGTCACTAAAAAAGCAAGCGTTGATGAAACGCGCGATCTTTCAACAGATCGTTTTTTTTTAATTACTTTGTGAAAGTAACCTAAAACTTTGTTGATCAATTTTATATCAAAAGGGTTATTGGATATTGTGTAGGCATAATTGTTTTCTTTCGTGTCTCAAAGAATTCACAACTGAGATTATAATAATTTTAATATTAAAAATAAATAGCATCTGGACTTAACCAGATTTATAATTCATGTTCTGAGCAAGCCGTGTAAGGCATATAATAACCGACCTTTACTTGTACAACTTTGTATGTTTGCATTATATTTGTTTTTTTTGAATTCACTATAAGGGTGTAAATAAACCCATTATTAACAGCATCACCTGATTTTGATTTATTTCTATAGGATAATTGAATATTTTCTTTTAACAAGCTTAAACAACCTTCTGTTGTGTTTAACATATTGGAATAGCATTGCCAAAAGGTGGTACTCAACTATTTTAAATTTTCTAATCATCCAGTAATTTTTATGTGTGGGTTTTACACGGGATTTTCCCTGAATAAATCCGTGTGGCGCCCACTAATTAATAAACAAGGTAACCTAACCTTGCGACCAAAGGGAGTTGGTGATTGTAAGCTGAGTTGACAGATTAGTGAACTTCTAGTAAACACAATCAGGTACGTAAAAGCATATATTTGTTTATGATATTGTCCAGACTTTACGAGACGTGACATACTCAGACTACCTGTAATCTGGAGAAGAAGTTTTACTACCAGTTTCAACCAGACGAGAACTATTATCAAGCAACCAACTGCTATACTTCATGTTTTAACTTAAGTTAACCTAGCATTTAAGTATAATCAACTTCACTATTTTATTTATTTAATACAAGGGGATTTTTTTTAAACAAGTATAATTAAACCATTGTAAACACTGTGAGTAACTTTGAATGTTTTATTTTAAATTACTTTACTACATTAGTAACCTTCAATTAGAAACAGTCCTTCTCAACATTGAGTTATCTCAAAAGAACACTTCACACCTAGTTGAACTTTGTTTTAACAAGACTTTTAATATTTTAACCACGAATATAAGTTTAAAAATAACAACTCTTTTATTTTACTTCAAGTTAATTGTAAACACACACGTTTTCATTTTATTACAAATAGGTTAGACCAACCGTGTGGCCTTTAAACGGAATTTAAACATTAGTTTAATATAATTACTATAAACAAATAAACATAATAATTTTAAAGTAACCCCAAATAACGTTACGTTATAAATTGACACATACAACGCGGGGCTTTAACATTTAAAAAGAACCCCATAATTCGTTTACTTATAATATTTAAAAAGTTTGACAATAAAGTTCACAAACTCACTGTCATAAAATTTACTATAGTTAACTGCATGGAAGTAGTATCGTCAAGGTCACACCGCTTACTTACAGCGTTGCCACTAAGCAACAGTTTCCCTTTCTTCCGAAAAATGCTACACTAGTAAGTAAGCCTACTTAATGTAAAGAATATAACAAAGTGAGAAAGTTTCTAATACATGCATTAGAGTACATTGTTACATTGTCAATAGTTCTTAATAATAATTACATCACAACTAATATATTGTTAATAATTAATTAACAATTAATTTCCGTATCTTATACATAACATTCAATTCGACGCGTCAGCTATAGTTTGTTTGAGCGAATTCTTATACGCATCCTGTGTCTTAAGCTTGCCCCATTTAATTATTGAAGAGACACCGCACTATTCGTGACTCAGAAAAATATTCTATTTTTATTTCCTGCGCTGCTTATTAATAATTAAGTAAAAAAATTAGAACTATACTATAAGACGTTACATGCACAAGTAGCATAAAAATAATGGTATGTATAAATGTGAAACGAATTGGATTTCTTAAGAAAATAAGGATAATTTTATAAACAACAAATACAAAATGCCTCATGAAATAAATTTAAAATTCCTTATTTATATATTAATACATTATAAATCTTTAAACATAGAATTTAAATTTATAATTCTATATTTTATGCATTGTCCTTACTAATTTTATAATTAAAATTTTCCTTATTTTATGAACTATAGAATTCCTTATGACTATTATAAATAAGCAGTATGTTGAAAAACTCACCTTAAATAGGGTTAGTCACACAATTATCACTTTGCAAAGTGATAGCACAGAGCACATTCATAACACTCCTGAAGAAAACACAGCACACACGGTTTTTTATGTTTCAATAAAAATTGAAAATACTACGCTCCGCTATAGACACGTTTACCACCTATATACACTTTTTAACACTCCTGCAGTAATTCGTCTTCGGATTCACTGGACTCAGGTTCACTGTCACTACTCACACGTAAGTGTATGATGAAGGGCTCCACTGTGGTGTCTCTCGTGCACTGCTTTGAGTAATCGGCTTCTTGTAGTGCATCCGCATGTCTTACGCACTTCTCCCAGTCTTCCTGAGTTATCCTGTCCAAAGCTTCGTGTGCAAGTTGTTCAATATCGGCCAATCTGAAAGTCGTATTCTTGTTTGCAACATACCGTTTAACTTGGGCCCATATCAGCTCGATCAGATTATACTGACAATGATATGGTGGCAGGCGCACTACTGTATGTCCCATTTCATTTGCCAGTTGATCCAATTCGTACGTCTTCTTGGCCGTTCGGATCTCTTCTTTAGAAAGAAGTTCATCCCTGGTTTCAGCTGTGGAAAATGAAATTCTCTTCTTACGCAGCCACTCCATGATATCCGCTTTACGCCAGTTTCAACATGGTGGTTTATCTATTTGTACAGAATGATAGCTGGCATTATCCATCACGATGACAGAGCCTTCTTCCAAGGAGCGCAACATACCAACAAACCAGGTCTTAAAAACTTCAGCATTCATTTCTGTGTGGTAGTCAGATGCAGCTGAATGCTTACTGCCACGAAAGACAAGTTTGGCACTTGCTATGAAACCTGTACTTGCGGATCCAGCATGTGCAATAATCAGCTGGCCACCTCTACCAGTAGGTACTTTCAGCCCACCGTTCCCTCTGGAGTCTTGCCAGATGTATTTATTCATATGATTCTGTGATATCCAGGTTTCATCCAAATAAATTATAGGCCTGTTGTCCTCCGTACGATGTATATGCATGGTTCTCAAAAACTTCGCTCTCAAGGCAGCAATGTCTCTGCGCTCCATTACAAATTTTCGTCCATCGTTGCACTTCTTAAATTTAAAACCAAGCACTTTCAGAAGGCGAAGTACGGAGGCTTCTGAACCAGAATATTTGATTTTCTGACAGAGGTCAGCTCGAATTTTGCTTGCAGTGGGGTAGTCCCCTCGGTCGTAATATTCTAGTACGGTCCGGCGGACTATTTGTTTATTAAAATCGTCCAGTTCAGTGTTTTTGTGATCCCGTTTATACCCTTTCCTTGGAGAACTGAACACAACACTCACGCCTTGATCATCTGCTGAAGCAACGGTATTGCTAATACATTGCACTGACTGTTCAGAAATGCCACAAGCTTCCGCTGTCAATTTTCGAACTTGTGCAAAGTTTATGTTCCTCCTGGCTTCTTCATTATATGCAAGATTTTTAAAAAACTTGTAAACGTTTGCTATGATGACTTTACTTTGTTTTCTAATGTCCTCTCGGCCCGCACGTACACCGCCGCTGCTTGTACTCGAACTAAATGTAAGATACTGTTCCTCAATATCACTCATAATAAATACAAATTATTGAAATAAACTAATACACACACTGTCTACAATGAAGACGTCAACCGTTCACATGAAACGCACAAAATGTCTGTCAACAATACTAAGCACGATAAATATTTTGGATGTTTGTTGCTAATTCGTCTCTTCCTCACCTCGTTCACCCAACCTACTTGGAATGGGGTACTGTAACTGAAATGGGATTGGCTTCTGCCACAACAGCGACAATTTTGTTTACAGAAATTGCTCAGTCCTATTTATCTTTGTGCAACGGAAGAAAGGTAGTAGCGCGGGCAGTAAACATACACATTTTTGAGGGGATTGTAAAATGACAAAGGCATTCATAAAAGTGTCAGACAGCAATATTTACCGAAAAGACATGCCGACAGGGTATACGCAATTTGCATACCAAATGTGTACATATACGTAACAGAACTTCCGAACCATATGGCTTAGGAACGACCGTGTAGAGAACAAAAACAGATTCATTTACAAAAGAGAAAAGACTGTGAGTATGAAAAAATTAAAGTGACAACAGCAGGCAAGGTCAGCGTTCTCAGACAACTGTCAGTCTGTAGGATAACCGCCCATGAAGAAAACAGTAAAACTTTAAATAAGTAAGTTCACTGTACGGAAATCACAAAATAACTGACCTAATGGTACTTCATAAAGTTAGGGTGTGTACTGCTAAAAGGTTTAGATTCTAACATAAGAAAAACCAGCGCAGTATAAATAGTAGTTTCAGAGAACTGCAAATCGTAACAAAAAAAAGCCAAAGAAAGAGAAGAAACGCAAAGATAGAAATTCTGTAGATATTTACGCGACAACAAAAAATATGTTGCCGACTCACACAAATTTTTATAGCTCAAATACTGGCGCCCAGAATTTAACTGAGTAGTGTTACCCACAACTAATTATTCCTGATAAAACAAATTCATATACGCGATACGCATAAATAAATTTGAAACGAGGAATATAATGTGGATGTATGAAATTTGTTTTCGTAACACTGCTAAAACGCTACACACTGTACTAGCCGGCAACAACGCTGGGCGAGGGACGTAGAGGTGACAGGGAGAAGCAGTGAAAGTTAATGACCTTGATGGTACTACTTCCATGCAGTTAACTCTAACTACTGCTGAATGTGGTCAAATTAATCTGCTTGCAAAACAACATGATAATGTCAGCAACATTCAATACAGCTTTGGAACCAGTTTTGTACAACTGCCTTCAGAGCTTCTATTGTGTCAATGTCATCACAATCCATCTCCTTTAGTATTTATTTCATTTTTTCTTTTCTTTTAAAGAAAGGGATCAGACACAGTGAAGAGAATGGGTGTTGCTATACAATGATTCTTTCATTAAAAACAGAGAGCACTGTGTGAGCAGGTATGCCATCAAGATGCATTATCAACGAGTTGCTCATAACAAAATGTTTAAATCTTTTTTTGTACAATGGAGACTTTTCACAACTTCCAAACATGGCTGTAAAGCAATATACCGTATTGGCCTGAATATAAGATGATGATTTTTTCCTTAAAATGGCCTTCCAAAAATCATACTCGCCTTACATGCGCAACCCAACATTTAAAAATTTCGTGTTTGTGCATAGCGTATTTTGTAACATTCGCCAGCTGCACTGGCTTGCCATGTGTGTAGCGTGAATCAATGTGTGCGTTTTATAATGAGCTCAAGGTCAAGAAAAGGTCAAGCTCCCAAGCACATAGTGATGGGCATTTTTGTTATTTTTGCAAAACGAAAACGAACTGTTTACATTTACTAATTTTTATAGTAACTGAAATAAAACTGAATATTTTCTAATTCTGCACTAAACAGACTGAGGACAGTACAATAATTGAACGCAAATCAACGAACGTTGCATTGAAAATGAACAGTTTACTTGTAACAGTTCAATAAGCGTTGCAATTGAAAACGAATCGTTTATTCTGAACAGAGAACTGAACTAGAACAGTGCATTGTCAATACAGTTTCTCAACTCCACGTTCATTTTTTAAAACGGAAAATAGTAAGTAGTTTCGCTGATTCATTTCGTTTTAGAAATGAGAAACATTTATCATCAAACAGCTCGCGTTTCTAGGAAAAAGTCTATATGCACACAACAGGTTCCATTGTTTGTGAGTGGCTTAGTGGAAGGGGCAGAGTAAAGAGCAGTTAAACTGTTTGTCTCCACGCAAAATAAGTTTTTTTTTCTGAGAACTGTGTTTTCAAACAGTTGTGCTGAAGTACCGTATTGCGTCAGACATTAAAAGTTGTTCACTTTAAGGTTAAGTCAACAAAGTTTTGTTATTAAGGTTAAGTATTTTGTTGTTAATATTCACGTGTGTTGAGTGTTTTTCTATTAATACGTGTGTTCGTTTTATTGTTTTTTGTTGTATTATTACGTGTGTTCGTTGTTCTATTATTATGTGTGTCCCTTTAGTGTTTGTTGCTCTGTTCGCATGTATGTCCATTAATTACAGTACCATACTGTGTCTGTGGTCACTAACATTGTTGAACAAAGGGCGTCCTCTGCGTGTTGTATAAACATGGGAGAAAGAAGAAGCTACGATATGAATTTAAAATTAAGAGTAATACGTGAGGTGAAACAAACAAACAATTTGCAGGCTGCTAAACAGTTTGGTGTTGCTGAATGTAATGTACGGCGTTGGCAAAAAAATTAAGAAGAGTTTAAGAGTGCCAGTGCATCAGGAAAAGGCTTTAGAGCACCTAAAACCGGAAAATTTAATAATCTTGACAGACTTGTGTCCAAATACATTCACGATAAACGAAACCAAGGATATCCAATATCCCGAGAAGTTATTAGAATGAAGGCACTGGAAGTGGCATATATGTTGAAAATTCCATTAACTGAATTTAAAGCAAGCTTGGGCTGGTGTAAACGCATGATGCGGCATTCAGGTCTGTGTTTACGACATCGCACACTACCCTTGCGCAACGCCTACCTGCAGATTATACCGACAAATTGATTGCTTATCAGCGATATATTATAAAACTGAGGAAAGCCCACAATTACCTGCTTGGCCAAATGGCAAATGCTGACGGTGTTTTTCAATATGCCTGCAAAATCAGTTATAATTAAGTCAACAG
The DNA here is from genome assembly GCA_034769895.1 of Magicicada septendecula. Classification (NCBI taxonomy): domain Eukaryota; kingdom Metazoa; phylum Arthropoda; class Insecta; order Hemiptera; family Cicadidae; genus Magicicada; species Magicicada septendecula. Next base: position 794,402,969 of record CM068367.1, on the reverse strand, counting down.
GCAACAAAAAGTCACGCATTACTGTGATGCTAGGAGTAACTGCTGATGGAAGAAAACTTCCGCCATATGTTATTTTGAAGAGAAAAACGCTTCTGAAGGAACAGTTACCAGCTGGGATTGTTTTTAGAGCACAGGAAAAGGGGTGGATGACTGAAGAACCACCCCTTCACCCCTTTTATTTAAAAATGGCAGATTGGCTTACAGTTGTTTTGGGACGTCGACCAGGCGCTTGTCTAAGGCAGAGAGGTATTCTTGATGCATTTCGTGGTCTCACAAGTGAGAAAATAAAGAAGGTGGTTGCAGAAATGAACACTGATCTTGTTATAATCCCTGGGGGAATGACTTCTTAGCTTCAAGTTTTAGGTGGGGTTATTGATAAACCATTTAAGGACTACTTACGGGAGAACTACAGTGACTGGTTAATTAATGGAAACCATGCACTGAATCCGACAGGCAAGCTGAAGAAACCAAGCATATAGTTACTGGCCCAGTGGATAATCACAGCCTGGGGAAAAATCAAAAGTAATCTATTGTAAAGGGGTTTAAAAAAATGTTGCGTTTCTAATAACATGGATGGGAGTGAGATTGACGTTCTGTGGAAAGACTCCAAGTTATGAATCCGATTCCAGTACCAATTCTGAAGACGAACTTGGAGAAGAAGAAGAAAACGAGGATGATGACTGGAACTAAAAACATTAAGGTACGTCAACACTTATAATTTCATCTTTAATGTAAAATAGCCATATTTGTTTAGTGTGACTTCAAGGTATGATACTTAGACCATTTAATTATCTTTCTCATAAAATACCTCAAAAAATTCAGTGTTGTCTTATATGCAGGCCCTTTTTTCCCTGTAAAACACCTTCAAAAATCTAGGGTCGTCTTACATGTGAGGCCGTTTTATATTCGGGCCAAACTGGTATTTCATACAGTGCTGCCACAACAGTTGTGTTCAGGCAAGTTCACACATTGTGTAGTCAGGTCTTGTATTTGTTCTACATTATCACCTGTAGTGCCAATTAAAGACAATATTTATGGTGGATAATATATGTGTGTATGCACTACATATGCTGCTGTGTTAAGTTTGATTTTTCATGACAATGGCATAGCTGATGAAACACCCAGAAAAAACTGTGGAATGTAATTCATAAACAAACAAGTTAGACACAGTTCAAAATCATTTTAAAAATGTTACGAGAACAGTAGCAACAATGGAAATTTCAACACTACAAATTTAAAAATTATCTCCGTGTTATACATAGTAGAGAAGGTGTGTGTGTGTGGGGGGGGGGGGCAATAGGTTTTCTTGTATTTTATAAAACTCGTATAACAGGGAATTTATTCTCAAGTCTGTGTGCTTACACGATTACTTTTATAAAATTAGCGATATCAGAAACTTGTACGTTATCTTAATTCAATCTGTTGCTTCTTGTTACTACACGGTGTGTTCAAAAAAATACCAAACTTTCACAATACCATGGCAGTATATGCAAAGAATGTGCTCCAATAAGTGGCGCTGACTAGCAGCAACTTTCAGAAACATCATCCAATGTTCTGCTTATTCTACCATTGTTATCATTCTCAGTATAGCAGCTGAAATTAATATGTGTTCTAACCTCTCAGCAAATTATTCCATAGTGAAAATGAAAGAGCTTGAAGAACATGCTTGGATAAAATTATGCTTCAAACTCGGTAAAACTTTTATAGAAACATTCAGAATGCTTCAGCAAGCATGTGGGGATGATTGTATGAGCTGACTGCAGTGCTACGACTAGTTTACTTGTTTAAAAGAAGGAAGAACATCAACCGATGAAAATCCAAGACCTGGTCGCACTTCAATGTCAATAAGTGACGATAAAATTGATGAAGTATGTGAGCTTGCCGAGGAATTGGGTATCAGCGTGGGTTCATGCCATAAAATTCATGCCGTGTTTGTTGTCTGATGATCAGAAAGAGAATCACATTAACATCAGTCAGGAACTGCTTGACCGTGCCAGTGCCAATGAAAACTTCATCAAAAACATAACAGGGGAGAGACATGCGTGAATGGATATGATGTTGAAACGAAGGCACAGTCTTCACAGTGGGTGGGGAAAAGGATTGCCTTGACCAAAAAATGTCTGGATGATTTGGTCGAACACGAAGGTGATGTTAGTGGTGTTTTTTGACTAGAAATGGTTGGTTCATCATGAATTAATTCCACATGGTCAGACAGTAAATAAGGAGTATTATAGGGAAGTTTTAAGACGTTTGAGGGAAGCAGTATGCAAGAAGAGGCCAGACTTGTGGAAAGAATAGACTTCGGTGTTACAACATGATAACGCACCAGCTCACATGTCACTCCTTGTCGTCGATTATATAGTGAAAAACAATACGACTGTTCTGCCCCACCCACCCTACTCTCCAAACTTAGCCCCAGCAGACTTTTTCGTGTTCCCAAAACTGAAGATGACCTTCAAAGGATGTCGGTTTTGAAACAATAGAGGAGATCAAGAAAAACATGGAAGAACAGCTGCGTGCCATTCCAAAAAGTGCATTCCAGGAATCGTTCCAGCAGGGGCGAATACTTTGAAGGGGATAAGCATGCATAAAGTTGTAAGTACATTAATAAAGTTTTCGTTGCAAAAGTTTGGTCTTTTTTTGAACACACTTCATATTACCACAGTGAAGTAAATTAAAAACTTGCAAGTTCGATTAGACAGCGGTTGAATTCTCCTAAAGTACAATAATGTAATAAGTATATTTAAACTGGCTGAAATGTTATTTATACTGAGTTACCACAAACTGTAACAAAATACAAACATTAAGAGTATGATCTGTGGCAGCTTACTTTAACCAACGAAAGAACCATTCCATGGCAGATTTACGTTTGTATTTATTTTCATCATGATCAAAACCATCAGAATGTGCCTCGTAACCAGATGGATAAACACTGTGGCGAGCTTGTTGACCTGAAATAAAAAATTTGTTTTATTTATCTAAAATCACAAATATTTTACTAATTTTTTATTTTAACATACATACACACACAATTATTTGAATATTTAAAATAATAACTGAAGTAGAACAATTTTATTTTAAGCTTATGATTTACAAAAGCACTGTATTTTGTGTATATTTTATTATATATATATTTAATATTTATAAAGACTTTACCTCAAGATGTTTACTCCTTATCTGGAACATGTTTCGGGAAGCCTTGTGTTCCCATCCTCAGCCTTCTTGATTTTGAACCTTGTGAGGTACTTGTGTGTTGGTTGTCTGTTGCTGTGGTTTACTGTTGGCCTCTAGTGCTTTAAATTGGTATTATTGTATGTGATTGTGGTGTATATATTAGTATTTTGTGTATTTCCTATGTTGAGTGCTTTGAAAATTGTGCCGTGTTTTGTATTGATTTGTATTTGTTCAGGTATTAGTTTGTTTTGTGTTTTATGTTTGGTAAATAAGCCTGCAGTGAAAATAGTGAACAAAACGAAAAGTGAGGTTATTAAATAAAACACAAACAAACTAATACCTGAACAAATACAAATCAATACAAAACACGGCACAATTTTCAAAGCACTCAACATAGGAAATACACAAAATACTAATATATACACCACAATCACATACAATAATACCAATTTAAAGCACCAGAGGCCAACAGTAAACCACAGCAACAGACAACGAACACACAAGTACCTCACAAGGTTCAAAATCAGGAAGGCTGAGGATGGGAACACAAGGCTTCCCAAAACATGTTCCAAATAAGGAGTAAATATCTTGAGGTAAAGTCTTTATAAATATTAAATATATTTTATACATCAAGAAACAGACTGTAGCAAAAAGTGTTTGAATATATATATATATATATATATTCGCTGACAGGTATGCTCTTCAGATACCCTAGAGTCGATCATCACTCCAGTAGGGCTTAGACTTTCAAATATGTGAATTTGCCAACTCTGAGCATAAGTTTCCATCTCCTTTCAATGACTTATTACAATTGACTTTCTGTTACTTCTCAATATTTTGTGGCAATTACTATGGCAACATTGTCTGTGAACGCATCTTTAGAAGCACCAGCGTCATTCGTCTGTCCTACATATTACAAGACAATGGGTAAGTACAAAACCCTGTGGGATGCCTCTGGTGATTTCAAGTTCCTTATTAAGGCCTTCCTCTGTACTGTATGTAAAGGTCCTATGACTGAGATATTCTTTTCAACTATCTTCTTGAGATACCACGGTATGATCAAGCTATTCTGTGCCTCCCATATGCAGTCTCATCTGGCTGAATTGAAGGTATTCCAAATATCCAGTGTCACAGTGACTGAGTACTTGTTCATACTTCCTTTTCAGCACTTACCTCATATTCCTCCTCTAGCAATATCCACTACACTGCGTTATTCATTGTTGAATGACGCATTCTGAAGCCAAACTGACAGTCCAACAGAAATGGTCCATGGCTTCCTCTAAAACATGTTGAATACAATACATTCTAAGATCTAACCACTGGTCCCAATGTAAATACTAGTCAAGAAGATGGTTCATCAGGAAGGTTTTTACACAATAGCTACTAATAATGTAGCTACTGACGATCATTATTAATGTTGTGTTCACTAAGCCTCCAACCAATTCTTTCTCCAGCCAGACTGTAAGGTCAATAATTGAGCCAATTCCTGCTTTATGGAAGGTAAGTGATTTGCTGTTATCAAGATGTATTAAATGGTCCATGGAGGAGAATGATTCCAGAAGTGGATGCCCTCTAGTGTTCATCTTCATGCTACTCTATTCAAAGTGCTAGCTATTGGAGTCTTCAGCAATTATGAAAGAGTTGTGCCGTCTAACATCACTAACCAGTTGGTACAAGCAATCCTCAAATTTGTCGATATTAGGTGAAGCATAGCAAGTACGTATGTCTATTCCAACCACCTTTGCCCACATGAAGCCTGATTCCCATGTTGGTCATTGTCTCCTGATAGGGCTCTGCCCAGCACAGGACCAAACAGCAGTTTGGCAGTGGCATCTGCCTCCCATGGCTATATGTTCAGATTCCTGTTCTGCTCTGACAGGATGGCCACCTCCACATTCTATTTTTGCACTGATTTTATCAAGGAGTTTTGTGCAACCTCACACTGGCTGAAGTGAGTTGCAGAAACTGCACTGATTTTGTTTAATGATATGCAAAGTTGTCGTGTAGACTGGGCAACTCCTGCTTCCTGCTGCAAGTGTATCTTTTCACTGCACATAGTGACTACTGGTGTTAATCTTTTCAAGACACATAGGGAACTAGGCTCACTCAGACATTTGTTAGATTTGTGTACTTTGTTTCCACATTTAATATAATGTTCAGATCTGTTAATACCATTTTTACAATTCCTTGCCAAATGTTCCAGGCTTTGGAGTAGCTGGATGCACCTTTTCCCTAACATAGCTGGATGGCACATCACCCAGATTTTCTCAATGTTAGTAGTTTTCCTAGCTACCTATGCAGAGAGTCTCACAACAACAGTCACACATATATGTGTGTCATAGTGGTAACACATATTTCTTCACACTCCACTCCAACTCTATGCAACAGGACCAAGTAGAGTCTTAATAACTATTGCTACTGTCCAACACTTCCAGCAGACAAGAATCCTCATCTGGCAGTAATAGATATAAATAAAAGATTATGAGCAAGATATTGGCATAGATAAAATAATACGATTCTGTTATGGCAACAATAAGCATGAATTCATGAAGCAGAAAAACTAAGGTACAGTAAAAGCCCAAGTATTGGAACTTCAATTATCAGAAACCTGGGATATCGGAAACGGGTGGCGAAAGATGAAAAATTAGTTATAAAACTGTGTACAGTAATATTTTACTTACCACAAAATGTAGCTTGAGAGAAATACATTTTGTTTACTGTCTACATTCTGGGAATCCCTCTCCTTTCATCTGGAATGTGTTTGTCTCCAGTCATTCAGTACCACTTAAGAAGTAAACAACTTCAGTACACGTGTTCCTTATTCAGTTTAAGGCTATAGCTGTAGTGTTTAATTCAGTGTTTACTATCATGAGTTTTAGTTTTGTCAGTGTCTTTTAACTGAAGTGTATTAGACTCGCACCACTGAGTAAGTGACTCTGACGTTTGATATATATGATAGGAGTAAAAGCATCTGTAAAAATCTCTGCTAATCATGTTACAGGTATTTGTTTATGTTACCATATTAACGGCCTGTCACAGTACTGTGTTACCACATTCTTTTCCAGATATAAATATTGTAACGTTACCAAATATGGTAGTTACATAAAATAAGCTAATATAACGTCAAGTAAGAGAAAAGCATGGAAGTATGTCTAGATAAATAAACCTATGTGTATAAAAGTGTATATCTACAAATATATTAGTATAAAAATCCAACGATGAGGAAGATAGTATTAACATAGCAACATCAAATACGAAATGAAGAAAGAAAATGACCATGAGCCAAAACAAAAATATCAGTAACCAGACCCAATAGGATCCAACAGTGAGGGGAACCAACAAAATCAGGACCAATAAACTCCAACAGCGAGGGAAACAAATGAAGATAATGACTACAATGAAAATATTGAAGAAGAAGAAAGAAGAAGGACAAGGAAACGTACCATGAAGAGAGAAGAAAATGGATAGACCATGCAAGGACTCAGCATAAACCAAGTGTACTAGAGACTATATTAGTAACCAAAGGAATGGTGATTATCAAATATGAAAAGAAAAACAGTGTTTAACATTTAAGGAACCACAAACAATTACAGTGAATACTTAATATAGATGTGAAACCTGTGACCAGTTAACTAATTTCAACCGAATAAACCACACAAACAATTCCAGTGATAAGGTTTATAGTGTAAGAAAAATGTGTTAATTTAATAGTGAAAACAGCAAGAATTAAATAGTCAAATATACACAGACAATTAGTGTGACTAATTTAATAAAGATTGTGATCAATATAGATAATCATAAGACCACCAGAATAGAATAAAATCGAACAATTATATTATTGTTCATACAGAACTGACAATAAAAAACCTTTGTTATGTATCAAACAAAGTGACAGGAATTAAATTCAACCAATGACCAGAGAGATATTGTAATTAATACTAAAAAAATTTGTGTTATTGTTTAAGAAGAAGTTGTATAAACATGTGTAACAAAACAATTAAAATATTATAGTAAGATACCATACTGAAGTCATGTTAGTAGTAGCAAAATACTGCATTAAAACATGTTGTACATTGTTACATAACCCCATAGGAAAGACACCTATGAAACAGAAAATCATACATGTTAATGTAAATAAATGACCATCAACTATGATATCAATCAAGAATTTGTTATAAATAATAATATATCCTAATAGACAGTGTATTATATTGCAACACAATGTAAATAAAACAGATCAAATATGATGGCACAGAGATAGAAGAAATAGAGCCTAGTATGCCAATTTAGTTAGACAAAATACAATATCAAAACAAGTAACAATGTTAATGAAAGTATTACCAGTAGTTAGATAAACATCTGGTACTACTGTGAGAACAGATTCTGAACATAATGATAACAGTTTTGTAACCGAAATATTGTAAACTAGCTAACTAAGAACACAGCCAAAAGTAAGCAGAAACATTGTATAACCAACTAGTTAAGCAAAATACTGTATTAAAGCTTGAACAAAGATTGTTAAGAGTGTTACCAGTAGTAAGGGGGAAACCTAATGCTACTTTGAGAACAGACTATGACCATGAAAACAGTCATTTACTATATAAATAATTAAAAACCAAATGACCATGATGGAGAAATCCATATGTAAACAAACGATGAAGAGCAAGTTATATATGCAAAATGTAACATATAAACTTAGTTAAAAGTAGATGAAAATGTTATCAAGAATCAGAATAATATCTGATACTACTTTGGAAACCCAAATCAAGTGTAACAATAACAATTTAGTTATTGTTTTAACAAAAATAAATGACTACCATGCTATGACACAATGTAAACAGACCCATTACTAAGAAATTGAAGGGTTCTGAGATAGCTAAAATCTAACCATTATATGTAGTGAATTAGGTACAATGAGTGTACACTAATTACAATTAGTACATGATCTAAACTGTATAGAAAAAACCAGAAATAAAGTAAAAATTGTATAAGAGAGATAGGAGAGGAGTAAAACAATGTAAATAGTAGATTAAATACAGCCATGTACATATATTCTAGTGCAAAATTATGTAAATAGACGTTTCTAGTATTATTAGATTGCAGTATTACTGTTATTAAATAAGAAAAATTAGTTTTAAATACATTTATGAAAAATCCAATATGGACGCCCAAAGACGCCATAACGAGATATTGTTTAGGGAACAATAATTCCCAAGTTTTGAATTAAACCAGTTGAGATATGGACTCAGAGCGTTTAATTAAAAGTGTTTTAGTATAAATAATTAATAAAATCGTTATAATGATAGAAGTAATGGACGGAAAATAATCTTGTTTAGACTTGAATTAAAGCGCAGGTTGTCCGCAATTTACTGACACTAACCATTTAACGATAAGACATAGATTAAGAAAGTTATTGTGATTTTAAACTTTTCAATTATGTTTTGTACCAGTGCTGACGTCATAAAGCCTCAAACGCAAAGACCAAATTTGGTAAAAAATTAAATATTTTAAGAAAACAAAGGGCTTTGGGTTAGAGAGTATAGTTTTTTCAACCAATCGAATGAATGAACATTGGGCAGACGAGCCAGAGACGCTTCGAAGAAGCATCACAGTTCACGATCAGGCATTCTACGGAGAGGTCATGTCATTCGCCGATATGAAGAAGTTTAATTTTTGAATTGTGCGCGACAGAGACAAGTAAATCAACATACACATAACCTGTAAACTACACCAACATAAACGAGTGAAATGTGCGGAGTGTATACATTTAAGTACGATTAGTGTATAATATCAATCGTACTTGCGAGTGTTGTGAAAGATAAAAACAGGGAGTACAATTTTTTATTTAATTAACATTGAATCAGAAACAAAATTTTTGTAAATAAATAATGTTGATACTACGCAAGTCAGTAAAAAGCGAAGTATCAAAAACGATGATGGAATTTATCAGAATTAATGGAAGTATTAATTCGCAATTATTAATATGTTGAATAAATATTTTAATTATTTATCATAATTAAAAGAATTATATTTGAAGTATTTATTACAAAATACGAGCAATACCAATAGTCGCTAATATGACTAAAGTTGTTTTCTTGATTTTATTTCGATATTTTAAAGTAAACGTTTTTAACTTTCATGCGAAAGAATAAATATAATACTGACAATGACACATCAAAACTATTACGAATAATGTGTTTGTACTTAGATTAAGAAATAATAAATATTAAAAAATAATTAACCATTATAATAATACCCGTTATAAGGTAACCTTAAAGTCGTAACGGTAACTTGCCAATTTCTCTGTTACAAGTCTGTTCTCAAGTAAAATCCAAACCAGATGGAAATAATAACAAGAGTTTTTTAATAAATTTTTCTCTTGCAAGTAAATAATTCTTAAAGTGAATTATTAAAATAAGGTAATACATTTTAACTGTGCAAGCCAACGAGCTTGGTAATTGTCAAACGAGTACTATAGACTGTGTGCGCATTCCCGCGTACGATAATACCATAACTATCAGTTATATGGTACTAATTTTCGATTTTTATATTTGTTTGTTTGTTATTAATTATTGTTCATTTTATATCATTATTAATATTACATCTTGTACCTGGTATCATGCTACCTAAAAGAACCATACGAACATGGTAATTCACTGATACAAGAGGACATAACCTCTTAAAAATAAACTATTGTACAACTAACAGGTTTACCAGCCTTGAGACGAAGAAGAGCCTTATTTTAAATTTTATTAATTGTAATTATTATCCGAAAGGTTATTAGCAACTGATTGTTAATTGTTCAAAAATTTTATAATATCTTGAATTGTTAATAAACCTCTACTTTTATTACCAGTGAAAAAGAGTATCATTTCAAATTTAAATTAGCTCATTTATTCTTAGTCAGTCCTACCAAAAGGTGGCGGAAGAGTTTAAATAGATCTAATAATTCAGAACATTATTTAGATATTATATCATTTATATTGTGTATGATAACCATATTGAATATTCAACCTGAATATTTATTTGTATGTAAAGTGTATGTATTTCAGCTGAACCGTCACTGAACAGGACTAAAATATCCACGTATGGTAAGTGAGGGAGGTTAATAACGGAGTGCGCGAAACACTTTAAATCGAAGAAGTGAACCATTAATACGCACCTATTAGACAATACAATCACACTAATAACCATAATAGTTATAATTAGAACATTTTATAAAAAACAACATTATCGTAGATACCGGTGCGTATCTGCAATCACAGTACTACAAATCCACTTATCTATAAAGTTCCTTTATAATATTTGGTCAGTTTTATACTACGTAAAGCTTCGTTTTGCACTTACGTGATTGATAAACGTAAGGCTTCCCATCTACAGTTGGCAATGTCTCAACAAAATGTCTAGAGTTGCATACTTAATGGCTTGAGTATAGCTACTGTTTTTATTATACAGGAATTAGAGAATGTTGGCAAAAACAAAAAAGAGTGATGACAACAATTAAACAAAAACTTGAGGTAGTAAAAGAGAAGAAAACTGTGAACTTTTCTATTCTGTGGCTGCTGAATTAGGTATAGGAATTTCCTCAGTGTCAGTTTTGGTGAAATCTAAATCAAAATTGGAAGAATACTGTGCAAACTGCTGAATAGAAAATCAATGAAACCTTCTGAATATGAACAGGTGTACCAAGCTCTCATTTTGTGGTTTTCCCATGCCTATATCAGGACCAATTTTAATGGAAAAAGCTAAGCTCCTTACTGAAATGATGGGTGGTTCAGACACAGATTGTTGTGCTAGTTCTGGTTGGCTTGATAGATGGAAAGCCTGCTATGGAGTTCTAGAATTAAATTTATGTTTCAAAAAGATGTCTGCAAACCAAGACCCCACTGACACATTTAAAACAGAATCTGAGACCTAATCCAAGGTTACACTAAAGAGCAGATATATACTGATGATAAAATAGGAATTAATTTCAAAATGTTAACTAACAAATCCCTTGCTGCAAAAGCTGAAATATCTGCTCCTGGACATGAATAAAGCAAAGACAGTATTATTAGTGTGTAGTACTCCCTCAAGTAGTTTTTGTCTCCCCTTAATGTGCATCAGCAAAGCAAAGAAATCCAGATCAATAATAAACATAAACCAAAGTGCACTTCTATAGTAATATTAAAACTAGTTTGATATTGACAGATGGAACTGTTGAGTAAACAACTAACTGCTACGTGCCTCTTAACCAATTGCCGTACTCAAAACTGTATACAGTAACAGTAGCAACGCACACTGTTGCCAAGATGTCCCACACGTGCAGTTATGTAAAACAGTGTGGAATGTCGCGCCACAGAGTGAAGACTTAGGTTGTATGTAACGAAGTCTGTCTGTTAAGAATGCTGTGTTTTTGATTACAATTTGTGATTATTTGTGGGAATATGTTAGTTTAATGCTTAAATAGTTGTGTTGCAGATACAAATTTATTGTTAACTAATTTCTAATTACTCTACTAATTTCTGAATAATTAATTAAGTGTAGTGAAAACGTGTGAATCAATTATTAAATAATCGTAAGCAGGTTTAAATAACATGTTTACCTAAGTAAATATTTACTTTATTTACGGGACTTTGTGCATGTGATTTTTATTTTAAAACAATTTGTTTAAATATCTACATTTTTAAATTTCAATTCTTTAAAATACGTAACAGCTTTACCTATACCGGTACGCATTTACTTTCAAAGAGACGGTATGTCTGAAAGTTATGGTCATAACGTCATCCGGTTGCCTCCAAGTCACTTTAATGCCATAAAACTAATATAGGCCAGTGTTAAAAAATACGTTGCCACAAATAATACAAAATTCACAATGACTGAAGTCAAAAAATTAACAAATAAACCATACAAATGATTTGTATACAAAATGAAGGTATAGTGGAACAGGAGGTGGAAGATTTTATAATTTCTGTGAATTGTTCGAGTCAGGGTCGAACCTAAGGGGGGATATACCCCCCCCCCCCGAAATTCGAAAAAATTAAAAAAATGGTCTGAGGTTAACCTCACTCTGGTGAATATCGCTTTGTGTTTTGTGTTCTTTTTTCCTTTATGACTGTAGTTTAAAATGAATAGCGTTTTTATACGTGATATCAGCCTTTATTTGTTGTGTTCAACATGTCAAAAAGGAAGTTTATGATTGAAGACTTTTTCAAACGCAAAAAATCCCCCCCCCCCCCGAAATGAAATCCTAGGTTTGCCCCTGGTTCGAGTGACAGTGAATCAGTTGAATCTGAAGACAGGGATTCTACATTAAGCGGAGTTCACCCATTACAAACATAAGTTTTTATTTTGTTTAATGTTAAAAGCAATTTTAAATACAAACCTGCAATATAAAAGTATTTAATTTAATTTTTAACTAAACAAAAATTATCAAACAAAATATTATAGTTCAATATTACAATTTCTATCATTTATAAATTATTATTTCACTATATGCAGTTTCATTTATGAGGAATACGCAAATATTTATGCTTGCTTAATACCAAATTATCTGTATTTATTAAGTTAATGATATAATAATAGAATAATTATTTATCACATTTTTCGAGTAAATCATTATGATATTAAATCCATACCAAAATATTAAGTAAGATCTCAAATTATCAGAGCTGGACTTAACTGGAATTTGTGTGACACGATTCATGTCATTTCACAAAAAAGTTTTTTACGCGATTATGAACAGATTATTGTGCACTATGATTAAGGTAATGTACAGTATAACAGTATACTACGTATGTTATTGCAACCATATTAAACAATCGTATTCACTACCATATAAGCTACGCAGGTTTACTATAAGACTTGATGTTTACTGGAATTAAAAATAGATTATGAGATATTAATATAATGTTTTAAAAGTAAACTGTTATGTCTTGAAAAGCCGTATTAAATAACCTTGTGTGTGAATGTGTTGTAAGTTGTTTGTATTTGAATCACTGTTTCGTGTTTATCCACTTGTAGAAACCACGTGATCAGAGTGTGGAAACGTTGTTTCCGTTCCATTACAAGTGTCAATACCAAACTAGTTTTAATATTACTATAGTATTACACAGAGGTCAGAAAAATGGTGGATGTCAGCTGACTTTTTTACCAAGTGGTTTGATGACTATTTTGTGCCGAATGTTGTACAGTTTTTGGAGAGCAAAGGCTTACCTAAGGCCATACTTCTGATTGACAATTTGGCCCCACACATCTAAACAATTTAAAAAGTGGCGACATTATAGAATTTCCTCGAAATGTGCCAAGTCTGGTGCAGCCAATAGACCGAGGCATCACTAAATGTTACAAATGAAATCATCTCAATTTTACTGGAATGCAACAAGGATGAAACATAGAAAGATGTACTTAACAGAATCAACATGAAATATATTTTATTTTATATTGGTGTGCACAGTCTTGAAAGGATGTTAAACTATAAACACTGAAAAAGTTTTGAAACAAATTGTTCCATGGAGCTATAATTGACTTAAATTCATGCTTTCAGTATCCAAGCCACTTATATGTATATTGTAACGTAACAGAGTTGAGGTCCCCGACGTTACATAAAAAACTATGTAAATATGATTTAAAACAATGCCCAAGGCCTGTTATAATTAAATACAAGAGGGCCCATCTCACCTGAAGAATGCATTAGAGGTACATATTACGGTTACTAAGTAATTAAAACATCAAAAGTGTACCTAAATCTAAAATATGTAATGAGTAGTATGAGATGTAAAACATAAACATTGTGTCTAATGGGAGGAGTTTAATGTGTAGTAGTTGAGTATAATATACTGTTCGATTAATAGTTAATGTGTTATAAAATGTAATTGGTGTTGTGCTGTAGCATGATATAGTGTTTACAGGATATTTATTTTATGTTTTGTGGATAGTAAGTGTGGAGCTGTTGCTTTAAAGAAGTACTTAGTCAGTGGTACTCCTTTTATTTATGTTAAAATTGTATTTAAATAATTAAGTATAAGTACATGTATAAGGTATGATATTATGTTAAATGAATTTACTTTAATTGATTAATGAAGATGTTTAAAATAATGTTTGTAAACTTGGCCAGGAAGGCAATAAGTGTTAATAAGTTGGCAAGTAGTTCTTATAGTTATGTTAAAAAACAATGAAGGGTTCAATGATGAACTAAATAATATAATGAATTGAAACCAGGAAATTAAAATTGATGTAAGTGGCCATAAGCCAGTGACTATTTGTACAGTAGGTCAGGTAAAGAAAAATTAAGTTAAAAACAAAACTAAATTATAACAGGTGTAAGAAAACCAATAGGCCTAAATTTGATAAAGGAAATTAATACCTTTTTAATAAGTCCAGTCAGATGAAACTATAGTAAAATATATATGGTTTAATAAGGCAGATTAAGTGAGAGTTTTATGTGATTTGGTGTAATTCCAAGCATGGAGTATTTTATTTAAAAAGAGTAGTAATATTTTCTAATTCTGGCTCTAGGATATCAAATATTATCCAATGACAGAAAGTAATGGTTGTTAGGGTAACTAAAATGCAAGAAATCTTGTTGATTTCAACATTCGATTGTTATATGCTAATGGGTGAAGTTAAATTAATACGAATCCAGAAGAGAATTTAAAAAACCTAACATTCGATTGTTATATGCTATTGAAAACAGTTGAGTAGACGAATTTAAACAAAATAAAATAAAAAGGAATAAACCTTAATAAATCTAATATCTTAAAGCCAATCCATTCAAACTAAACTGATGAATAATTACTAGAGTTCGGGAAATATAATTATACACATCCCAAAGATAGCAGAATTACATTTCTTCTTCAAACTAATTCCATTAGAAATAATGATGAACCCGATTTACAATTGAACCAAGATACTTATTGAATGAACAAGCAATCAAAATTAATACAATTATAAACCAAATATACACAAGAACCTTTGGTATTGGAGACACGAACCTCACTTCCAAGAGATTGAAGAAATTATAATACTACACCAATTCCACTGGGACCGGCAACCACAAGGATCGCGAAGAAGAACGAAGAACGGAAGAATTCCTGTTACACGCCGGGACATCAACTTTCAACCTTTATTGATAATCTGGACACATTTTCTAGTGAAAAGTAACCTCATCACAACGTCTTCATGCAGTTGTAAACAGCCACGGCTATCTTGCACATCGCCTTGTACGGTAACACCAGCTTATATTTAATTTTATACATTAAGAATTAATAACAATTTGTAATACTTAGTAACCTTAATTTTGCATTACCTGGCCTTACTAATCGTTAAAAGAATCACACGTACCCTGGGATAAGAGATAAACAAAAATTATATTTAAATTGTATTATACAGAACTAGTCCATTAACAAATCGATTCAGCATTGTACGATCGATATTACGATCAAATAAACTGTGAAGAATACTGTTGGAAGTTAAAAAGTAATATAAATAAAGAATCCTTCTTGTATGTAATGATGTTCTGTGTTATTGTAGAATAGGTATTATATTTTGATGGGGAAGTAATTTACAGATAAAGAAGTTGGTTAAACTATCAAGTGAAACTAACTAACCTATAAAAATAAGTCAATTACGAATAGCACCGCTTGCTGTAGACAGCTGGTGGAACGAGAGAGTCCCGAACTAACGTATTCCTTTCGCCACATTTGAATTAATTTAAATCATATGGACCAAATAGGGTTGGAGAGAATTACCGAATTATTAACTAAGATACCTGTAATATAGAGTTATTCTATGGTAAAACACTTATTAATTGATCAACACAGGGCTATGTTCAACATAAGAGTTGCAGCAATGATAAAATAGAATAAATTTTTTTATTAATATTGAGTTGCAGTAGGTCGCATCTACAATAACATAATAAACTTTTCCTTAAAATATCATTAATAACAACAAATCGATCATACATAAGTAACAACAAGACAGTAAATGAGATTTGTTACAAATTGGCGCTCAACGAGTGGGCTTTAGTTAAATAAAAAATTAGGCTATTACTTAACTGGAGCAGGCAACTATTAGAGGCACAGGAATGCATACTAGAGGTGTTTCTAAAAGGATGGAGAAGGAGCAAGAAATGGAAAAAGACAGACGGGAGGAAGAAGCAGAAATAGTTACAGACGTTGAAAAGGAACAACAGGCGGGTGACAAGGAGAAAGCCAGAGGTGATATGGATTTACTAAAACTATGGGAATTAATTAAAGAAGATTCCAAGAAACAGAAGGAAGCCAGTGATGAAAATTATAAATGAATGGAGGAACAGAATAAACAAACTAATGAAAATTTTAGGAAAGAAAATGAGAACACTAATGAGAGTTTAAGACAAATTAAAGAGGATAATAGACAAACTAATGAAAAAATAGACAGTATCAAAGAAGATAATAGACAAACTAATGAAAAAATAGACAGTATCAAAGAAGATAATAGACAAACTAATGAAAAAATATACAGTATCAACGAAAACTCAAAGAAACAAAACGAAATTTTGAGTGAGAACTTAATCAAACTAATGAATGAGAAGTTTGACAAAAATAAAGAGGAAAATGATGAGAATAACCGGCTGATAAATGAAAGTTTAAACCAAATTAATGAAAAGTTTGACAGGAATGACGAGAGTTTGAGACAGATTCAGGACGATAAACTAATGAACGAAAAACTTGAGGAAAACAATAAACGAATGAAAGAAGATCTTAAGAAAATCAATGAGGACAACCTTATACAAATCAATGAGAGAATTGAGCATTCTAACAAGGAATTAAGGGAAACTGTCAATAAACAGAATGGAGTATTAAAACAAGCTCTCAATAAGAAAATCGAGGACGTCAGTGAGGCAATCAGCCAGAAGGTAGGTAAGAACAACGGCAAAAGAAAACAGGAGATAGCTGAAACAAATAGAAAACTGACAGTGACCGATGAAGCTGTTACACGAAATAGGGCTGAACTAGAGGTCAAGATAGGCCAGATAGAAGAAGAAAACCAGGTTCAAGTGGAATCACTACGAACAGATTTCGGAAACCAGCATCGAAACCTAGATACGGTCGTAAACGAAGTACAGGAACAAGGACAACATAACCAGGAGAGAATCGAGAACCTCCAACGGTCAGCTGACAACCGACCGATCACTGTTCCATACACACAACCTGTAGACAACCGGGAAACCATCAACTTTAAGTCGTACAAGAGAAACCCAATGGAATTCTTGGAACGGGTCGGCGAACAACTAATGAGAATTGGTGAAAACAGGTGGCCAGTAATTCGTAGTTACCTGGACGAACATTTCAAGGAAACCTATGATAACTGGTGGACAGCCACCAGGCACGACATCCGAAGCTACGAAGAATTTAAGATGGCATTTAAAGCCATGTACTGGTCAGACGCCACCCAGAACGTAGTAAGGGAGAGCATCAGCTATGGAAGGTATGACGCCAGCAGAGGGACAACGCTCACCGCCTACTTCCTTGGAAACGTGTGTGTGGCGAGACACCTTGAACCAAAAATCCCGGAGGAAATCATCGTCACCAGGCTAGCATACCACTATGATAACGGAATATCAATAGCACGATCAGGTGAACAGATAAAAACGATACAGGCCATGTCAACGCTATTGGAAGAGCACGAGCGTGAGGTGCATTATAGGAGTCGGCAGAGAAACGACCGGTACGAGAGCAGGGATATCCCAGACTACAACAACAGAAACAATAACAATAACAACCATGAGATGCATAACCGGCCGAACTATAATGGCAGGCCAGGTAATTATGGTAATGAGACATACCAACGGCAAAACAACAACAACAGCCAAAGGAACAACAGAAACAATTACGAGAATAGACAGAATATTCCTAACAACCAATATAACTGGTCGTACAACCCGAATTACCAGAATCAGAACACAAACAACCGGAATTATAATAACAATAACCGCAACCCGAACAACCAAAATCAAAACTACAGGAGAGTTAATTATGTGGGGACGGACAATAGCGGTAACGGGAGAGCATACTACCAAGGACGTCGGAGTTTTAATAGGCACACCGACTGGAACCAAGATAACAATAATGATAGAAGAGATACTAGGACTAATGGAGGCAGGAGTCGGAGTCAGGAGGACTACCGCCGAGTTAACTACGAAGAGGACCGTCAACGGCCGGAACCCAGGTCAACGGGAAATGAAAATAATCAAACAACCAAACCGGCAGAGGAGACGGAAAAAAAAAAAAAAAAAATTCAAAAAGCATGTAAGGACAACTTACTCAAGTTATTTTGAAACAATATAATATAAAATAAAAAGACTAAAACCCCAAAATTCCAAAAAGCATGTAAGGACAACTTACTAAATATTTATTCAGGAACAATATGATTTAACAAAAACTATGTAAGGACAACTTACTTAAGATATTTCACAACAATTTGATTTAATAAACAGTAAAACACCAAGAGTATGTAAGAACAGATTATTAAATAATATTTATAAAGAATTGATTTAAAATGAAATAACAGGAAAAAATAATATTTTTGATGGTAACAAACAGAAGAATAAATAAATAAATAAAAACAATTGATGGTAATGTGCTCAAATAAGAAGAATAACGAATAATTTAATGACTACAATGAAGCTGAAGGAGTATAATAATTAATACAACAATAATTTAGAATTTCTCGGAATTGAAGATTATATAAGAAGAAATGATATGGAGAAAATATGTCACAAGAAGGAAAGTCAAAAGGATTTTAAAATAATGCCTATCAATAATGTTATATGCTATTAGTTAATGATAAAGAAGAAGGAATCAAGAAGAAAAAGAAATATATAATTAATTGCAAACAGCAACAGTATGAAGAATCCCAAAAGTGTTTAGTATTAGTCGCTAATCAACTACTTGTAATCTTTTTATTATAACGAATTGACCGTAGAAATGTTCCGGCAATAATTTTCCTGAGCAGGGATGATGTTCCCCTGGTCTCAGAAGGTGTAAGGATGGACAGCGGAGTTATGGACCCAAAAGTGGCCACCCGACTGGAACCACCGCATAGGATAGGGAAAAATGTTAGAGAAATTGAATATTTAAGGGATAATAATTATAAAATAGCTGAAAAGAGTGATATTAGATTCCAGAAGTATAGATGAAGAAAATAGAAGGAAGATAGCAGACAGAAGCTTAATTGAGAAAGCAAATTTATAGAAGTAAATAAAAAAATAAGTGTTAAAACAAGTTTTTTATGATTAGTGTGACCAGTCCTTATCAAGTAAAATGTGGAAGTACCACTACCCAGAGAAATAAATAATTGATGAATTTGCCTCCAAGAGAGAGAGAGTTGAGTAGGAAAACAGCAATTACCATTAACCGAATAACAGGTATATAACCAAACGGAAATAAAAAATACTATGAGTAAAAGGATAACCTGATCAGGGACGAACTATAAGTTTATTTTTACTAAACTTCATTGAGCCAAAAATAAACTTCTTTCGAAGGGGGAGTATTATGTAAGGTAACAGAGTTGAGGTCCCCGACGTTACATAAAAAACTATGTAAATATGATTTAAAACAATGCCCAAAGCCTGTTATAATTAAATACAAGAGGGCCCATCTCACCTGAAGATTGCATTAGAGGTACATAGTACGGTTACTAAGTAATTAAAACATCAAAAGTGTACCTAAATCTAAAATATGTAATGAGTAGTATGAGATGTAAAACATAAACATTGTGTCTAATGGAATGAGTTTAATGTGTAGTAGTTGAGTATAATATACTGTTCGATTAATAGTTAATGTGTTATAAAATGCACTTGGTGTTGTGCTGTAGCATGATATAGTGTTTACAGGATATTTATTTTATGTTTTGTGGATAGTAAGTGTGGAGCTGTTGCTTTAAAGAAGTACTTAGTCAGTGGTACTCCTTTTATTTATGTTAAAATTGTATTTAAATAATTAAGTATAAGTACATGTATTAGGTATGATATTACGTTAAATGAATTTACTTTAATTGATTAATGAAGATGTTTAAAATAATGTTTGTAAACTTGGCCAGGAAGGCAATAAGTGTTAATAAGTTGGCAAGTAGTTCTTATAGTTATGTTAAAAAACAATGAAGGGTTCAATTATGAACTAAATAATATAATGAATTGAAACCAGGAAATTAAAATTGATGTAAGTGGCCATAAGCCAGTGACTATTTGTACAGTAGGTCAGGTAAAGAAAAATTAAGTTAAAAACAAACTAAATTATAACAGGTGTAAGAAAACCAATAGGCCTAAATTTGATATTTGTAAAAGGAAATTAATACCTTTTTAATAAGTCCAGTCAGATGAAACTATAGTAAAATATATATGGTTTAATAAGGCAGATTAAGTGAGAGTTTTATGTGATTTGGTGTAATTCCAAGCATGGAGTATTTTATTTAAAAAGAGTAGTAATATTTTCTAATTCTGGCTCTAGGGTATCAAATATTATCCAATGACAGAAAGTAATGGTTGTTAGGGTAACTAAAATGCAAGAAATCTTGTTGATTTCAACATTCGACTGTTATATGCTAATGGGTGAAGTTAAATTAATACGAATCCAGAAGAGAATTTAAAAAAACCTAACATTCGATTGTTATATGCTATTGAAAACAGTTGAGTAGGCGAATTTAAACATAAAATAAAATAAAAAGGAATAAATCTAATATCTTAAAGCCATTCCATTCAAACAAAACTGATGAATAATTACTAGAGTTCGGGAAATATAATTATACACATCCCAAAGATAGCGGAATTACTAATTTCTTCTTCAAACTAATTCCATTAGAAATAATGATGAACCCGATTTACAATTGAACCAAGATACTTATTGAATGAACAAGCAATCAAAATTAATACAATTATAAACCAAATAAACACAAGAACCTTTGGTATTGGAGACACGAACCTCACTTCCAAGAGATTGAAGAAATTATAATACTACACCAATTCCACTGGGACCGGCAACCACAAGGATCGCGAAGAAGAACGAAGAATGGAAGAATTCCTGTTACACGCCGGGACATCAACTTTCAACCTTTATTGATAATCTGGACACATTTTCTAGTGAAAAGTAACCTCATCACAACGTCTTCATGCAGTTGTAAACAGCCACGGCTATCTTGCACATCGCCTTGTACGGTAACACCAGCTTATATTTAATTTTATACATTAAGAATTAATAACAATTTGTAATACTTAGTAACCTTAATTTTGCATTACCTGGCCTTACTAATCGTTAAAAGAATCACACGTACCCTGGGATAAGAGATAAACAAAAATTATATTTAAATTGTATTATACAGAACTAGTCCATTAACAAATCGATTCAGCATTGTACGATCGATATTACGATCAAATAAACTGTGAAGAATACTGTTGGAAGTTAAAAAGTAATATAAATAAAGAATCCTTCTTGTATGTAATGATGTTCTGTGTTATTGTAGAATAGGTATTATATTTTGATGGGGAAGTAATTTACAGATAAAGAAGTTGGTTAAACTATCAAGTGAAACTAACTAACCTATAAAAATAAGTCAATTACGAATAGCAGCGCTTGCTGTAGACAGCTGGTGGAACGAGAGAGTGCCGAACTAACGTATTCCTTTCGCCACATTTGAATTAATTTAAATCATACGGACCAAATAGGGTTGGAGAGAATTACCGAATTATTAACTAAGATACCTGTAATATAGAGTTATTCTATGGTAAAACACTTATTAATTGATCAACACAGGGCTATGTTCAACATAAGAGTTGCAGCAATGATAAAATAGAATAAATTTTTTTATTAATATTGAGTTGCAGTAGGTCGCATCTACAATAACATAATAAACTTTTCCTTAAAATATCATTAATAACAACAAATCGATCATACATAAGTAACAACAAGACAGTAAATGAGATTTGTTACAAATTGGCGCTCAACGAGTGGGCTTTAGTTAAATAAAAAATTAGGCTATTACTTAACTGGAGCAGGCAACTATTAGAGGCACAGGAATGCATACTAGAGGTGTTTCTAAAAGGATGGAGAAGGAGCAAGAAATGGAAAAAGACAGACGGGAGGAAGAAGCAGAAATAGTTACAGACGTTGAAAAGGAACAACAGGCGGGTGACAAGGAGAAAGCCAGAGGTGATATGGATTTACTAAAACTATGGGAATTAATTAAAGAAGATTCCAAGAAACAGAAGGAAGCCAATGATGAAAATTATAAATGAATGGAGGAACAGAATAAACAAACTAATGAAAATTTTAGGAAAGAAAATGAGAACACTAATGAGAGTTTAAGACAAATTAAAGAGGATAATAGACAAACTAATGAAAAAATAGACAGTATCAAAGAAGATAATAGACAAACTAATGAAAAAATATACAGTATCAACGAAAACTCAAAGAAACAAAACGAAATTTTGAGTGAGAACTTAATCAAACTAATGAATGAGAAGTTTGACAAAAATAAAGAGGAAAACGATGAGAATAACCGGCTGATAAATGAAAGTTTAAACTAAATTAATGAAAAGTTTGACAGGAATGACGAGAGTTTGAGACAGATTCAGGACGATAACAAACTAATGAACGAAAAACTTGAGGAAAACAATAAACGAATGAAAGAAGATCTTAAGAAAATCAATGAGGACAACCTTATACAAATCAATGAGAGAATTGAGCATTCTAACAAGGAATTAAGGGAAACTGTTAATAAACAGAATGGAGTATTAAGACAAGCTCTCAATAAGAAAATCGAGGACGTCAGTGAGGCAATCAGCCAGAAGGTAGGTAAGAACAACGGCAAAAGAAAACAGGAGATAGCTGAAACAAATAGAAAACTGACAGTGACCGATGAAGCTGTTACACGAAATAGGGCTGAACTAGAGGTCAAGATAGGCCAGATAGAAGAAGAAAACCGGGTTCAAGTGGAATCACTACGAACAGATTTCGGAAACCAGCATCGAAACCTAGATACGGTCGTAAACGAAGTACAGGAACAAGGACAACATAACCAGGAGAGAATCGAGAACCTCCAACGGTCAGCTGACAACCGACCGATCACTGTTCCATACACACAACCTGTAGACAACCGGGAAACCATCAACTTTAAGTCGTACAAGAGAAACCCAATGGAATTCTTGGAACGGGTCGGCGAACAACTAATGAGAATTGGTGAAAACAGGTGGCCAGTAATTCGTAGTTACCTGGACGAACATTTCAAGGAAACCTATGATAACTGGTGGACAGCCACCAGGCACGACATCCGAAGCTACGAAGAATTTAAGATGGCATTTAAAGCCATGTACTGGTCAGACGCCACCCAGAACGTAGTAAGGGAGAGCATCAGCTATGGAAGGTATGACGCCAGCAGAGGGACAACGCTCACCGCCTACTTCCTTGGAAACGTGTGTGTGGCGAGACACCTTGAACCAAAAATCCCGGAGGAAATCATCGTCACCAGGCTAGCATACCACTATGATAACGGAATATCAATAGCACGATCAGGTGGACAGATAAAAACGATACAGGCCATGTCAACGCTATTGGAAGAGCACGAGCGTGAGGTGCATTATAGGAGTCGGCAGAGAAACGACCGGTACGAGAGCAGGGATATCCCAGACTACAACAACAGAAACAATAACAATAACAACCATGAGACGCATAACCGGCCGAACTATAATGGCAGGCCAGGTAATTATGGTAATGAGACATACCAACGGCAAAACAACAACAACAGCCAAAGGAACAACAGAAACAATTACGAGAATAGACAGAATATTCCTAACAACCAATATAACTGGTCGTACAACCCGAATTACCAGAATCAGAACACAAACAACCGGAATTATAATAACAATAACCGCAACCCGAACAACCAAAATCAAAACTACAGGAGAGTTAATTATGTGGGGACGGACAATAGCGGTAACGGGAGAGCATACTACCAAGGACGTCGGAGTTTTAATAGGCACACCGACTGGAACCAAGATAACAATAATGATAGAAGAGATACTAGGACTAATGGAGGCAGGAGTCGGAGTCAGGAGGACTACCGCCGAGTTAACTACGAAGAGGACCGTCAACGGCCGGAACCAAGGTCAACGGGAAATGAAAATAATCAAACAACCAAACCGGCAGAGGAGACGGAAAAAAAAAAAAAAAAATTCAAAAAGCATGTAAGGACAACTTACTCAAGTTATTTTGAAACAATATAATATAAAATAAAAAGACTAAAACCCCAAAATTCCAAAAAGCATGTAAGGACAACTTACTAAATATTTATTCAGGAACAATATGATTTAACAAAAACTATGTAAGGACAACTTACTTAAGATATTTCACAACAATTTGATTTAATAAACAGTAAAACACCAAGAGTATGTAAGAACAGATTATTAAATAATATTTATAAAGAATTGATTTAAAATGAAATAACAGGAAAAAATAATATTTTTGATGGTAACAAACAGAAGAATAAATAAATAAATAAAAACAATTGATGGTAATGTGCTCAAATAAGAAGAATAACGAATAATTTAATGACTACAATGAAGCTGAAGGAGTATAATAATTAATACAACAATAATTTAGAATTTCTCGGAATTGAAGATTATATAAGAAGAAATGATATGGAGAAAATATGTCACAAGAAGGAAAGTCAAAAGGATTTTAAAATAATGCCTATCAATAATGTTATATGCTATTAGTTAATGATAAAGAAGAAGGAATCAAGAAGAAAAAGAAATATATAATTAAATGCAAACAGCAACAGTATGAAGAATCCCAAAAGTGTTTAGTATTAGTCGCTAATCAACTACTTGTAATCTTTTTATTATAACGAATTGACCGTAGAAATGTTCCGGCAATAATTTTCCTGAGCAGGGATGATGTTCCCCTGGTCTCAGAAGGTGTAAGGATGGACAGCGGAGTTATGGACCCAAAAGTGGCCACCCGACTGGAACCACCGCATAGGATAGGGAAAAATGTTAGAGAAATTGAATATTTAAGGGATAATAATTATAAAATAGCTGAAAAGAGTGATATTAGATTCCAGAAGTATAGATGAAGAAAATAGAAGGAAGATAGCAGACAGAAGCTTAATTGAGAAAGCAAATTTATAGAAGTAAATAAAAAAATAAGTGTTAAAACAAGTTTTTTATGATTAGTGTGACCAGTCCTTATCAAGTAAAATGTGGAAGTACCACTACCCAGAGAAATAAATAATTGATGAATTTGCCTCCAAGAGAGAGAGAGTTGAGTAGGAAAACAGCAATTACCATTAACCGAATAACAGGTATATAACCAAACGGAAATAAAAAATACTATGAGTAAAAGGATAACCTGATCAGGGACGAACTATAAGTTTATTTTTACTAAACTTCATTGAGCCAAAAATAAACTTCTTTCGAAGGGGGAGTATTATGTAAGGTAACAGAGTTGAGGTCCCCGACGTTACATAAAAAACTATGTAAATATGATTTAAAACAATGCCCAAAGCCTGTTATAATTAAATACAAGAGGGCCCATCTCACCTGAAGATTGCATTAGAGGTACATAGTACGGTTACTAAGTAATTAAAACATCAAAAGTGTACCTAAATCTAAAATATGTAATGAGTAGTATGAGATGTAAAACATAAACATTGTGTCTAATGGAATGAGTTTAATGTGTAGTAGTTGAGTATAATATACTGTTCGATTAATAGTTAATGTGTTATAAAATGTACTTGGTGTTGTGCTGTAGCATGATATAGTGTTTACAGGATATTTATTTTATGTTTTGTGGATAGTAAGTGTGGAGCTGTTGCTTTAAAGAAGTACTTAGTCAGTGGTACTCCTTTTATTTATGTTAAAATTGTATTTAAATAATTAAGTATAAGTACATGTATTAGGTATGATATTACGTTAAATGAATTTACTTTAATTGATTAATGAAGATGTTTAAAATAATGTTTGTAAACTTGGCCAGGAAGGCAATAAGTGTTAATAAGTTGGCAAGTAGTTCTTATAGTTATGTTAAAAAACAATGAAGGGTTCAATTATGAACTAAATAATATAATGAATTGAAACCAGGAAATTAAAATTGATGTAAGTGGCCATAAGACAGTGACTATTTGTACAGTAGGTCAGGTAAAGAAAAATTAAGTTAAAAACAAACTAAATTATAACAGGTGTAAGAAAACCAATAGGCCTAAATTTGATATTTGTAAAAGGAAATTAATACCTTTTTAATAAGTCCAGTCAGATGAAACTATAGTAAAATATATATGGTTTAATAAGGCAGATTAAGTGAGAGTTTTATGTGATTTGGTGTAATTTCAAGCATGGAGTATTTTATTTAAAAAGAGTAGTAATATTTTTTCTAATTCTGGCTCTAGGATATCAAATATTATCCAATGACAGAAAGTAATGGTTGTTAGGGTAACTAAAATGCAAGAAATCTTGTTGATTTCAACATTCGATTGTTATATGCTAATGGGTGAAGTTAAATTAATACGAATCCAGAAGAGAATTTAAAAAAACCTAACATTCGATTGTTATATGCTATTGAAAACAGTTGAGTAGGCGAATTTAAACATAAAATAAAATAAAAAGGAATAAATCTAATATCTTAAAGCCAATCCATTCAAACAAAACTGATGAATAATTACTAGAGTTCGGGAAATATAATTATACACATCCCAAAGATAGCGGAATTACTAATTTCTTCTTCAAACTAATTCCATTAGAAATAATGATGAACCCGATTTACAACTGAACCAAGATACTTATTGAATGAACAAGCAATCAAAATTAATAACAATTATAAACCAAATATACACAAGAACCTTTGGTATTGGAGACACGAACCTCACTTCCAAGAGATTGAAGAAATTATAATACTACACCAATTCCACTGGGACCGGCAACCACAAGGATCGCGAAGAAGAACGAAGAATGGAAGAATTCCTGTTACACGCCGGGACATCAACTTTCAACCTTTATTGATAATCTGGACACATTTTCTAGTGAAAAGTAACCTCATCACAACGTCTTCATGCAGTTGTAAACAGCCACGGCTATCTTGCACATCGCCTTGTACGGTAACACCAGCTTATATTTAATTTTATACATTAAGAATTAATAACAATTTGTAATACTTAGTAACCTTAATTTTGCATTACCTGGCCTTACTAATCGTTAAAAGAATCACACGTACCCTGGGATAAGAGATAAACAAAAATTATATTTAAATTGTATTATACAGAACTAGTCCATTAACAAATCGATTCAGCATTGTACGATCGATATTACGATCAAATAAACTGTGAAGAATACTGTTGGAAGTTAAAAGTAATATAAATAAAGAATCCTTCTTGTATGTAATGATGTTCTGTGTTATTGTAGAATAGGTATTATATTTTGATGGGGAAGTAATTTACAGATAAAGAAGTTGGTTAAACTATCAAGTGAAACTAACTAACCTATAAAAATAAGTCAATTACGAATAGCAGCGCTTGCTGTAGACAGCTGGTGGAACGAGAGAGTGCTGAACTAACGTATTCCTTTCGCCACATTTGAATTAATTTAAATCATTTGGACCAAATAGGGTTGGAGAGAATTACCGAATTATTAACTAAGATACCTGTAATATAGAGTTATTCTATGGTAAAACACTTATTAATTGATCAACACAGGGCTATGTTCAACATAAGAGTTGCAGCAATGATAAAATAGAATAAATTTTTTTATTAATATTGAGTTGCAGTAGGTCGCATCTACAATAACATAATAAACTTTTCCTTAAAATATCATTAATAACAACAAATCGATCATACATAAGTAACAACAAGACAGTAAATGAGATTTGTTACAAATTGGCGCTCAACGAGTGGGCTTTAGTTAAATAAAAAATTAGGCTATTACTTAACTGGAGCAGGCAACTATTAGAGGCACAGGAATGCATACTAGAGGTGTTTCTAAAAGGATGGAGAAGGAGCAAGAAATGGAAAAAGACAGACGGGAGGAAGAAGCAGAAATAGTTACAGACGTTGAAAAGGAACAACAGGCGGGTGACAAGGAGAAAGCCAGAGGTGATATGGATTTACTAAAACTATGGGAATTAATTAAAGAAGATTCCAAGAAACAGAAGGAAGCCAATGATGAAAATTATAAATGAATGGAGGAACAGAATAAACAAACTAAAGAAAATTTTAGGAAAGAAAATGAGAACACTAATGAGAGTTCAAGACAAATTAAAGAGGATAATAGACAAACTAATGAAAAAATGGACAGTATCAAAGAAGATAATAGACAAACTAATGAAAAAATAGACAGTATCAAAGAAGATAATAGACAAACTAATGAAAAAATAGACAGTATCAAAGAAGATAATAGACAAACTAATGAAAAAATATACAGTATCAACGAAAACTCAAAGAAACAAAATGAAATTTTGAGTGAGAACTTAATCAAACTAATGAATGAGAAGTTTGACAAAAATAAAGAGGAAAATGATGAGAATAACCGGCTGATAAATGAAAGTTTAAACCAAATTAATGAAAAGTTTGACAGGAATGACGAGAGTTTGAGACAGATTCAGGACGATAACAAACTAATGAACGAAAAAATTGAGGAAAACAATAAACGAATGAAAGAAGATCTTAAGAAAATCAATGAGGACAACCTTATACAAATCAATGAGAGAATTGAGCATTCTAACAAGGAATTAAGGGAAACTGTTAATAAACAGAATGGAGTATTAAGACAAGCTCTCAATAAGAAAATCGAGGACGTCAGTGAGGCAATCAGCCAGAAGGTAGGTAAGAACAACGGCAAAAGAAAACAGGAGATAGCTGAAACAAATAGAAAACTGACAGTGACCGATGAAGCTGTTACACGAAATAGGGCTGAACTAGAGGTCAAGATAGGCCAGATAGAAGAAGAAAACCGGGTTCAAGTGGAATCACTACGAACAGATTTCGGAAACCAGCATCGAAACCTAGATACGGTCGTAAACGAAGTACAGGAACAAGGACAACATAACCAGGAGAGAATCGAGAACCTCCAACGGTCAGCTGACAACCGACCGATCACTGTTCCATACACACAACCTATAGACAACCGGGAAACCATCAACTTTAAGTCGTACAAGAGAAACCCAATGGAATTCTTGGAACGGGTCGGCGAACAACTAATGAGAATTGGTGAAAACAGGTGGCCAGTAATTCGTAGTTACCTGGACGAACATTTCAAGGAAACCTATGATAACTGGTGGACAGCCACCAGGCACGACATCCGAAGCTACGAAGAATTTAAGATGGCATTTAAAGCCATGTACTGGTCAGACGCCACCCAGAACGTAGTAAGGGAGAGCATCAGCTATGGAAGGTATGACGCCAGCAGAGGGACAACGCTCACCGCCTACTTCCTTGGAAACGTGTGTGTGGCGAGACACCTTGAACCAAAAATCCCGGAGGAAATCATCGTCACCAGGCTAGCATACTACTATGATAACGGAATATCAATAGCACGATCAGGTGGACAGATAAAAACGATACAGGCCATGTCAACGCTATTGGAAGAGCACGAGCGTGAGGTGCATTATAGGAGTCGGCAGAGAAACGACCGGTACGAGAGCAGGGATATCCCAGACTACAACAACAGAAACAATAACAATAACAACCATGAGACGCATAACCGGCCGAACTATAATGGCAGGCCAGGTAATTATGGTAATGAGACATACCAACGGCAAAACAACAACAACAGCCAAAGGAACAACAGAAACAATTACGAGAATAGACAGAATATTCCTAACAACCAATATAACTGGTCGTACAACCCGAATTACCAGAATCAGAACACAAACAACCGGAATTATAATAACAATAACCGCAACCCGAACAACCAAAATCAAAACTACAGGAGAGTTAATTATGTGGGGACGGACAATAGCGGTAACGGGAGAGCATACTACCAAGGACGTCGGAGTTTTAATAGGCACACCGACTGGAACCAAGATAACAATAATGATAGAAGAGATACTAGGACTAATGGAGGCAGGAGTCGGAGTCAGGAGGACTACCGCCGAGTTAACTACGAAGAGGACCGTCAACGGCCGGAACCCAGGTCAACGGGAAATGAAAATAATCAAACAACCAAACCGGCAGAGGAGACGGAAAAAAAAAAAAATTCAAAAAGCATGTAAGGACAACTTACTCAAGGTATTTTGAAACAATATAATATAAAATAAAAAGACTAAAACCCCAAAATTCAAAAAGCATGTAAGAAACAACTTACTAAATATTTATTCAGGAACAATATGATTTAAAAAAACTATGTAAGGACAACTTACTTAAGATATTTCACAACAATTTGATTTAATAAACAGTAAAACACCAAGAGTATGTAAGAACAGATTATTAAATAATATTTATAAAGAATTGATTTAAAATGAAATAACAGGAAAAAATAATATTTTTGATGGTAACAAACAGAAGAATAAATAAATAAATAAAAACAATTGATCGTAATGTGCTCAAATAAGAAGAATAACGAATAATTTAATGACTACAATGAAGCTGAAGGAGTATAATAATTAATACAACAATAATTTAGAATTTCTCGAATTGAAGATTATATAAGAAGAAATGATATGGAGAAAATATGTCACAAGAAGGAAAGTCAAAAGGATTTTAAAATAATGCCTATCAATAATGTTATATGCTATTAGTTAATGATAAAGAAGAAGGAATCAAGAAGAAAAAGAAATATATAATTAAATGCAAACAGCAACAGTATGAAGAATCCCAAAAGTGTTTAGTATTAGTCGCTAATCAACTACTTGTAATCTTTTTATTATAACGAATTGACCGTAGAAATGTTCCGGCAATAATTTTCCTGAGCAGGGATGATGTTCCCCTGGTCTCAGAAGGTGTAAGGATGGACAGCGGAGTTATGGACCCAAAAGTGGCCACCCGACTGGAACCACCGCATAGGATAGGGAAAAATGTTAGAGAAATTGAATATTTAAGGGATAATAATTATAAAATAGCTGAAAAGAGTGATATTAGATTCCAGAAGTATAGATGAAGAAAATAGAAGGAAGATAGCAGACAGAAGCTTAATTGAGAAAGCAAATTTATAGAAGTAAATAAAAAAATAAGTGTTAAAACAAGTTTTTTATGATTAGTGTGACCAGTCCTTATCAAGTAAAATGTGGAAGTACCACTACCCAGAGAAATAAATAATTGATGAATTTGCCTCCAAGAGAGAGAGAGTTGAGTAGGAAAACAGCAATTACCATTAACCGAATAACAGGTATATAACCAAACGGAAATAAAAAATACTATGAGTAAAAGGATAACCTGATCAGGGACGAACTATAAGTTTATTTTTACTAAACTTCATTGAGCCAAAAATAAACTTCTTTCGAAGGGGGAGTATTATGTAAGGTAACAGAGTTGAGGTCCCCGACGTTACATAAAAAACTATGTAAATATGATTTAAAACAATGCCCAAAGCCTGTTATAATTAAATACAAGAGGGCCCATCTCACCTGAAGATTGCATTAGAGGTACATAGTACGGTTACTAAGTAATTAAAACATCAAAAGTGTACCTAAATCTAAAATATGTAATGAGTAGTATGAGATGTAAAACATAAACATTGTGTCTAATGGAATGAGTTTAATGTGTAGTAGTTGAGTATAATATACTGTTCGATTAATAGTTAATGTGTTATAAAATGTACTTGGTGTTGTGCTGTAGCATGATATAGTGTTTACAGGATATTTATTTTATGTTTTGTGGATAGTAAGTGTGGAGCTGTTGCTTTAAAGAAGTACTTAGTCAGTGGTACTCCTTTTATTTATGTTAAAATTGTATTTAAATAATTAAGTATAAGTACATGTATTAGGTATGATATTACGTTAAATGAATTTACTTTAATTGATTAATGAAGATGTTTAAAATAATGTTTGTAAACTTGGCCAGGAAGGCAATAAGTGTTAATAAGTTGGCAAGTAGTTCTTATAGTTATGTTAAAAAACAATGAAGGGTTCAATTATGAACTAAATAATATAATGAATTGAAACCAGGAAATTAAAATTGATGTAAGTGGCCATAAGACAGTGACTATTTGTACAGTAGGTCAGGTAAAGAAAAATTAAGTTAAAAACAAACTAAATTATAACAGGTGTAAGAAAACCAATAGGCCTAAATTTGATATTTGTAAAAGGAAATTAATACCTTTTTAATAAGTCCAGTCAGATGAAACTATAGTAAAATATATATGGTTTAATAAGGCAGATTAAGTGAGAGTTTTATGTGATTTGGTGTAATTCCAAGCATGGAGTATTTTATTTAAAAAGAGTAGTAATATTTTTTCTAATTCTGGCTCTAGGATATCAAATATTATCCAATGACAGAAAGTAATGGTTGTTAGGGTAACTAAAATGCAAGAAATCTTGTTGATTTCAACATTCGATTGTTATATGCTAATGGGTGAAGTTAAATTAATACGAATCCAGAAGAGAATTTAAAAAAACCTAACATTCGATTGTTATATGCTATTGAAAACAGTTGAGTAGGCGAATTTAAACATAAAATAAAATAAAAAGGAATAAATCTAATATCTTAAAGCCAATCCATTCAAACAAAACTGATGAATAATTACTAGAGTTCGGGAAATATAATTATACACATCCCAAAGATAGCGGAATTACTAATTTCTTCTTCAAACTAATTCCATTAGAAATAATGATGAACCCGATTTACAACTGAACCAAGATACTTATTGAATGAACAAGCAATCAAAATTAATACAATTATAAACCAAATATACACAAGAACCTTTGGTATTGGAGACACGAACCTCACTTCCAAGAGATTGAAGAAATTATAATACTACACCAATTCCACTGGGACCGGCAACCACAAGGATCGCGAAGAAGGACGAAGAACGGAAGAATTCCTGTTACACGCCGGGACATCAACTTTCAACCTTTATTGATAATCTGGACACATTTTCTAGTGAAAAGTAACCTCATCACAACGTCTTCATGCAGTTGTAAACAGCCACGGCTATCTTGCACATCGCCTTGTACGGTAACACCAGCTTATATTTAATTTTATACATTAAGAATTAATAACAATTTGTAATACTTAGTAACCTTAATTTTGCATTACCTGGCCTTACTAATCGTTAAAAGAATCACACGTACCCTGGGATAAGAGATAAACAAAAATTATATTTAAATTGTATTATACAGAACTAGTCCATTAACAAATCGATTCAGCATTGTACGATCGATATTACGATCAAATAAACTGTGAAGAATACTGTTGGAAGTTAAAAAGTAATATAAATAAAGAATCCTTCTTGTATGTAATGATGTTCTGTGTTATTGTAGAATAGGTATTATATTTTGATGGGGAAGTAATTTACAGATAAAGAAGTTGGTTAAACTATCAAGTGAAACTAACTAACCTATAAAAATAAGTCAATTACGAATAGCAGCGCTTGCTGTAGACAGCTGGTGGAACGAGAGAGTGCCGAACTAACGTATTCCTTTCGCCACATTTGAATTAATTTAAATCATTTGGACCAAATAGGGTTGGAGAGAATTACCGAATTATTAACTAAGATACCTGTAATATAGAGTTATTCTATGGTAAAACACTTATTAATTGATCAACACAGGGCTATGTTCAACATAAGAGTTGCAGCAATGATAAAATAGAATAAATTTTTTTATTAATATTGAGTTGCAGTAGGTCGCATCTACAATAACATAATAAACTTTTCCTTAAAATATCATTAATAACAACAAATCGATCATACATAAGTAACAACAAGACAGTAAATGAGATTTGTTACAAATTGGCGCTCAACGAGTGGGCTTTAGTTAAATAAAAAATTAGGCTATTACTTAACTGGAGCAGGCAACTATTAGAGGCACAGGAATGCATACTAGAGGTGTTTCTAAAAGGATGGAGAAGGAGCAAGAAATGGAAAAAGACAGACGGGAGGAAGAAGCAGAAATAGTTACAGACGTTGAAAAGGAACAACAGGCGGGTGACAAGGAGAAAGCCAGAGGTGATATGGATTTACTAAAACTATGGGAATTAATTAAAGAAGATTCCAAGAAACAGAAGGAAGCCAATGATGAAAATTATAAATGAATGGAGGAACAGAATAAACAAACTAAAGAAAATTTTAGGAAAGAAAATGAGAACACTAATGAGAGTTCAAGACAAATTAAAGAGGATAATAGACAAACTAATGAAAAATGGACAGTATCAAAGAAGATAATAGACAAACTAATGAAAAAATAGACAGTATCAAAGAAGATAATAGACAAACTAATGAAAAAATAGACAGTATCAAAGAAGATAATAGACAAACTAATGAAAAAATATACAGTATCAACGAAAACTCAAAGAAACAAAATGAAATTTTGAGTGAGAACTTAATCAAACTAATGAATGAGAAGTTTGACAAAAATAAAGAGGAAAATGATGAGAATAACCGGCTGATAAATGAAAGTTTAAACCAAATTAATGAAAAGTTTGACAGGAATGACGAGAGTTTGAGACAGATTCAGGACGATAACAAACTAATGAACGAAAAAATTGAGGAAAACAATAAACGAATGAAAGAAGATCTTAAGAAAATCAATGAGGACAACCTTATACAAATCAATGAGAGAATTGAGCATTCTAACAAGGAATTAAGGGAAACTGTTAATAAACAGAATGGAGTATTAAGACAAGCTCTCAATAAGAAAATCGAGGACGTCAGTGAGGCAATCAGCCAGAAGGTAGGTAAGAACAACGGCAAAAGAAAACAGGAGATAGCTGAAACAAATAGAAAACTGACAGTGACCGATGAAGCTGTTACACGAAATAGGGCTGAACTAGAGGTCAAGATAGGCCAGATAGAAGAAGAAAACCGGGTTCAAGTGGAATCACTACGAACAGATTTCGGAAACCAGCATCGAAACCTAGATACGGTCGTAAACGAAGTACAGGAACAAGGACAACATAACCAGGAGAGAATCGAGAACCTCCAACGGTCAGCTGACAACCGACCGATCACTGTTCCATACACACAACCTATAGACAACCGGGAAACCATCAACTTTAAGTCGTACAAGAGAAACCCAATGGAATTCTTGGAACGGGTCGGCGAACAACTAATGAGAATTGGTGAAAACAGGTGGCCAGTAATTCGTAGTTACCTGGACGAACATTTCAAGGAAACCTATGATAACTGGTGGACAGCCACCAGGCACGACATCCGAAGCTACGAAGAATTTAAGATGGCATTTAAAGCCATGTACTGGTCAGACGCCACCCAGAACGTAGTAAGGGAGAGCATCAGCTATGGAAGGTATGACGCCAGCAGAGGGACAACGCTCACCGCCTACTTCCTTGGAAACGTGTGTGTGGCGAGACACCTTGAACCAAAAATCCCGGAGGAAATCATCGTCACCAGGCTAGCATACTACTATGATAACGGAATATCAATAGCACGATCAGGTGGACAGATAAAAACGATACAGGCCATGTCAACGCTATTGGAAGAGCACGAGCGTGAGGTGCATTATAGGAGTCGGCAGAGAAACGACCGGTACGAGAGCAGGGATATCCCAGACTACAACAACAGAAACAATAACAATAACAACCATGAGACGCATAACCGGCCGAACTATAATGGCAGGCCAGGTAATTATGGTAATGAGACATACCAACGGCAAAACAACAACAACAGCCAAAGGAACAACAGAAACAATTACGAGAATAGACAGAATATTCCTAACAACCAATATAACTGGTCGTACAACCCGAATTACCAGAATCAGAACACAAACAACCGGAATTATAATAACAATAACCGCAACCCGAACAACCAAAATCAAAACTACAGGAGAGTTAATTATGTGGGGACGGACAATAGCGGTAACGGGAGAGCATACTACCAAGGACGTCGGAGTTTTAATAGGCACACCGACTGGAACCAAGATAACAATAATGATAGAAGAGATACTAGGACTAATGGAGGCAGGAGTCGGAGTCAGGAGGACTACCGCCGAGTTAACTACGAAGAGGACCGTCAACGGCCGGAACCCAGGTCAACGGGAAATGAAAATAATCAAACAACCAAACCGGCAGAGGAGACGGAAAAAAAAAAAAATTCAAAAAGCATGTAAGGACAACTTACTCAAGTTATTTTGAAACAATATAATATAAAATAAAAAGACTAAAACCCCAAAATTCCAAAAAGCATGTAAGAAACAACTTACTAAATATTTATTCAGGAACAATATGATTTAAAAAAACTATGTAAGGACAACTTACTTAAGATATTTCACAACAATTTGATTTAATAAATAGTAAAACACCAAGAGTATGTAAGAACAGATTATTAAATAATATTTATAAAGAATTGATTTAAAATGAAATAACAGGAAAAAATAATATTTTTGATGGTAACAAACAGAAGAATAAATAAATAAATAAAAACAATTGATCGTAATGTGCTCAAATAAGAAGAATAACGAATAATTTAATGACTACAATGAAGCTGAAGGAGTATAATAATTAATACAACAATAATTTAGAATTTCTCGGAATTGAAGATTATATAAGAAGAAATGATATGGAGAAAATATGTCACAAGAAGGAAAGTCAAAAGGATTTTAAAATAATGCCTATCAATAATGTTATATGCTATTAGTTAATGATAAAGAAGAAGGAATCAAGAAGAAAAAGAAATATATAATTAAATGCAAACAGCAACAGTATGAAGAATCCCAAAAGTGTTTAGTATTAGTCGCTAATCAACTACTTGTAATCTTTTTATTATAACGAATTGACCGTAGAAATGTTCCGGCAATAATTTTCCTGAGCAGGGATGATGTTCCCCTGGTCTCAGAAGGTGTAAGGATGGACAGCGGAGTTATGGACCCAAAAGTGGCCACCCGACTGGAACCACCGCATAGGATAGGGAAAAATGTTAGAGAAATTGAATATTTAAGGGATAATAATTATAAAATAGCTGAAAAGAGTGATATTAGATTCCAGAAGTATAGATGAAGAAAATAGAAGGAAGATAGCAGACAGAAGCTTAATTGAGAAAGCAAATTTATAGAAGTAAATAAAAAAATAAGTGTTAAAACAAGTTTTTTATGATTAGTGTGACCAGTCCTTATCAAGTAAAATGTGGAAGTACCACTACCCAGAGAAATAAATAATTGATGAATTTGCCTCCAAGAGAGAGAGAGTTGAGTAGGAAAACAGCAATTACCATTAACCGAATAACAGGTATATAACCAAACGGAAATAAAAAATACTATGAGTAAAAGGATAACCTGATCAGGGACGAACTATAAGTTTATTTTTACTAAACTTCATTGAGCCAAAAATAAACTTCTTTCGAAGGGGGAGTATTATGTAAGGTAACAGAGTTGAGGTCCCCGACGTTACATAAAAAACTATGTAAATATGATTTAAAACAATGCCCAAAGCCTGTTATAATTAAATACAAGAGGGCCCATCTCACCTGAAGATTGCATTAGAGGTACATAGTACGGTTACTAAGTAATTAAAACATCAAAAGTGTACCTAAATCTAAAATATGTAATGAGTAGTATGAGATGTAAAACATAAACATTGTGTCTAATGGAATGAGTTTAATGTGTAGTAGTTGAGTATAATATACTGTTCGATTAATAGTTAATGTGTTATAAAATGTACTTGGTGTTGTGCTGTAGCATGATATAGTGTTTACAGGATATTTATTTTATGTTTTGTGGATAGTAAGTGTGGAGCTGTTGCTTTAAAGAAGTACTTAGTCAGTGGTACTCCTTTTATTTATGTTAAAATTGTATTTAAATAATTAAGTATAAGTACATGTATTAGGTATGATATTACGTTAAATGAATTTACTTTAATTGATTAATGAAGATGTTTAAAATAATGTTTGTAAACTTGGCCAGGAAGGCAATAAGTGTTAATAAGTTGGCAAGTAGTTCTTATAGTTATGTTAAAAAACAATGAAGGGTTCAATTATGAACTAAATAATATAATGAATTGAAACCAGGAAATTAAAATTGATGTAAGTGGCCATAAGACAGTGACTATTTGTACAGTAGGTCAGGTAAAGAAAAATTAAGTTAAAAACAAACTAAATTATAACAGGTGTAAGAAAACCAATAGGCCTAAATTTGATATTTGTAAAAGGAAATTAATACCTTTTTAATAAGTCCAGTCAGATGAAACTATAGTAAAATATATATGGTTTAATAAGGCAGGTTAAGTGAGAGTTTTATGTGATTTGGTGTAATTCCAAGCATGGAGTATTTTATTTAAAAAGAGTAGTAATATTTTTTCTAATTCTGGCTCTAGGATATCAAATATTATCCAATGACAGAAAGTAATGGTTGTTAGGGTAACTAAAATGCAAGAAATCTTGTTGATTTCAACATTCGATTGTTATATGCTAATGGGTGAAGTTAAATTAATACGAATCCAGAAGAGAATTTAAAAAAACCTAACATTCGATTGTTATATGCTATTGAAAACAGTTGAGTAGGCGAATTTAAACATAAAATAAAATAAAAAGGAATAAATCTAATATCTTAAAGCCAATCCATTCAAACAAAACTGATGAATAATTACTAGAGTTCGGGAAATATAATTATACACATCCCAAAGATAGCGGAATTACTAATTTCTTCTTCAAACTAATTCCATTAGAAATAATGATGAACCCGATTTACAACTGAACCAAGATACTTATTGAATGAACAAGCAATCAAAATTAATACAATTATAAACCAAATATACACAAGAACCTTTGGTATTGGAGACACGAACCTCACTTCCAAGAGATTGAAGAAATTATAATACTACACCAATTCCACTGGGACCGGCAACCACAAGGATCGCGAAGAAGGACGAAGAACGGAAGAATTCCTGTTACACGCCGGGACATCAACTTTCAACCTTTATTGATAATCTGGACACATTTTCTAGTGAAAAGTAACCTCATCACAACGTCTTCATGCAGTTGTAAACAGCCACGGCTATCTTGCACATCGCCTTGTACGGTAACACCAGCTTATATTTAATTTTATACATTAAGAATTAATAACAATTTGTAATACTTAGTAACCTTAATTTTGCATTACCTGGCCTTACTAATCGTTAAAAGAATCACACGTACCCTGGGATAAGAGATAAACAAAAATTATATTTAAATTGTATTATACAGAACTAGTCCATTAACAAATCGATTCAGCATTGTACGATCGATATTACGATCAAATAAACTGTGAAGAATACTGTTGGAAGTTAAAAAGTAATATAAATAAAGAATCCTTCTTGTATGTAATGATGTTCTGTGTTATTGTAGAATAGGTATTATATTTTGATGGGGAAGTAATTTACAGATAAAGAAGTTGGTTAAACTATCAAGTGAAACTAGCTAACCTATAAAAATAAGTCAATTACGAATAGCAGCGCTTGCTGTAGACAGCTGGTGGAACGAGAGAGTGCCGAACTAACGTATTCCTTTCGCCACATTTGAATTAATTTAAATCATATGGACCAAATAGGGTTGGAGAGAATTACCGAATTATTAACTAAGATACCTGTAATATAGAGTTATTCTATGGTAAAACACTTATTAATTGATCAACACAGGGCTATGTTCAACATAAGAGTTGCAGCAATGATAAAATAGAATAAATTTTTTTATTAATATTGAGTTGCAGTAGGTCGCATCTACAATAACATAATAAACTTTTCCTTAAAATATCATTAATAACAACAAATCGATCATACATAAGTAACAACAAGACAGTAAATGAGATTTGTTACAAATTGGCGCTCAACGAGTGGGCTTTAGTTAAATAAAAAATTAGGCTATTAC
Organism: Magicicada septendecula; assembly: GCA_034769895.1. Taxonomy (NCBI): domain Eukaryota; kingdom Metazoa; phylum Arthropoda; class Insecta; order Hemiptera; family Cicadidae; genus Magicicada; species Magicicada septendecula. The sequence goes on along the minus strand of CM068367.1, from coordinate 794,362,855 downwards.
TTAACTGGAGCAGGCAACTATTAGAGGCACAGGAATGCATACTAGAGGTGTTTCTAAAAGGATGGAGAAGGAGCAAGAAATGGAAAAAGACAGACGGGAGGAAGAAGCAGAAATAGTTACAGACGTTGAAAAGGAACAACAGGCGGGTGACAAGGAGAAAGCCAGAGGTGATATGGATTTACTAAAACTATGGGAATTAATTAAAGAAGATTCCAAGAAACAGAAGGAAGCCAATGATGAAAATTATAAATGAATGGAGGAACAGAATAAACAAACTAATGAAAATTTTAGGAAAGAAAATGAGAACACTAATGAGAGTTTAAGACAAATTAAAGAGGATAATAGACAAACTAATGAAAAAATAGACAGTATCAAAGAAGATAATAGACAAACTAATGAAAAAATAGACAGTATCAAAGAAGATAATAGACAAACTAATGAAAAAATAGACAGTATAAAAGAAGATAATAGACAAACTAATGAAAAAATATACAGTATCAACGAAAACTCAAAGAAACAAAATGAAATTTTGAGTGAGAACTTAATCAAACTAATGAATGAGAAGTTTGACAAAAATAAAGAGGAAAATGATGAGAATAACCGGCTGATAAATGAAAGTTTAAACCAAATTAATGAAAAGTTTGACAGGAATGACGAGAGTTTGAGACAGATTCAGGACGATAACAAACTAATGAACGAAAAAATTGAGGAAAACAATAAACGAATGAAAGAAGATCTTAAGAAAATCAATGAGGACAACCTTATACAAATCAATGAGAGAATTGAGCATTCTAACAAGGAATTAAGGGAAACTGTTAATAAACAGAATGGAGTATTAAGACAAGCTCTCAATAAGAAAATCGAGGACGTCAGTGAGGCAATCAGCCAGAAGGTAGGTAAGAACAACGGCAAAAGAAAACAGGAGATAGCTGAAACAAATAGAAAACTGACAGTGACCGATGAAGCTGTTACACGAAATAGGGCTGAACTAGAGGTCAAGATAGGCCAGATAGAAGAAGAAAACCGGGTTCAAGTGGAATCACTACGAACAGATTTCGGAAACCAGCATCGAAACCTAGATACGGTCGTAAACGAAGTACAGGAACAAGGACAACATAACCAGGAGAGAATCGAGAACCTCCAACGGTCAGCTGACAACCGACCGATCACTGTTCCATACACACAACCTATAGACAACCGGGAAACCATCAACTTTAAGTCGTACAAGAGAGACCCAATGGAATTCTTGGAACGGGTCGGCGAACAACTAATGAGAATTGGTGAAAACAGGTGGCCAGTAATTCGTAGTTACCTGGACGAACATTTCAAGGAAACCTATGATAACTGGTGGACAGCCACCAGGCACGACATCCGAAGCTACGAAGAATTTAAGATGGCATTTAAAGCCATGTACTGGTCAGACGCCACCCAGAACGTAGTAAGGGAGAGCATCAGCTATGGAAGGTATGACGCCAGCAGAGGGACAACGCTCACCGCCTCACCGCCTACTTCCTTGGAAACGTGTGTGTGGCGAGACACCTTGAACCAAAAATCCCGGAGGAAATCATCGTCACCAGGCTAGCATACTACTATGATAACGGAATATCAATAGCACGATCAGGTGGACAGATAAAAATGATACAGGCCATGTCAACGCTATTGGAAGAGCATGAGCGTGAGGTGCATTATAGGAGTCGGCAGAGAAACGACCGGTACGAGAGCAGGGATATCCCAGACTACAACAACAGAAACAATAACAATAACAACCATGAGACGCATAACCGGCCGAACTATAATGGCAGGCCAGGTAATTATGGTAATGAGACATACCAACGGCAAAACAACAACAACAGCCAAAGGAACAACAGAAACAATTACGAGAATAGACAGAATATTCCTAACAACCAATATAACTGGTCGTACAACCCGAATTACCAGAATCAGAAGACAAACAACCGGAATTATAATAACAATAACCGCAACCCGAACAACCAAAATCAAAACTACAGGAGAGTTAATTATGTGGGGACGGACAATAGCGGTAACGGGAGAGCATACTACCAAGGACGTCGGAGTTTTAATAGGCACACCGACTGGAACCAAGATAACAATAATGATAGAAGAGATACTAGGACTAATGGAGGCAGGAGTCGGAGTCAGGAGGACTACCGCCGAGTTAACTATGAAGAGGACCGTCAACGGCCGGAACCCAGGTCAACGGGAAATGAAAATAATCAAACAACCAAACCGGCAGAGGAGACGGAAAAAAAAAAAAAAAAAAAAATTCAAAAAGCATGTAAGGACAACTTACTCAAGTTATTTTGAAACAATATAATATAAAATAAAAAGACTAAAACCCCAAAATTCCAAAAAGCATGTAAGGACAACTTACTAAATATTTATTCAGGAACAATATGATTTAACAAAAACTATGTAAGGACAACTTACTTAAGATATTTCACAACAATTTGATTTAATAAACAGTAAAACACCAAGAGTATGTAAGAACAGATTATTAAATAATATTTATAAAGAATTGATTTAAAATGAAATAACAGGAAAAAATAATATTTTTGATGGTAACAAACAGAAGAATAAATAAATAAATAAAAACAATTGATGGTAATGTGCTCAAATAAGAAGAATAACGAATAATTTAATGACTACAATGAAGCTGAAGGAGTATAATAATTAATACAACAATAATTTAGAATTTCTCGGAATTGAAGATTATATAAGAAGAAATGATATGGAGAAAATATGTCACAAGAAGGAAAGTCAAAAGGATTTTAAAATAATGCCTATCAATAATGTTATATGCTATTAGTTAATGATAAAGAAGAAGGAATCAAGAAGAAAAAGAAATATATAATTAAATGCAAACAGCAACAGTATGAAGAATCCCAAAAGTGTTTAGTATTAGTCGCTAATCAACTACTTGTAATCTTTTATTATAACGAATTGACCGTAGAAATGTTCCGGCAATAATTTTCCTGAGCAGGGATGATGTTCCCCTGGTCTCAGAAGGTGTAAGGATGGACAGCGGAGTTATGGACCCAAAAGTGGCCACCCGACTGCAACCACCGCATAGGATAGGGAAAAATGTTAGAGAATTTGAATATTTAAGGGATAATAATTATAAAATAGCTGAAAAGAGTGATATTAGATTCCAGAAGTATAGATGAAGAAAATAGAAGGAAGATAGCAGACAGAAGCTTAATTGAGAAAGCAAATTTATAGAAGTAAATAAAAAAATAAGTGTTAAAACAAGTTTTTTATGATTAGTGTGACCAGTCCTTATCAAGTAAAATGTGGAAGTACCACTACCCAGAGAAATAAATAATTGATGAATTTGCCTCCAAGAGAGAGAGAGTTGAGTAGGAAAACAGCAATTACCATTAACCGAATAACAGGTATATAACCAAACGGAAATAAAAAATACTATGAGTAAAAGGATAACCTAATCAGGGACGAACTATAAGTTTATTTTTACTAAACTTCATTGAGCCAAAAATAAACTTCTTTCGAAGGGGGAGTATTATGTAAGGTAACAGAGTTGAGGTCCCCGACGTTACATAAAAAACTATGTAAATATGATTTAAAACAATGCCCAAAGCCTGTTATAATTAAATACAAGAGGGCCCATCTCACCTGAAGATTGCATTAGAGGTGCATAGTACGGTTACTAAGTAATTAAAACATCAAAAGTGTACCTAAATCTAAAATATGTAATGAGTAGTATGAGATGTAAAACATAAACATTGTGTCTAATGGAATGAGTTTAATGTGTAGTAGTTGAGTATAATATACTGTTCGATTAATAGTTAATGTGTTATAAAATGTACTTGGTGTTGTGCTGTAGCATGATATAGTGTTTACAGGATATTTATTTTATGTTTTGTGGATAGTAAGTGTGGAGCTGTTGCTTTAAAGAAGTACTTAGTCAGTGGTACTCCTTTTATTTATGTTAAAATTGTATTTAAATAATTAAGTATAAGTACATGTATTAGGTATGATATTACGTTAAATGAATTTACTTTAATTGATTAATGAAGATGTTTAAAATAATGTTTGTAAACTTGGCCAGGAAGGCAATAAGTGTTAATAAGTTGGCAAGTAGTTCTTATAGTTATGTTAAAAAACAATGAAGGGTTCAATTATGAACTAAATAATATAATGAATTGAAACCAGGAAATTAAAATTGATGTAAGTGGCCATAAGACAGTGACTATTTGTACAGTAGGTCAGGTAAAGAAAAATTAAGTTAAAAACAAACTAAATTATAACAGGTGTAAGAAAACCAATAGGCCTAAATTTGATATTTGTAAAAGGAAATTAATACCTTTTTAATAAGTCCAGTCAGATGAAACTATAGTAAAATATATATGGTTTAATAAGGCAGATTAAGTGAGAGTTTTATGTGATTTGGTGTAATTCCAAGCATGGAGTATTTTATTTAAAAAGAGTAGTAATATTTTTTCTAATTCTGGCTCTAGGATATCAAATATTATTCAATGACAGAAAGTAATGGTTGTTAGGGTAACTAAAATGCAAGAAATCTTGTTGATTTCAACATTCGATTGTTATATGCTAATGGGTGAAGTTAAATTAATACGAATCCAGAAGAGAATTTAAAAAAACCTAACATTCGATTGTTATATGCTATTGAAAACAGTTGAGTAGGCGAATTTAAACATAAAATAAAATAAAAAGGAATAAATCTAATATCTTAAAGCCAATCCATTCAAACAAAACTGATGAATAATTACTAGAGTTCGGGAAATATAATTATACACATCCCAAAGATAGCGGAATTACTAATTTCTTCTTCAAACTAATTCCATTAGAAATAATGATGAACCCGATTTACAACTGAACCAAGATACTTATTGAATGAACAAGCAATCAAAATTAATACAATTATAAACCAAATATACACAAGAACCTTTGGTATTGGAGACACGAACCTCACTTCCAAGAGATTGAAGAAATTATAATACTACACCAATTCCACTGGGACCGGCAACCACAAGGATCGCGAAGAAGGACGAAGAACGGAAGAATTCCTGTTACACGCCGGGACATCAACTTTCAACCTTTATTGATAATCTGGACACATTTTCTAGTGAAAAGTAACCTCATCACAACGTCTTCATGCAGTTGTAAACAGCCACGGCTATCTTGCACATCGCCTTGTACGGTAACACCAGCTTATATTTAATTTTATACATTAAGAATTAATAACAATTTGTAATACTTAGTAACCTTAATTTTGCATTACCTGGCCTTACTAATCGTTAAAAGAATCACACGTACCCTGGGATAAGAGATAAACAAAAATTATATTTAAATTGTATTATACAGAACTAGTCCATTAACAAATCGATTCAGCATTGTACGATCGATATTACGATCAAATAAACTGTGAAGAATACTGTTGGAAGTTAAAAAGTAATATAAATAAAGAATCCTTCTTGTATGTAATGATGTTCTGTGTTATTGTAGAATAGGTATTATATTTTGATGGGGAAGTAATTTACAGATAAAGAAGTTGGTTAAACTATCAAGTGAAACTAGCTAACCTATAAAAATAAGTCAATTACGAATAGCAGCGCTTGCTGTAGACAGCTGGTGGAACGAGAGAGTGCCGAACTAACGTATTCCTTTCGCCACATTTGAATTAATTTAAATCATATGGACCAAATAGGGTTGGAGAGAATTACCGAATTATTAACTAAGATACCTGTAATATAGAGTTATTCTATGGTAAAACACTTATTAATTGATCAACACAGGGCTATGTTCAACATAAGAGTTGCAGCAATGATAAAATAGAATAAATTTTTTTATTAATATTGAGTTGCAGTAGGTCGCATCTACAATAACATAATAAACTTTTCCTTAAAATATCATTAATAACAACAAATCGATCATACATAAGTAACAACAAGACAGTAAATGAGATTTGTTACAAATTGGCGCTCAACGAGTGGGCTTTAGTTAAATAAAAAATTAGGCTATTACTTAACTGGAGCAGGCAACTATTAGAGGCACAGGAATGCATACTAGAGGTGTTTCTAAAAGGATGGAGAAGGAGCAAGAAATGGAAAAAGACAGACGGGAGGAAGAAGCAGAAATAGTTACAGACGTTGAAAAGGAACAACAGGCGGGTGACAAGGAGAAAGCCAGAGGTGATATGGATTTACTAAAACTATGGGAATTAATTAAAGAAGATTCCAAGAAACAGAAGGAAGCCAATGATGAAAATTATAAATGAATGGAGGAACAGAATAAACAAACTAATGAAAATTTTAGGAAAGAAAATGAGAACACTAATGAGAGTTTAAGACAAATTAAAGAGGATAATAGACAAACTAATGAAAAAATAGACAGTATCAAAGAAGATGAAAAAAATAGTATCAAACAGTATCAAACTAATGAAAAAATAGACAGTATCAAAGAAGATAATAGACAAACTAATGAAAAAATATACAGTATCAACGAAAACTCAAAGAAACAAAACGAAATTTTGAGTGAGAACTTAATCAAACTAATGAATGAGAAGTTTGACAAAAATAAAGAGGAAAATGATGAGAATAACCGGCTGATAAATGAAAGTTTAAACCAAATTAATGAAAAGTTTGACAGGAATGACGAGAGTTTGAGACAGATTCAGGACGATAACAAACTAATGAACGAAAAAATTGAGGAAAACAATAAACGAATGAAAGAAGATCTTAAGAAAATCAATGAGGACAACCTTATACAAATCAATGAGAGAATTGAGCATTCTAACAAGGAATTAAGGGAAACTGTTAATAAACAGAATGGAGTATTAAGACAAGCTCTCAATAAGAAAATCGAGGACGTCAGTGAGGCAATCAGCCAGAAGGTAGGTAAGAACAACGGCAAAAGAAAACAGGAGATAGCTGAAACAAATAGAAAACTGACAGTGACCGATGAAGCTGTTACACGAAATAGGGCTGAACTAGAGGTCAAGATAGGCCAGATAGAAGAAGAAAACCGGGTTCAAGTGGAATCACTACGAACAGATTTCGGAAACCAGCATCGAAACCTAGATACGGTCGTAAACGAAGTACAGGAACAAGGACAACATAACCAGGAGAGAATCGAGAACCTCCAACGGTCAGCTGACAACCGACCGATCACTGTTCCATACACACAACCTGTAGACAACCGGGAAACCATCAACTTTAAGTCGTACAAGAGAAACCCAATGGAATTCTTGGAACGGGTCGGTGAACAACTAATGAGAATTGGTGAAAACAGGTGGCCAGTAATTCGTAGTTACCTGGACGAACATTTCAAGGAAACCTATGATAACTGGTGGACAGCCACCAGGCACGACATCCGAAGCTACGAAGAATTTAAGATGGCATTTAAAGCCATGTACTGGTCAGACGCCACCCAGAACGTAGTAAGGGAGAGCATCAGCTATGGAAGGTATGACGCCAGCAGAGGGACAACGCTCACCGCCTACTTCCTTGGAAACGTGTGTGTGGCGAGACACCTTGAACCAAAAATCCCGGAGGAAATCATCGTCACCAGGCTAGCATACCACTATGATAACGGAATATCAATAGCACGATCAGGTGGACAGATAAAAACGATACAGGCCATGTCAACGCTATTGGAAGAGCACGAGCGTGAGGTGCATTATAGGAGTCGGCAGAGAAACGACCGGTACGAGAGCAGGGATATCCCAGACTACAACAACAGAAACAATAACAATAACAACCATGAGACGCATAACCGGCCGAACTATAATGGCAGGCCAGGTAATTATGGTAATGAGACATACCAACGGCAAAACAACAACAACAGCCAAAGGAACAACAGAAACAATTACGAGAATAGACAGAATATTCCTAACAACCAATATAACTGGTCGTACAACCCGAATTACCAGAATCAGAACACAAACAACCGGAATTATAATAACAATAACCGCAACCCGAACAACCAAAATCAAAACTACAGGAGAGTTAATTATGTGGGGACGGACAATAGCGGTAACGGGAGACCATACTACCAAGGACTTCGGAGTTTTAATAGGCACACCGACTGGAACCAAGATAACAATAATGATAGAAGAGATACTAGGACTAATGGAGGCAGGAGTCGGAGTCAGGAGGACTACCGCCGAGTTAACTACGAAGAGGACCGTCAACGGCCGGAACCCAGGTCAACGGGAAATGAAAATAATCAAACAACCAAACCGGCAGAGACGGAAAAAAAAAAAAAAAAAAAATTCAAAAAGCATGTAAGGACAACTTACTCAAGTTATTTTGAAACAATATAATATAAAATAAAAAGACTAAAACCCCAAAATTCCAAAAAGCATGTAAGGACAACTTACTTAAGATATTTCACAACAATTTGATTTAATAAACAGTAAAACACCAAGAGTATGTAAGAACAGATTATTAAATAATATTTATAAAGAATTGATTTAAAATGAAATAACAGGAAAAAATAATATTTTTGATGGTAACAAACAGAAGAATAAATAAATAAATAAAAACAATTGATGGTAATGTGCTCAAATAAGAAGAATAACGAATAATTTAATGACTACAATGAAGCTGAAGGAGTATAATAATTAATACAACAATAATTTAGAATTTCTCGGAATTGAAGATTATATAAGAAGAAATGATATGGAGAAAATATGTCACAAGAAGGAAAGTCAAAAGGATTTTAAAATAATGCCTATCAATAATGTTATATGCTATTAGTTAATGATAAAGAAGAAGGAATCAAGAAGAAAAAGAAATATATAATTAAATGCAAACAGCAACAGTATGAAGAATCCCAAAAGTGTTTAGTATTAGTCGCTAATCAACTACTTGTAATCTTTTTATTATAACGAATTGACCGTAGAAATGTTCCGGCAATAATTTTCTTGAGCAGGGATGATGTTCCCCTGGTCTCAGAAGGTGTAAGGATGGACAGCGGAGTTATGGACCCAAAAGTGGCCACCCGACTGGAACCACCGCATAGGATAGGGAAAAATGTTAGAGAAATTGAATATTTAAGGGATAATAATTATAAAATAGCTGAAAAGAGTGATATTAGATTCCAGAAGTATAGATGAAGAAAATAGAAGGAAGATAGCAGACAGAAGCTTAATTGAGAAAGCAAATTTATAGAAGTAAATAAAAAAATAAGTGTTAAAACAAGTATTTTATGATTAGTGTGACCAGTCCTTATCAAGTAAAATGTGGAAGTACCACTACCCAGAGAAATAAATAATTGATGAATTTGCCTCCAAGAGAGAGAGAGTTGAGTAGGAAAACAGCAATTACCATTAACCGAATAACAGGTATATAACCAAACGGAAATAAAAAATACTATGAGTAAAAGGATAACCTGATCAGGGACGAACTATAAGTTTATTTTTACTAAACTTCATTGAGCCAAAAATAAACTTCTTTCGAAGGGGGAGTATTATGTAAGGTAACAGAGTTGAGGTCCCCGACGTTACATAAAAAACTATGTAAATATGATTTAAAACAATGCCCAAAGCCTGTTATAATTAAATACAAGAGGGCCCATCTCACCTGAAGATTGCATTAGAGGTGCATAGTACGGTTACTAAGTAATTAAAACATCAAAAGTGTACCTAAATCTAAAATATGTAATGAGTAGTATGAGATGTAAAACATAAACATTGTGTCTAATGGAATGAGTTTAATGTGTAGTAGTTGAGTATAATATACTGTTCGATTAATAGTTAATGTGTTATAAAATGTACTTGGTGTTGTGCTGTAGCATGATATAGTGTTTACAGGATATTTATTTTATGTTTTGTGGATAGTAAGTGTGGAGCTGTTGCTTTAAAGAAGTACTTAGTCAGTGGTACTCCTTTTATTTATGTTAAAATTGTATTTAAATAATTAAGTATAAGTACATGTATTAGGTATGATATTACGTTAAATGAATTTACTTTAATTGATTAATGAAGATGTTTAAAATAATGTTTGTAAACTTGGCCAGGAAGGCAATAAGTGTTAATAAGTTGGCAAGTAGTTCTTATAGTTATGTTAAAAAACAATGAAGGGTTCAATTATGAACTAAATAATATAATGAATTGAAACCAGGAAATTAAAATTGATGTAAGTGGCCATAAGCCAGTGACTATTTGTACAGTAGGTCAGGTAAAGAAAAATTAAGTTAAAAACAAACTAAATTATAACAGGTGTAAGAAAATCAATAGGCCTAAATTTGATATTTGTAAAAGGAAATTAATACCTTTTTAATAAGTCCAGTCAGATGAAACTATAGTAAAATATATATGGTTTAATAAGGCAGATTAAGTGAGAGTTTTATGTGATTTGGTGTAATTCCAAGCATGGAGTATTTTATTTAAAAAGAGTAGTAATATTTTCTAATTCTGGCTCTAGGATATCAAATATTATCCAATGACAGAAAGTAATGGTTGTTAGGGTAACTAAAATGCAAGAAATCTTGTTGATTTCAACATTCGACTGTTATATGCTAATGGGTGAAGTTAAATTAATACGAATCCAGAAGAGAATTTAAAAAAACCTAACATTCGATTGTTATATGCTATTGAAAACAGTTGAGTAGGCGAATTTAAACATAAAATAAAATAAAAATGAATAAATCTAATATCTTAAAGCCAATCCATTCAAACAAAACTGATGAATAATTACTAGAGTTCGGGAAATATAATTATACACATCCCAAAGATAGCGGAATTACTAATTTCTTCTTCAAACTAATTCCATTAGAAATAATGATGAACCCGATTTACAACTGAACCAAGATACTTATTGAATGAACAAGCAATCAAAATTAATACAATTATAAACCAAATATACACAAGAACCTTTGGTATTGGAGACACGAACCTCACTTCCAAGAGATTGAAGAAATTATAATACTACACCAATTCCACTGGGACCGGCAACCACAAGGATCGCGAAGAAGAACGAAGAACGGAAGAATTCCTGTTACACGCCGGGACATCAACTTTCAACCTTTATTGATAATCTGGACACATTTTCTAGTGAAAAGTAACCTCATCACAACGTCTTCATGCAGTTGTAAACAGCCACGGCTATCTTGCACATCGCCTTGTACGGTAACACCAGCTTATATTTAATTTTATACATTAAGAATTAATAACAATTTGTAATACTTAGTAACCTTAATTTTGCATTACCTGGCCTTACTAATCGTTAAAAGAATCACACGTACCCTGGGATAAGAGATAAACAAAAATTATATTTAAATTGTATTATACAGAACTAGTCCATTAACAAATCGATTCAGCATTGTACGATCGATATTACGATCAAATAAACTGTGAAGAATACTGTTGGAAGTTAAAAAGTAATATAAATAAAGAATCCTTCTTGTATGTAATGATGTTCTGTGTTATTGTAGAATAGGTATTATATTTTGATGGGGAAGTAATTTACAGATAAAGAAGTTGGTTAAACTATCAAGTGAAACTAACTAACCTATAAAAATAAGTCAATTACGAATAGCAGCGCTTGCTGTAGACAGCTGGTGGAACGAGAGAGTGCCGAACTAACGTATTCCTTTCGCCACATTTGAATTAATTTGAATCATACGGACCAAATAGAGTTGGAGAGAATTACCGAATTATTAACTAAGATACCTGTAATATAGAGTTATTCTATGGTAAAACACTTATTAATTGATCAACACAGGGCTATGTTCAACATAAGAGTTGCAGCAATGATAAAATAGAATAAATTTTTTTATTAATATTGAGTTGCAGTAGGTCGCATCTACAATAACATAATAAACTTTTCCTTAAAATATCATTAATAACAACAAATCGATCATACATAAGTAACAACAAGACAGTAAATGAGATTTGTTACAATATGAATACAATAAAATTTACCTCTTTTATCCATCTAGTGGTTTTTCCTTTTTATATTTCACTATGCATTTCTGGACATATGTCCCATCTTCAGGTGTAATCCCTCAGTGAAGTTCGTCAGATAAGTAAAACAAATTACATATAATTTACACACGTCGTAAATAAATAAAAATATATGAACACAGAACACCACGGTGTTGTTGGTGCGCATCATGGTAACACTATAATCGACTGTTATGCTTATATTGTTATTGACCATGCACTACGGACCTCGTCTTGTAATCTTATCGCTGTGTCGTATAGAGAATTGGACTGAAAGTTCAGCTGTTCATTCAGCACGACTTCTTTGGTGTTTTCATTTTTAAAGGTCTTATATATTTCGAACTCCTCGACAGCACTCATATATCTGCCTTTTTTATATATAAAGAAGGATAGAAAGTTAGTCTTGAAATCAGTCTAATTATGATTAATGTCCATCAAATTACGTTGTAACATTGCGGTTCTGATCGCTGTTGTTCAAGCCCCACGATGGAAGGCAATCTGTAACGTAACGCAGTGAGGTACAGTAGAGTTATATTATATGCCCCACGTTGTATGCGTCAATTCTGTAACGTAGCGGTTTTTCTAGAGTTAGTAGCGAAAACTTTGTATGTGGCTTATTGGGTGTTCGTCTTATTTAATTAAGCTCCCAATATTGTTATGCGCCAATCTTGTAACATCTCGGTTTGAGATATTAAAGTTTCCGCCTCTCCGCAGTCGCCACTTATGAACTATAATAACTGACGTTTTTTAAAAAAAATAAATAAAGGATTTTTTAATGTGTTACTCAATCTAAATAGAAATCGAGAGTGTGTGATTTGGGGTCAAGGAGGGAAGTTGTTCAGCCTTATGAAGAAGAGAGAGTAAGTACCAATTATTTACACTCGGCTTAGACGATTTAGGATTTTTTCAAATTGTTCGCTGTGATTTAAATCAGCTGATTGTGAGATAAGTTTCTACGCTTAGTTCAACCATCCTACACTGTAGCAAAATTTGATCCGATGTGTTGATTTCTTCTGTTTTTGTGCTGAAATCTATTACAATTACCCACTACAAAAATTATAACACACTTTATTATTCAAGATTATTTTTCAATAATATTATTTATTGATATTATTGGTTTTTGTTTCCTGCCACCAAAATACAAGTATCACAATTAATCTTTCCTTAAATAAAACATAATCTCGACTTCACAGAGTAAACATGGAATTGTCTAAAGAGAAAAACATATATGGTTTTGTTTACCAAATTTTACACTATTTTAAAAAACATCAATTAATATATAATTCTTAATAATTCCCCAGGGTTCAGGGTAAGTTCTTTTAGTTACGAGAGTGTCAGAAATGGATAATTACTAAGCTTTACAAATACCGAAAAAATATTAAATAAATTTGTTTATTTTTCGTTTAGTATGTAGTTCCAGGAATGTCCGTAAGAGAGCAGCGTGCGTTTGTTTACTTTAAAAACACATGTGATTAAATGACTATTTTGTGTTCTATATCCACGTTCGGAATGCGTTTTCTTCTCGAACTATTAAACGAAATGTTTATATTACCTCGCTCCGTATGGTTCTTACTGGAATGAAGCTTTTTCTCTGGTGAGGTCCGTCTTGCGTTATAATTTCCTTACCGTCTGGCGCATTTTCGATAGTCAACTAGAACTATGGCGAAACCAGGTTGAATCATCAGAAGGTTTTCTTTCACTGATTATTAAGGAGTATAACCATTTAATTTTGATAAATCATGGATGATTATATAGTGGTCATGTTGCTTGTTAATTTTGTATTAATTTTCACTCCTCCAAAGTTCCAGAAAAGGTTATTTTATTATAATTGTAGTAGCATCATTTCGTCAACTCTATGGTTTTATTCCCAATTTTTATTATTAACAATACTTGTTATTTCCGTCACTCTTAGTAACCCATAGTATTTTTATTATACAGGCAGTTTGTAATTATTATAAATTTATATTTTATTTACCGAAAAATAATTCTTTTCCATTCCGGTTTCTTTATTAATTTGGGTCACATAATAAGTTTTTGTTCATTTTCTTATGACCTTGTATATAAGTATTTGATAATTTTATTATCTTTAAATAAATTTATATATATTATTTATTAGTCTCTCATAGTATTCCTACACTGCACTACTTCCTGCTGCCATTTCCCTCATAGTATTATTTTAATTTTTTATTATCCTTTGATATTTAAATTTTTATATTTTTTTTCTTTTTTTAAAACTAACCCTGGGTTATCCTATATTATAACACAAATATTTTAAAAAATATAACATTAACTTATGTATAACAATTGGTTGTCCATACAATATAAATATTACAATAAATAAATAAAATACAAAATCAGTTAGTAGTATTATAGTCTACTCTCATGGTTTTATAATGCCCAAACCTACAGCACAGTTCTGTAATAAGTTACCTTCACTTTCACCTTTTACCTCAATGGGTACACTATAACGCACTTGTCACTGTATATCACTCGAATTGTTTATCATGTTTAGTGATATACTTTAATTTAGAGCTAGTTATAGGTTACCCATTTCTGACCTTTATGTTATCATGATTTAATTTATTGGGACCGGGTTATATAACGTTACATAAAGCCCCCCCACTAGAACAAATTTATTTTGGTATTACTTGTTTATTAAAATAAATTTTTGATTATTTCCATTCTCTTAATAGTCTTGGTTTTATCTTCATAATAGTGTTTCATTTCAAACTGGTTATAAACTGACTGGTAATTCACACTGGTGGTAATTGCTGTTTTCTTACTTAACTCTCTCTCTCTTGGAGGCAAATTCATCAATTATTTATTTCTGGGTAGTGGTACTTCCACATTTTATTTGATAAGGACTGGTCACACTAATCATATTAAACTTGTTTTAACACTCGTTTCTATTTACTTCTATAAATTATCTTTATCAATTAAGCTTCGGTCTGCTATCTTCCTTATATTTTCTTCATCTATACTTCTGGAATCTAATATCACTCTTTACAGCTATTTTATAATTATTATCCCTTAAATATTCAATTTCCCTAACATTTTTCCCTATCTTGTGCGGTGGTACCAGTCGGGTGGCCACTCTGGGTCCATTCTCCGCTGTCCATCCTTACACCTTCTGAGACCAGGGGAACATCATCCCTGCTCATAAAAATTATTGCCGGAACATTTCTACGGTCAATACATAAAAATAACAAACTTATAAGTAGTAGTCAATTAGCGACTAGTACTAAACACTTTTGGGATTCTTCATACTGTAGCTGTTTGCATTTATTTATATATTTCTTCTTCTCCTTGATTCCTTCTTCTTTTCCATTAACTAATAGCATATAACATTATTGATAGGCCTTATGTTAAAATACTTTTGACTTTACTTCTTGTGACATATTTCTCCGTATCATTTCTTCTTATATAATCTTCAATTCCGAGAAATTCTAATTATTGTATTAATTATCATCCTCCTTCAGTTTCATTGAAGTCATTAAATTATTCTTTATTCTTCTTATCTGAGCACATTACCATCAATTGTTTTTGTTCATTTAATTTTTCTTCTGTTTGTTACCATTAAAAATATTACTTTTTCCCATTATTTCAGTTTAAATCAGTTATTTATAATTAAATTATATAATCTGCTCTTACATTTTCTTGGTTTAATATTCATTTTTAAAGTATCCAAGTCACTGTATTAAATAAATAATTGCTTATCTAATCCGTCGAGTGACTTACTTGTAATTCCGCTTGACGCGTTTCAGGGCATATGCCCCATCTTCAGAATAATTCCTCTTCACAGAACGTCAGACATTAAGATTAAAATGTAATAAATTAAAATTAAAATCCATGGTTAAAATATTAACTCGTCAAAATATTAAAATATACTAAATGCACAGAGGAGCACGCACTATCACAACATGAGTTCACTTCGCGTTATAGTCGGTGTACACCGCCGCGATGTTACTCGCGCAACCGATGATGAGTGCGCGAGTAACATCGCGGCGGTGTACACCGACTATAACGCGAAGTGAACTCATGTTGTGATAGTGCGTGCTCCTCTGTGCATTTAGTATATTTTAATATTTTGACGAGTTAATATTTTAACCATGGATTTTAATTTTAATTTATTACATTTTAATCTTAATGTCTGACGTTCTGTGAAGAGGAATTATTCTGAAGATGGGGCATATGCCCTGAAACGCGTCAAGCGGAATTACAAGTAAGTCACTCGACGGATTAGATAAGCAATTATTTATTTTCTTGGTGTTTTGTCTTTTTATTTTAAATTATATGTTCGAAATAACTTGAGTAAGATGTCCTTACATGCTTTTAGAATTTTGGGGTTTTATCCTCTTCATTTTAAATTATATTGTTTCGAAATAACTTGAGTAAGATGTCCTTACATGCTTTTAGAATTTTGGGGTTTTATCCTCTTCATTTTAAATTATATTGTTTCGAAATAACTTGAGTAAGATGTCCTTACATGCTTTTAGAATTTTGGGGTTTTAGTCTCTTCAATACTTTTTCTCAATATTTCATTTAACATTAGTTTAACCATTTTCAGTATCATTCACAACACGGATTGATCCACTCGTATATTTTTCCCGTGGATTCTGTTGATTAAACTTGTCAATAAAATTCGCTATTGGATTGCCCCATTGCGGATCACTACCATACATTTCAATATTATCGTATGTATATAGCCTCTCATCTTTATTACTGGGACCAGGATTAGACCCTTGATTTTTCCCATGGTCAACTCGTTTGTCCACTTTTCTTTGTTGCTGTTCATCGGGTCTCCTCGAATCCCTCTCATCAGCCATTAGATAATTTACTTGGGCTTGATTAGTTCCCTGATTGTCATTTGGTGGATATCCCGAAGGTATGTCCCTATTTCTATCTCCACTTCTGGACCTCCTATATTCGTCATGATCATTCCATTGTTGTCTGTTGTAGTTGTTTCTCTCATCTCTTCGATCATAATTTTGTCTCTGGTTAAAATACGGACGTCTTCCTTGGTAACTATTACTGTAATAATTGTTATTAGCATGTACATAATTGACTCTAGGTCGATTATCTCTAGGTGGTTCATTCTTCCGCTCCTCGGTATTCCCTGACCTCCATCTACTTCTCCTATAATAAGATTCCTGTTCATAATTTTCTAGTAGCGTTTCCATGCCTCCAATAGTTTTTATTTGTCCACTTAAGCGTGCACTAATGATCTTCTCTTCGAAATGATACGCCATTTTGGTCACTAGACACTCTTCAGGTATCTTAGGGTCTAAATACTTTGCGATACACACCTTCCCCAAAAAGTAAGCAGTAGGTGTTTGTCCCACTGTACAGTCATACCTACCATGACAGATATCATCCCTAATAATGTTTTGTACTGACTCTGACCAGTACTTAAGTTTGAACATTGTTTTGAAACCCCCATAATCACACACCTCGTTCCTAATTGCTGTCCACCAATTATCATTGATATTTTTGAACGATTCGTCTAATAGACCTTTTATCATATTCCATCGATTCTCCTTTGATCTGTTCAAAATTTCGTCTACTCTCCCTAAAAATTCAAGTGGGTTTCTGCGATAATCCCGAAAGTTTACACTTTCCTTACTATCTGGATAAACATGATGACTGCTGCATGCAGATCTAGCACTTATTCTATCTACATCACATTGAAAATTGGTTTGTATTTGTTGCAAACTATCTAATTTCTCTGCTTGGCTATCACACTGATTTTTTACCTTCTCTACCGTTTTATGAAACTCTGAAAATTTACAGTTCAGACTGCTTTTGATACCATCTAATTGGTCATTGTTTTCTTGTCGTATGGCCATTACACGAACTTGATTATTTTGTTCTTCCTTTTCCATTCGGGCATCGAATCCTGTTTTAATTAGTTCCGTTTTTTCTTCTGTTTTATCCAACCTTTGATTGGTTTCTATTAATTTCTTCTCTGCCTCTTCCTTATATTCATCTACCCTTTGGCTTAGCATATTACTGACTAGTTCAATTTTACTCTCAAGATTTTCTCTTAACTCCTTATTGAAATTCTCCATTTTCCCCTCAAATTGTTTTAAGTTTTCTTCGTTTATTTTCTCAATTTGTTTTAAACTGTCCCTCAAGGTTTCATTCTGTTTCCTTGAGTTCTCATCTATTTTATCAAATTTTTCCTTCTGTTCCTTAAATTGTTCTGCCATAAATTTCATCATGTCTTGCCAATTAGGTTCTTCTCTGGCTACCGCTTTGTCTGGTTGGTCCCCTTGGGCATCCTCTTCAATTATTTCCGTTTCCGTGTCCATAACTACTTCGGTTTCTTCTGTATTACCTGTCTGTTGGTCCATTTCACTGTCCGTGACTAATTCTATTTCTTGTTCCTGTCCACCTTCTTCCTTCTCCTTCTCTTCTGCCCTCTTCTTCGATTTGCCTCGGGTATTATGCATTTCTTGTATTCTCATAACTGCCAACGATAATTAGATTTTTTGGTATATATTTTTATTAAATATCAAAATTCTTTTCTAATTACCGCCCTTTTACGTTGAGCGCCAATTCTGTAACGTACTGCTTAAGAGGCGTCCACCACTTACGAGTGTATTGCAATTACAGGTTTCGTTAATTCAGCCCCACAGTTGTACGCCAATTCTGTAACGTTGTGGTTCTGATCGCTGTTGTTCAAGCCCCGCGATGGAAGCCAATCTGTAACGTAACGCAGTGAGGTACAGTAGAGTTATATTATATGCCCCACGTTGTATGCGTCAATTCTGTAACGTAGCGGTTTTTCTAGAGTTAGTAGCGAAAACTTTGTATGTGGCTTATTGGGTGTTCGTCTTATTTAATTAAGCTCCCAATATTGTTATGCGCCAATCTTGTAACGTCTCGGTTTGAGATATTAAAGTTTCCGCCTCTCCGCAGTCGCCACTTATGAATTATAATAACTGACGTTTTTTAAAAATAATAAATAAAGGATTTTTTAATGTGTTACTCAATCTAAATAGAAATCGAGAGTGTGTGATTTGGGGTCAAGGAGGGAAGTTGTTCAGCCTTATGAAGAAGAGAGAGTAAGTACCAATTATTTACACTCGGCTTAGACGATTTCGGATTTTTTCAAATTGTTCGCCGTGATTTAAATCAGCTGATTGTGAGATAAGTTTCTACGCTTAGTTCAACCATCCTACACTGTAGCAAAATTTGATCCGATGTGTTGATTTCTTCTGTTTTTGTGCTGAAATCTATTACAATTACCCACTACAAAAATTATAACACACTTTATTATTCAAGATTATTTTTCAATAATATTATTTATTGATATTATTGGTTTTTGTTTCCTGCCACCAAAATACAAGTATCACAATTAATCTTTCCTTAAATAAAACATAATCTCGACTTCACAGAGTAAACATGGAATTGTCTAAAGAGAAAAACATATATGGTTTTGTTTACCAAATTTTACACTATTTTAAAAAACATCAATTAATATATAATTCTTAATAATTCCCCAGGGTTCAGGGTAAGTTCTTTTAGTTACGAGAGTGTCAGAAATGGATAATTACTAAGCTTTACAAATACCGAAAAAATATTAAATAAATTTGTTTATTTTTCGTTTAGTATGTAGTTCCAGGAATGTCCGTAAGAGAGCAGCGTGCGTTTGTTTACTTTAAAAACGCATGTGATTAAATGACTATTTTGTGTTCTATATCCACGTTCGGAATGCGTTTTCTTCTCGAACTATTAAACGAAATGTTTATATTACCTCGCTCCGTATGGTTCTTACTGGAATGAAGCTTTTTCTCTGGTGAGGTCCGTCTTGCGTTATAATTTCCTTACCGTCTGGCGCATTTTCGATAGTCAACTAGAACTATGGCGAAACCAGGTTGAATCATCAGAAGGTTTTCTTTCACTGATTATTAAGGAGTATAACCATTTAATTTTGATAAATCATGGATGATTATATAGTGGTCATGTTGCTTGTTAATTTTGTATTAATTTTCACTCCTCCAAAGTTCCAGAAAAGGTTATTTTATTATAATTGTAGTAGCATCATTTCGTCAACTCTATGGTTTTATTCCCAATTTTTATTATTAACAATACTTGTTATTTCCGTCACTCTTAGTAACCCATAGTATTTTTATTATACAGGCAGTTTGTAATTATTATAAATTTATATTTTATTTACCGAAAAATAATTCTTTTCCATTCCGGTTTCTTTATTAATTTGGGTCACATAATAAGTTTTTGTTCATTTTCTTATGACCTTGTATATAAGTATTTGATAATTTTATTATCTTTAAATAAATTTATATATATTATTTATTAGTCTCTCATAGTATTCCTACACTGCACTACTTCCTGCTGCCATTTCCCTCATAGTATTATTTTAATTTTTTATTATCCTTTGATATTTAAATTTTTATATTTTTTTTCTTTTTTTAAAACTAACCCTGGGTTATCCTATATTATAACACAAATATTTTAAAAAATATAACATTAACTTATGTATAACAATTGGTTGTCCATACAATATAAATATTACAATAAATAAATAAAATACAAAATCAGTTAGTAGTATTATAGTCTACTCTCATGGTTTTATAATGCCCAAACCTACAGCACAGTTCTGTAATAAGTTACCTTCACTTTCACCTTTTACCTCAATGGGTACACTATAACGCACTTGTCACTGTATATCACTCGAATTGTTTATCATGTTTAGTGATATACTTTAATTTAGAGCTAGTTATAGGTTACCCATTTCTGACCTTTATGTTATCATGATTTAATTTATTGGGACCGGGTTATATAACGTTACATAAAGCCCCCCCACTAGAACAAATTTATTTTGGTATTACTTGTTTATTAAAATAAATTTTTGATTATTTCCATTCTCTTAATAGTCTTGGTTTTATCTTCATAATAGTGTTTCATTTCAAACTGGTTATAAACTGACTGGTAATTCACACTGGTGGTAATTGCTGTTTTCTTACTTAACTCTCTCTCTCTTGGAGGCAAATTCATCAATTATTTATTTCTGGGTAGTGGTACTTCCACATTTTATTTGATAAGGACTGGTCACACTAATCATATTAAACTTGTTTTAACACTCGTTTCTATTTACTTCTATAAATTATCTTTATCAATTAAGCTTCGGTCTGCTATCTTCCTTATATTTTCTTCATCTATACTTCTGGAATCTAATATCACTCTTTACAGCTATTTTATAATTATTATCCCTTAAATATTCAATTTCCCTAACATTTTTCCCTATCTTGTGCGGTGGTACCAGTCGGGTGGCCACTCTGGGTCCATTCTCCGCTGTCCATCCTTACACCTTCTGAGACCAGGGGAACATCATCCCTGCTCATAAAAATTATTGCCGGAACATTTCTACGGTCAATACATAAAAATAACAAACTTATAAGTAGTAGTCAATTAGCGACTAGTACTAAACACTTTTGGGATTCTTCATACTGTAGCTGTTTGCATTTATTTATATATTTCTTCTTCTCCTTGATTCCTTCTTCTTTTCCATTAACTAATAGCATATAACATTATTGATAGGCCTTATGTTAAAATACTTTTGACTTTACTTCTTGTGACATATTTCTCCGTATCATTTCTTCTTATATAATCTTCAATTCCGAGAAATTCTAATTATTGTATTAATTATCATCCTCCTTCAGTTTCATTGAAGTCATTAAATTATTCTTTATTCTTCTTATCTGAGCACATTACCATCAATTGTTTTTGTTCATTTAATTTTTCTTCTGTTTGTTACCATTAAAAATATTACTTTTTCCCATTATTTCAGTTTAAATCAGTTATTTATAATTAAATTATATAATCTGCTCTTACATTTTCTTGGTTTAATATTCATTTTTAAAGTATCCAAGTCACTGTATTAAATAAATAATTGCTTATCTAATCCGTCGAGTGACTTACTTGTAATTCCGCTTGACGCGTTTCAGGGCATATGCCCCATCTTCAGAATAATTCCTCTTCACAGAATGTCAGACATTAAGATTAAAATGTAATAAATTAAAATTAAAATCCATGGTTAAAATATTAACTCGTCAAAATATTAAAATATACTAAATGCACAGAGGAGCACGCACTATCACAACATGAGTTCACTTCGCGTTATAGTCGGTGTACACCGCCGCGATGTTACTCGCGCAACCGATGATGAGTGCGCGAGTAACATCGCGGCGGTGTACACCGACTATAACGCGAAGTGAACTCATGTTGTGATAGTGCGTGCTCCTCTGTGCATTTAGTATATTTTAATATTTTGACGAGTTAATATTTTAACCATGGATTTTAATTTTAATTTATTACATTTTAATCTTAATGTCTGACGTTCTGTGAAGAGGAATTATTCTGAAGATGGGGCATATGCCCTGAAACGCGTCAAGCGGAATTACAAGTAAGTCACTCGACGGATTAGATAAGCAATTATTTATTTTCTTGGTGTTTTGTCTTTTTATTTTAAATTATATGTTCGAAATAACTTGAGTAAGATGTCCTTACATGCTTTTAGAATTTTGGGGTTTTATCCTCTTCATTTTAAATTATATTGTTTCGAAATAACTTGAGTAAGATGTCCTTACATGCTTTTAGAATTTTGGGGTTTTATCCTCTTCATTTTAAATTATATTGTTTCGAAATAACTTGAGTAAGATGTCCTTACATGCTTTTAGAATTTTGGGGTTTTAGTCTCTTCAATACTTTTTCTCAATATTTCATTTAACATTAGTTTAACCATTTTCAGTATCATTCACAACACGGATTGATCCACTCGTATATTTTTCCCGTGGATTCTGTTGATTAAACTTGTCAATAAAATTCGCTATTGGATTGCCCCATTGCGGATCACTACCATACATTTCAATATTATCGTATGTATATAGCCTCTCATCTTTATTACTGGGACCAGGATTAGACCCTTGATTTTTCCCATGGTCAACTCGTTTGTCCACTTTTCTTTGTTGCTGTTCATCGGGTCTCCTCGAATCCCTCTCATCAGCCATTAGATAATTTACTTGGGCTTGATTAGTTCCCTGATTGTCATTTGGTGGATATCCCGAAGGTATGTCCCTATTTCTATCTCCACTTCTGGACCTCCTATATTCGTCATGATCATTCCATTGTTGTCTGTTGTAGTTGTTTCTCTCATCTCTTCGATCATAATTTTGTCTCTGGTTAAAATACGGACGTCTTCCTTGGTAACTATTACTGTAATAATTGTTATTAGCATGTACATAATTGACTCTAGGTCGATTATCTCTAGGTGGTTCATTCTTCCGCTCCTCGGTATTCCCTGACCTCCATCTACTTCTCCTATAATAAGATTCCTGTTCATAATTTTCTAGTAGCGTTTCCATGCCTCCAATAGTTTTTATTTGTCCACTTAAGCGTGCACTAATGATCTTCTCTTCGAAATGATACGCCATTTTGGTCACTAGACACTCTTCAGGTATCTTAGGGTCTAAATACTTTGCGATACACACCTTCCCCAAAAAGTAAGCAGTAGGTGTTTGTCCCACTGTACAGTCATACCTACCATGACAGATATCATCCCTAATAATGTTTTGTACTGACTCTGACCAGTACTTAAGTTTGAACATTGTTTTGAAACCCCCATAATCACACACCTCGTTCCTAATTGCTGTCCACCAATTATCATTGATATTTTTGAACGATTCGTCTAATAGACCTTTTATCATATTCCATCGATTCTCCTTTGATCTGTTCAAAATTTCGTCTACTCTCCCTAAAAATTCAAGTGGGTTTCTGCGATAATCCCGAAAGTTTACACTTTCCTTACTATCTGGATAAACATGATGACTGCTGCATGCAGATCTAGCACTTATTCTATCTACATCACATTGAAAATTGGTTTGTATTTGTTGCAAACTATCTAATTTCTCTGCTTGGCTATCACACTGATTTTTTACCTTCTCT
Organism: Magicicada septendecula; assembly: GCA_034769895.1. NCBI lineage: Eukaryota > Metazoa > Arthropoda > Insecta > Hemiptera > Cicadidae > Magicicada > Magicicada septendecula. The sequence goes on along the minus strand of CM068367.1, from coordinate 794,338,941 downwards.
ACCGTTTTATGAAACTCTGAAAATTTACAGTTCAGACTGCTTTTGATACCATCTAATTGGTCATTGTTTTCTTGTCGTATGGCCATTACACGAACTTGATTATTTTGTTCTTCCTTTTCCATTCGGGCATCGAATCCTGTTTTAATTAGTTCCGTTTTTTCTTCTGTTTTATCCAACCTTTGATTGGTTTCTATTAATTTCTTCTCTGCCTCTTCCTTATATTCATCTACCCTTTGGCTTAGCATATTACTGACTAGTTCAATTTTACTCTCAAGATTTTCTCTTAACTCCTTATTGAAATTCTCCATTTTCCCCTCAAATTGTTTTAAGTTTTCTTCGTTTATTTTCTCAATTTGTTTTAAACTGTCCCTCAAGGTTTCATTCTGTTTCCTTGAGTTCTCATCTATTTTATCAAATTTTTCCTTCTGTTCCTTAAATTGTTCTGCCATAAATTTCATCATGTCTTGCCAATTAGGTTCTTCTCTGGCTACCGCTTTGTCTGGTTGGTCCCCTTGGGCATCCTCTTCAATTATTTCCGTTTCCGTGTCCATAACTACTTCGGTTTCTTCTGTATTACCTGTCTGTTGGTCCATTTCACTGTCCGTGACTAATTCTATTTCTTGTTCCTGTCCACCTTCTTCCTTCTCCTTCTCTTCTGCCCTCTTCTTCGATTTGCCTCGGGTATTATGCATTTCTTGTATTCTCATAACTGCCAACGATAATTAGATTTTTTGGTATATATTTTTATTAAATATCAAAATTCTTTTCTAATTACCGCCCTTTTACGTTGAGCGCCAATTCTGTAACGTACTGCTTAAGAGGCGTCCACCACTTACGAGTGTATTGCAATTACAGGTTTCGTTAATTCAGCCCCACAGTTGTACGCCAATTCTGTAACGTTGTGGTTCTGATCGCTGTTGTTCAAGCCCCGCGATGGAAGCCAATCTGTAACGTAACGCAGTGAGGTACAGTAGAGTTATATTATATGCCCCACGTTGTATGCGTCAATTCTGTAACGTAGCGGTTTTTCTAGAGTTAGTAGCGAAAACTTTGTATGTGGCTTATTGGGTGTTCGTCTTATTTAATTAAGCTCCCAATATTGTTATGCGCCAATCTTGTAACGTCTCGGTTTGAGATATTAAAGTTTCCGCCTCTCCGCAGTCGCCACTTATGAATTATAATAACTGACGTTTTTTAAAAATAATAAATAAAGGATTTTTTAATGTGTTACTCAATCTAAATAGAAATCGAGAGTGTGTGATTTGGGGTCAAGGAGGGAAGTTGTTCAGCCTTATGAAGAAGAGAGAGTAAGTACCAATTATTTACACTCGGCTTAGACGATTTCGGATTTTTTCAAATTGTTCGCCGTGATTTAAATCAGCTGATTGTGAGATAAGTTTCTACGCTTAGTTCAACCATCCTACACTGTAGCAAAATTTGATCCGATGTGTTGATTTCTTCTGTTTTTGTGCTGAAATCTATTACAATTACCCACTACAAAAATTATAACACACTTTATTATTCAAGATTATTTTTCAATAATATTATTTATTGATATTATTGGTTTTTGTTTCCTGCCACCAAAATACAAGTATCACAATTAATCTTTCCTTAAATAAAACATAATCTCGACTTCACAGAGTAAACATGGAATTGTCTAAAGAGAAAAACATATATGGTTTTGTTTACCAAATTTTACACTATTTTAAAAAACATCAATTAATATATAATTCTTAATAATTCCCCAGGGTTCAGGGTAAGTTCTTTTAGTTACGAGAGTGTCAGAAATGGATAATTACTAAGCTTTACAAATACCGAAAAAATATTAAATAAATTTGTTTATTTTTCGTTTAGTATGTAGTTCCAGGAATGTCCGTAAGAGAGCAGCGTGCGTTTGTTTACTTTAAAAACACATGTGATTAAATGACTATTTTGTGTTCTATATCCACGTTCGGAATGCGTTTTCTTCTCGAACTATTAAACGAAATGTTTATATTACCTCGCTCCGTATGGTTCTTACTGGAATGAAGCTTTTTCTCTGGTGAGGTCCGTCTTGCGTTATAATTTCCTTACCGTCTGGCGCATTTTCGATAGTCAACTAGAACTATGGCGAAACCAGGTTGAATCATCAGAAGGTTTTCTTTCACTGATTATTAAGGAGTATAACCATTTAATTTTGATAAATCATGGATGATTATATAGTGGTCATGTTGCTTGTTAATTTTGTATTAATTTTCACTCCTCCAAAGTTCCAGAAAAGGTTATTTTATTATAATTGTAGTAGCATCATTTCGTCAACTCTATGGTTTTATTCCCAATTTTTATTATTAACAATACTTGTTATTTCCGTCACTCTTAGTAACCCATAGTATTTTTATTATACAGGCAGTTTGTAATTATTATAAATTTATATTTTATTTACCGAAAAATAATTCTTTTCCATTCCGGTTTCTTTATTAATTTGGGTCACATAATAAGTTTTTGTTCATTTTCTTATGACCTTGTATATAAGTATTTGATAATTTTATTATCTTTAAATAAATTTATATATATTATTTATTAGTCTCTCATAGTATTCCTACACTGCACTACTTCCTGCTGCCATTTCCCTCATAGTATTATTTTAATTTTTTATTATCCTTTGATATTTAAATTTTTATATATTTTTTTCTTTTTTTAAAACTAACCCTGGGTTATCCTATATTATAACACAAATATTTTAAAAAATATAACATTAACTTATGTATAACAATTGGTTGTCCATACAATATAAATATTACAATAAATAAATAAAATACAAAATCAGTTAGTAGTATTATAGTCTACTCTCATGGTTTTATAATGCCCAAACCTACAGCACAGTTCTGTAATAAGTTACCTTCACTTTCACCTTTTACCTCAATGGGTACACTATAACGCACTTGTCACTGTATATCACTCGAATTGTTTATCATGTTTAGTGATATACTTTAATTTAGAGCTAGTTATAGGTTACCCATTTCTGACCTTTATGTTATCATGATTTAATTTATTGGGACCGGGTTATGTAACGTTACAACGTGTGTAATTTGACTTTGTTTTGTTAATGTCTTTAATGTACTATTTAAAATTTTTGGTAGGGTGTTACCGTAGTCTAATGATAATCTGACGTTTGTTTTAATTATCTGACAAACTTTACTGAGGGATTACATCTGAAGATGGGACATATGTCCATAAACACGTAATCAAATATACAAAGGAAAAGCCACTAAACGGATAAAAGTGGTAAATTATATTCTATTCCTATTATAATTGACAATGAAAATGAAACTGAGGAAGAAAATATTGGAGAGTTATTGAAGACTATTCCTGGCAGTTAAGGCATGAATGAAAATAAAAAACAAAAGTGGGTAAATTCTTATGAACACCATGAATTGATTGATCAGGACACAGGCAATGCTGTGTTGGGTATTGAGGACAAAGATGACAATGATGATGACAACCCTATCCCTGTCATCACTGCTGTAGAGGGATTCAAAGGCACAGAGGTAAGAAATTACAAAGCAGATATAGGAAAAAATTGTTCAGCATATAGACCTACTCAAACGTATTTTTGTGCACAGTAGAAATAAACAAAATTTTGTTACTGCTGTATTATACAGTATTTGAAACTGGATGGTAAAAAAATCTCCTTTTTTCAGATTGCATTGAATTTCGTTACACAGTGTGAGAAATTGACACCCTCTGATGTACTTCTCATTAACGCATTCACTCCTGATGACACACAATCCACTTGCCACACAAGCTGAGCTCAGACTAAACAAAAACATTTCACATACCACAGGTACTTGGAAGTGAGTACTGCGCTCCAGTTGCGAGACCCTAGCTACATGGCCCCGAGTAGTTAGCAGTGAATGGTGTGACATTGGGCAAAACAGTGATATGAAAAAAAGTGCAAATAAAGATTTCAGAATTTTTTCATCACACATATGATTTTGTACACAAAAGTATAAGTACTGTATGTTATGAAAAAAATATAGTAACACCACAAGCCATGCAATTAAAACAAATGAATTTTTGAGATTTTAGTGCATTTTTTGCCAAGATGTTAAACTGTATTACCTTGGATTACGGAAATGAGCTCAGACATCGTTATTTCTGACAATCGAGGTTTTACTGTATTGGTATAATAAAGTACACAACTACCAAAGTTTTCCCAGGTAACAACAATGTACACTCTACAAGAACTGGAGAAGAACTAAAAAAGAAAAAGTGAAATGTGATAGGGCAATTCAAGGTTCATTTTAAAAAATGAACATTAGGTGAAATTAATAACTAGAGATATATCAGACTACAAACTCAAATAGAAAAATTGGAGAAACAAGGTTTATGATATAAGGATGCAGAAAGTGAATCACAGAAATGCAAATGGGAATTAGAATGCAAAAAACTAACCTTAGCCGAAGGTAGGACACACATAGGTAATTCACACTTATTATCAGTCTACAAATAATGAAGTTGATGAAACAGGAAATGATGTATTTAATTATTTAAATCTATATACAGTAAGAGGTTGAAGTGTGTAATATACATGCATGATGTCAAGAGAAAGTTGGAAAGAGGATACATCACAAAAAAACAGTGTGACTATTTGTACTTAGGTAGAAAAAAGAAAGAGGGATCAGACTTATGAGCTTCCAAGACTTTGACTAAGTATAAAAAACCACTTCATAAGCAGCACTAAAAAAGCAGTAAAGACAGTTATCAGGACAAAACAAAGGAAAACAATGATTCCAATTTTGTCACAGTATCTAATAACACCTAAAATAATGCACACATTAAAAAATAAGTCATTAGTAGAAATGAGAAAGTGATGGGAATGTAGCCTTTCACTAAAGTTATTTTTGAACTTAATGAAGTGGTTCAGGTATGAACTTTACACCACTGTTCATTTAATTAAACTAGAGGAATAAATAATATGTACTAAATCTGTTGTATTTGCAACTAGCAAACAGAATATATATTTGTCTGAGGACACCCATATATATAGCTGTGAGTAGGACACCCATATTTATAAATATAAATAAACTTGCGGACACCAAACGTTTATAAATAGGGGTGTCCTACTCACAGCACTAGCCTTAACCACAGTTCAGTGGTCACTGACTACGAAACCTTTGTCAGTGTTTTGCAGCCTTCTGCACTGAAGATGGCATGGCTGAAACGTTTGCACCAAACAACATTGGACCATGGCCTTACAGCCTGGCAAGCTGAAGTTCTCATAGCATATATTGTTTGTTTACAAATTAACTGAAACGGAGATGATTAACAAAGTCAATAAGAAAAGTGAAAAGACTGTGTTACAAAAATTTAGAAAACACTTTTTAAATAACACTGTAATGATTGAAGAGGTAATATTAATAGTAAGGGTCTGACAATTCTGAACAAAATTTTTGTGTAAATACCAAATTGTTAATAAAGTTTATGGTGGTTGCTTTTGGAAAAATGAGAAATTAAAAAAAAAAAATCATTTATATTTAGCTAAAAATTAATTGTATCATACTACAATAAAATACCTGAATCAATACGACTAAAAGTTGAAACAGTATCTTCAACATGAACTACAGCATCATGCACACGAATATGATTACTATCTTCATTTGACATACTTGTGTCTGAAACAGAAGTTGATATATGTGTCTCTGAATTTGCTTTGGGGTGAATTTCCTCACTTAACTGAAACAATAGTGAAATCAGATTACTCATTTGTTTTTGTGTTAATATTAGTTAAGCCTGCATGGTTATGACAAAATTTAAGCTAACATAATAAAGTTAGAATTTCCTCACTTAACTGAAACAATAGTGAAATCAGATTACTCATTTGTTTTTGTGTTAATATTGGTTAAGCCTGCATGGTTATGACAAAATTTAAGCTAACATAATAAAGTTAGATCTAACGTAGATACCTTTTTTTATTTTACAACAAAAATATAATGATAATTTCATTAGTATTTAGTATATACAGTAAAATCTCCATTTAGCAGACACTCTGAAAAGCAGACAACTCTCTATAAAGGACAGTTCTGAAATTACCTTTCTTACCTTTTGTATTTTAATGGACGAGACTTTCACAATTAAAAATGGACACACACAGCCCACACTGCAAAATTTATGACCTTTATTTTCTCTATAACAGGCAAATCAGAGGCCAGCAAAATTCTTCAAACCATAATTAATGTAATGCTTATCATGGTACCAAACCTATGTGTTAACTACGAGAGGGCTTCAAACTACTGTATTTTGACTCCTTTCATCAAACTGCGATAAATTTTTTTTACTGTACAGTACTGGTATATTAAAGAAAGCTTGCTTTGGTACAAGACATAGTTTATCGTTTACTATTACCAGTGAAGGACATATTCTGTTACAGTACGGTAGTTTCAAAAATCTCTCACAAACACAAGTTTATAACGTTAAAAGAAAAAGTTGGTGTTATTTACCATTGATCAGTAATCATTTATGCAGGGTGATTCACAAAGATATGCAGAGATTTTAGGAGCTCATTCTACATGTAAAAATAAGAAAAAAAGTTCATATAAACATAGGTCCGAAAACGGTTCGTTAGCGAGTTACGGCTCGCGAACCAGTTCGCCCTGATTTCTGGTCCCACGGTAAAATGACGCCATACTAAAATCCGTGGGGTATAAAATGAAGGGTAAATTTGGTGGCTTCTTCTAGTTTTTGATCTGAAAATATTGTATAAAAGTGGTCCCAGACCTCTGTCTTAATTAGTTTCTAAGAAAAACTGGGTAAAACGCAAAAAAGTAGAATGGAAAAACACACATTTTTAGATTTGGGATAAAATAACTTCGTTAATTTGCTAATAAACAAATAAAAATGTCTAACTAACTTTGTAGAGAACTTAATTATGAGAAAACTGATATGTATAATGTCTATTAAAAGTAAGGACAAATTTGACTTTAATTAAAAACAAAACAGACCAAAATGCGCCAGAAGAGTGTTACAATTTATAGGAATGGCATTGTAAACTTTCGAAACACCTACACTTGGGCAGACAAAAACCCATGAGACTGCCCCCAAGACAGGACCAACATACTTTTTCATTTAATGTGTGGTGCGGTCTTCTTGGTGATAATCTCTTAGGCCAGTTTTTCTTACCACCAAGGCTTAATGGAAGACAATACTTACATTTTCTGCAAACGACTGCTGGAACTCTTGGAAGATATTCCACTTGCAGATAGAGTGCAGACATGGTTTTTGAATGATTGTGCATCTGCATCACTACTGTCGTAATTTGATGAACCATTTAAATAATACATTCGGTAAGCGATGGATTGGTCGAAACGGATAAACATTAATTTCTAGGTCTGTGTAGTGTGTACAGATCACTGTGTGCACCAGTCATAAAAAATACGTTTGTAAATGTTACCTGTTGAAAGCTTATTACAGGTTCATTAAATTATACTCATTAAACTGACTGTAATTCCAAGAGCCAATGTCACCTTTTGTATTCTGTTATTGTTTCTTAATATGTTTAACTATTCACTTATGTTCCTTTATTATCTTAATTGTTTAATCTAGATAAATTCATCAACTGGCCATAGATAGTATATAAAGAACTACTATAAGAGAATGGGGAGTGGAGACATTCTGATTATTATGGGTAGGGAGAAGGAGGCAAGCTCACAGTTTACTTAGCTTAGCTGAACTATATACATTTAAGTACTATGATAATTCCAAATAATGCTTACAAGAGGCAAACCCAACCCTAATCGACCCCAGTTGACGCTGGCAAGTTTCTCTTTTAGTACATCTGCAACTGGTGACACCAGGTTACTCTGAGGAAACAATGCTTTCCTGCAGCTCGGACATTTGTATCCTGCTGGTGCTGTAGTTGCAGGATGCTTTCTGGCATACTGGTCCATACACGCCCAATGGAAAACATCTGGTTTGGATAAAGTTTTGTAAATTTAATGGACATTTATTTAAAAAAATATAAAACAAAAATGAAATATTTGTACAGCTACATGAGAGTGTACAATTATAAGCTATAACGTCAATAACAAGCAAAGTATATTATTCATTAACTAGCAAAATTAACAAGCTTCATTTTTCACAAAATATATATTCATAAAAGATGGGCATTGTAATAACAAAAACAGGCCTACTTAATAATAAAAAACATACTAAAAAGAGCATCCACACACACACACACACACACACACACACAGACGTATAAACTACTAATTTTACAAAACAAAAGCAAAATTATGTGGTCCCCTTTCTTTAATAACACACTCATTTACTATTTTAACTTAAACACTTTATTCCAAACTTTTACAACATTATATAGCCTATACAAAATATATACTGCTGACATTAGAATTTCTTCTGTATTTAATTTTCACATAAAACGTAATATGCATATTCACCATAACATGCAAGTCGAACACAGTCTTCAGAAGCTAATTCTTTTCCACACAAGTAACAAAGACTGCTGTAGTCACTGTCTGAAAGCCACTGAATGTACGAGTTTACCACACACTATAAAAAAAAGGTAAATTTTAAGCGTAAAGCATATAAGTGAATATAACACTGTACATGCATGCACAGATTTATACAGAATTTAATACTTTAAACTATGCCCTTGCTGTACCTGTTGAATAACTCAACAACATAAATGTATATTTCAGTGACATGATAATTAACAAGAAACACAATATATCACATTATTAAATTTTCCATTAATTTTGCAAAATTCTGTACTGACTGCTGTAAAGACATGTATATTTTATGTGCACTAAAAACAAAAATTATTGGATATACTAAAATCACTTTTCAAACAAACATTTTTTAGTTGTGAAAAATTCCTGTTTTGTTTTAATGAAAAAAAAAAAAAACTTTCAAGTATACAAACTGAAACACACACACACAGAGTTAAATTTGTATTGCACACAATTTATTACAACATGTATAAATAACTAAAGATACTGAGGATACAGTCATAAAATGAACATATAACTTGCCTTAGGATGATTTGTAACCATGCAATATTCACAAACATTGACTCTATGGTCAAAGCAGAATTGATTTGTTATTTTTCGTTTTGGGCATTTACATAAACCCATTGTCCTGTTGAATAATGCTCCCTAAAAAGTTAAAAAGACTTCATATAAAAATTACTTTATATTAGTCAGCTTAAACCTATAGCTTACACCTTTTTCTCAGCTCCCCCTTTGTCACGCACACTTTTTAAAAAAATATTGTTGAACTGATCTAAAGTGAATTGAGATTGTGTTACTGAAAAACCTATATGCTTTAAACAGAATATCTAAAACACATAACAATAATCAAGTATAATTAAATTACTCTAGTAAAGTCTGTTGCATTGTTTACGAACGTAATAGTTTCGCTTATACTCATAATAAGTAATCAGACTTAATATGATTAATATATCTGCACAGGAATTGGTTGTACCCTGAACTCAATGGTACAAGCCTACAACTTACAGTTACTTGATGAAATCATCAACATTAAATCTGTGAAATGTGTGTCTAGGGCACAATAAGTTTTAAAAGCAGGCCCTATTTCACCAACAATATTTTTTATTTTTTAATACGAGCTGTACTTTTGTATGCACTGAAATACAAAAAAAATTAATGTTTGAGATTTCATTCCTTTTTCAACAAACAGTAACATCAAAAGTTACATTTTTGCAATCCTAACGCTTAACTTTATAAAATTATAATTTGACATGTAATAAGCATGTCATTTTTAAAGGATGTACGACAAACCAACATCCTGAGACATCAATATTTGTATAAATAACTGATCACAAAAATTGCTGAGTCATGATGCCATAACTTGTAAACAGGGAAATATAAAAATAAGTCATTTTACTTTATTAGGCCTACATATCTGGGCAATTACACGCTAAAATTATTTTTTGTATATGCCAAGCATTAAGTATACACACTTGAAAGCAGATCCCAATATAACCACAACATGCCACATCGTGTCATAAAAAAATGCAACTAACAACTAGATTGTTTCCAGTCCTTAACATTGGTACATTGTTTTCACTAGTCATTCAACTATGGAACTGTAAGAATCTCAGTACAGCACTAACAGTACAGTATATAGGCATTTTTACTAATATTTAACGGTACTTTCCTGTTATCTGTGCCCTCACTAAATTCCCAATATTTTGTTCATTAACAAATTCAAGTTCTAAAACACATGTTTCAGTTAACAAAAACAACTCATTTCACACATGTATTTCTAACTTCACATACTTCAAAAAACAATGCTGACCATATTAATGCAAGCCATTTTTGAAATCTCGTGCATGTTTAAAGAAAATATTAATTGTTCCCAGCATTATATCTCCAATTTTTCTATATATTCCATTTTCAAATTTGTCTACATAATATTTTGACCACTGTTATAATAATGTGTAAGGATTAAGGAAATTAAATTATACACAGGCACAACTATGGGTTTTTATTTTTTTGTATAAAGAAAGATGAGCTGTAATTGCATTAGTTTATTCCTTAATTCAAAATAGTTTAGTTTACACATACAGTATTTCAAAAGTATGTAGCTAAGTGGATACAACTGTGCAGATTGAATGTGAATATATGCACCAATATCAAGATTTTAGTTTTAATGTACTAATGTCGATGTGATGAGACTGTACCATTTGCTGTTCAGACCTCTCTACCCTGTAGGCAAACTCTACCCTCTTTTCACTGACAAACATCCTTCGAAACATCTGATTCCTAATTAATAAGTTCAAAAATAATAAAACTCCAGATTGTTTCATATAGTTACTTTTATATATCTTCACTATTATACTATTTCAAACATTTGGGAGTCAAGTTTTAAATTATCAATTAGCTAACATTATTTAACATAAAGATAATAATATAAACAAACATTTAATGAATGTTTACATAATTATCACACTGAAACATAATGCCTTCTGATTTACTACTTTGTAAGTTATATGTTTTGCGTGATAAAACCACCATGAAACTGTAAATTGGGTAAAACTAAAAAAACTGAGCCGTTTCCTGTTATGAAAGTACCATATGGACAAAATGCACAATCAGTACGGTATTTGGCTAGAATATTATAAAGGAACAAAGGAATGTTTTATTCAGAAGTACTAATCAGCCTGCCTTATGTTTGTACAAGATATTAGAATATATATTACTTCCGGAAATCCTAAATTTCATTGCTGACCTGTGAGCGAATTAGAAGAGTTATACCAAAATACATCAATTACTCCAAGCTATATGTTGAGATGAACAGCACATGTTTAGTCACATGAGGTGATTGTATTTTTATTAATGAGCGAAATGTTTCACTTGTACCTGTGCGAATTTCTGTTGTGCCAAAAATTGGGCAACAACACAACTTTTTTTCTAATTGTAAAAACATTAGTACGGTCACAACATAAATTAAATTTGTTACTTTCGGCCACAACTGTTCAACAGTTTTGAATAAGTGTCAAGGAGGATCTTTACTGATAAGCATTACTGCTCCTGTTGTCTATATGAAGTGTTGCCCACAAATGGTAATCTAAAATGTCTCTGTCAAATTAACAACTTTTATACTTGTTATAATGAAGAAATCTATACAATAAGTTCATTAACTGAGTTGAACAAAGTTACCACTGGCATTATGACTACACTTCACACATATGTGTAGCCTAGACATGTTTTTATTGTTTCACTTATTAACCACACTAATTCATTATTTGGGCAGAATCATAATAATGTGTAACAAATGCCTACTAGTCATCTATATGCTTCACTAGAACAAATTAAAAGCTTATCTGGAATTAAACTCTGAAAACACATAATAGTTAAAAAAAACATGGTTACCCTTCAAATTTAAACAGATTATCGTATAGAGTGTTTATCTTGTAACACATCATTGAGAAATGCTTTCGTTCATTAATATAAATAAATTAAAAAATAATAACTAAATTTATAAACGAAAGCTGATTTACCTCTCCTGACACTGACACCTTTTTTATGAATAACGGAAAACAGTATTCAAGATTAGCACTAAACACATTTTTATTAACAATTTACCGATAAACGTCCACGTCTTCATCCGGTACTAAACCAACTATTTTACTTTACATACTACATAATAAATATTTAGTTCATTAAAACTTTACAAATGCCACATCCCACTACAAATTTACAAAACGCGTTTACAAAATATTACTAGTATACATACGTATATATATTTCCAAAAGAATTATCACCAGAAGTCATTAAAGTATAAAACGCTTAAGCAGATATAACACACCGCTTATAAATAAAAACAATCAGCAGGACACATCAACAGTAATGAACAAACTCAAAATCGTGTATCTCCAAGTCGACCATTTCCAGCGCCAGTTATATATCGTCTCCTGTTTACAGTGTCTGTCAAAAGTTACCCAGTGTCGCCAACATATTGATCTCATGACTAGAAAAATAAACAATATTTGAGAGGCTGCTCTACCTCACTCAGTGCCACCTCTACTTACAAGCCGTGCTGTTAGATTTGGCAACGTTGCGCGAGCTACCCGAAGTAGTCTGCCGCGACGCGGCGATTGAAAGATAGGAAAGCAAAGAATATGAATAATTAAAAAAAAACTATTTAAATATTTTAAGAGTGCATAAATACCTGCTTTAACATAAACTGCTGTCCAATTGTGCTTGTTGAACGACATTTTTTTAATGAAACATTAAGAAATAAAGGATTAAAAATTGAATAAGGAAAGTTCGATTATTTTCTAATTTATTAAACAACTATGCAACTGTTTACAACATAATACAATATCAAGTCAAAAATATAATGAAATCTTATTTAAATGTATTTAATTTTCTCTTCTTTGTTTTATTTTCCGCGGAGTTTTTATCTATTTCTCGTGAGGCATCAGTTTTCTGTTTAGTATAATTATTTAATAACATATTACTGAAAACCGAATAAAGAAGAGGAATAATATTTTGACGTGAATACGTCTTTAAATTTGCTTCCATAGTGGGAGGCAATTCAGAAAACTGATGATAACAAAATCGGGGGATACAGTTTGGTGTTGCAGCTACATATCTATAATCTACATCCAAAATTTAATTACACCACTCGATAGCTAAAGGATCAAAGAATTCGTTACGTTGAGTGAGGACTGTGACGCATCGCGCGCGGCGGAGGGTGAAGCGCCGCCATTTTGAGGTCGTTTCGCTGCGTCACATAATGTCCGTTTAGTATAAATTTTGACTCGGAGAAGCTAGAACGTTCGTTTGAGTTTCAATCGTCAGCTCTCGTCAAGATCTATCGATTGCGTATATAAAGCGTTAGTGTGAAATAGTTATAGTGAATATATATGGTGTTAAAGTAAAAAATTAAAATAAATAATGCAATGTCGGCCTATACTCGTCAAAAAGCCAAATCAAAATATAGAGATCGTATACAGTTGGAAAGGGCTTCTCAAGAGCAATCCAGTGATACCCATAAAACACCGTATGACAGAGTGAAGCGGTGCCGGGAACATAAAAGAATGAAGGCGTCCGAGCGGATCAACGACGGCGCCAGTACATCTGCAGCTGGGGCGCCCGAGCCTATGCAAGTGGATGATGTAATCGCTTCTATATCAACGCCGGACTGTATAGACATCGATTGTGTGCGATCGCCGATTATGAAGACACATTGGGCAGCAGCTAGTGCACGTTTCACTACTACGTTTGTCAACAATCCATTCGGACATAAGTGTGATGTGTGTGACCGTCTATGGTTTCTGCGATCATTGAAGCCACCAAAGGAAAAACACTTACCGCTGCTTAGTAATACTTTCCCAGAAGAGGCAGTGGCTGACTTTAAACTGTGCGGTACGTGTAGGAAATCACTGGACTCGGACAACGTGCCCACGTTGTCACGTTCGAACGGATTTGTGTATCCACCTAAGCAACATGGATTGCCCGCATTAGATCCGATCAGTGCACGTCTAGTATCACCGCGTCTGCCATTCATGCAGATACGTCGGTTGCGTTACGACGGCAGCTACGGCATCATCGGACAAGTCATTAATGTACCCGTCGATGTGGGCACAATGGTGCAACAGCTACCGCGTCAATTGGACAATGATCAGGCGTTCAATGTCAACATCAAGAAGAACATGATACATAAATCTACGTATCTGAGCGGCGTGGTCAAAAAGTCAGTGGTAAAAGCTTGGTTACTATTCTTACTTGGTCAACCATTGTATAAGCATTACAAGATCACAGTAAACTGGGATTCGTTTAATGCTAACATAGTAACCAGTTGTGTGGCAGCCAACGCCGCCGGTGACGATCCGATCGAGTATCTACAGTGCGACAGCGGTGCACCGAAGTCGGAGGTTCTACTTGCAAGGCAGCACACTATGCTGTGGAATGAGGAAAATTGTCTTGACATTGCTCCGGGCCAGCATTCAACACCGCTCAACATTATTTACGACGTGTATGCCGAAGAACTATCGTTCCCTGCGATATACTACGGTACCGGCAGGCAGTTCAACTTGGATGTGCGCGTTACCCCATTCATGATCGCAACAAGCGAGATACGAAGAAGCGATCGCCGCGGTGTCACACCCGAGCACATTTTGTACATGGCCATGAAAATTATGCGGCTGCGTGTCGTCGAAGGAATATACAGTATGTTCCGATGCATACGACAGACTGGTAATATCACTCGCAAAATGCTGGAAGGTCGTACGTTCCTCGATGAGTGTGTAGATAAGAACCTTGCATTTCTCAAATCTTTACCAAATTCTGTACAGTATTGGATGAATCGCAAAAAGGATCTTGCCAGCTGGGCAAGCCGTCGATGTTCCTTACACTGAGTGCCAACGAAATACATTGGCCGAATCTTCTCAAGATACTGCACGAGTTGAGTGATGCATTTACCGATGCAAGCGTAACCGATCCACTAGTAGATTTGACTCGATCCATGCGCAGTCACTTAGTCAACGAAGATCCCGTTACGTGTTGCATCTATTTCAATAAATTGGTAGACTGTGTGATGGCGTTGCTGCAAGCCAAGGGTAAGATGAATCCCTTTGGCAAGTATCGTGTTGTGGACTTCTTTCAACGAATTGAATTTCAACATCGTGGCAGTCCGCATGCGCACATCCTTTTGTGGCTCGATTGTGATTATCGCCAGCCCGTGTCCGAAAGTATGCCTAATACCATTCAACTGGTCACCGATCTGTGTTCTGTTAGTCGTGATGACTTGCCGGGTGATCAGTACAACAATCAAGTTCACCGACATACATTTACTTGTACCAAACGAGGTGAAACAACATGCCGCTTCAATATACCCTACTAGCCGATGAGCGAGACACGAGTGCTACTGCCGATGTCAAAAGACGACGGTCGTCGCAGCGGTTTCCAACTAAAGGCAGCTAAACTGCGCAAGCTACTAGAGGAAAAACATTATGACACACTTGGCGAGTTCTATATCGACAACAATATAACGAAGGCACAGTACTTGGATATAATCCGATCTACGTTACGTCGGCCAACGTTGATGTTTAAACGCGACTTCACAGAGATTTATACCAACACTTTCAATCCATGGATCGCACAAACACTGGGCTCTAATAGCGACTTGCAGTTCATACTTGAAGAGTACATCTGTGCGGCTTACGTAGTTGAGTACGTTAATAAGTCAAATCGAGGCATTAGCCATCTACATCGTGAGCTAATGAAGTTACACGATGAACACCCTGAGAAAGAATATCTACAGTTGTTGAAACAACTCAGCTTGAAGTTACTCAACACGGTTGAGATGTCATCGCAAGAGGCTGCCTGGTACTTGCTTCGCCAAAAAATGAGTATAGCCAGCGTTGACGTTGTTTACATTCCTACTGTTTGGCCACACGAGAGACAGAAGGCTCACAAGCGTAAGGCCGTGATGGACAGAGAACGGTTAGACGAGAACAGCACCGACATCTGGACCAAAACAATGATTCAGCGTTACGAGGATAGGCCCGCGGAGTTAGAGTCGATATGCTTGGCTGACTTTGTCGCTTGGTATACGGCTGTCGGTAACAAAAAGAGAAAACGTCAAGGCGACGACGATAACGAAGAGTGCAGTGAAGACGACGAGGATGACACAGAGGACGTTAATGCACATTCAGTCGCATATCGTAAAAGAGATCGTTGTAGGGTTATACGCTAGAGATAGTACGAGACCGATGATATTGTGAACCACAAACGAGAGATGGTCACGTTATATCTACCGTTTCGCTGTGAAGCAGTCGACATAATTGACCGTAACGCATTTATGGAGACTTACGATGCCAGAGAGGCCGAGATCATGGAGAAGCGCAAACAATACGAATCGAGCATTGATATAGAACGTGTGGTCGAGGAACTTCGGCAGATGTGCGAACAGTTTGACGATGAAGATCCATTGGGTGCCCGCAATCAGCGCGAGGAGTTTGTGAAAAGTATAGTACAGCAAGGCGGCGTAGAGAATGCAGATGATTTCGATGCTGCGACTATGGTGACATCCGTGTCTGCAGTTCGCCGGCGATCGAATGCAATGGCCAAAGCTGACTTCTGTCGCATGATGCGTAGCACTAACTCCGGTCAACGAGAGATACTTCTGGAGGCGATACATCGCTTACACACACTCAACTCGGAACCGATCCAGGTTTTCTTCACCGGCCCTGCCGGTAGCGGTAAGACCTATGTGCTGAAACTTCTCTCAGTGTATACATATAATACGCTCAAAGAAA
The DNA here is from genome assembly GCA_034769895.1 of Magicicada septendecula. Classification (NCBI taxonomy): domain Eukaryota; kingdom Metazoa; phylum Arthropoda; class Insecta; order Hemiptera; family Cicadidae; genus Magicicada; species Magicicada septendecula. The sequence continues at coordinate 794,322,155 of CM068367.1, read as the reverse complement.
ATATTACCCGTTACGTACACGTATTCACGTAAAACACACGGCTATGTCCACGATACAGCCACACCCCGTATTTTTTTTTTTATATTTTCTCCACACATACATTCCAATTCGTCGAAAAAATTACATTTTTCTAAGCTTAGGTTAGCAAGAGTCATTATAATTTTTTTTTGATCTGGATTCTTTAGAAAAGTTCTTTCTAAGACATCGTCTTTTATTATAAAATCGAATATAGCATGCATGTGAAAAAATATAGAAATTACAAAATCTGTAGGCAAGCTTAACCCACCTCGTTGAAGAGAATCAAAGTAGGTGTCAGAAATATTGTCACCCTTCGACTCTCTTATGAAATCTTTACAAAAAGAGCAGCTAAGGGTTTTGCATATTGCAAAACTAGCATATCCACAAATATATAATGCTGAACCCTGACCAAGTGCACAAACTTCTAAATAATCACTGCTAAAGATAGAGTTAAATTCGTCAGCATTTGTGTTGAAGTTCTCTTTATATAAATTTTGGGATGAATTAGCTATATCCTTTATTGAGGCGGTACCTGTTTTAGTGAGATTTAAAATTTTTTTTATGCGAAGTTTTTTTTCCGACTCAAATATTTGTTGTAAACTCACATTATAATTGCAACCAGAGAGTCGACGATACTGACCGAATCATTTTTCTAGATTGTCAGTCTGAAATTTGCCTGCCAAGATATAACTAACCCCAACTGTTCAAATGAATATAAAACTAAGTCGATCAACACAGCAGTACTTCTCTCTATTGCTGCAAAGGTATCTTTTGTTAGCCCTACTCCTACATTAGAGTCTGTTAATTCCCTCCATTTTCTTATCCAATAAACAAACTGTTTCAGATACTTTAACTTTGAATCGTTAAGTCATGTATTGGACCAGAATATTCATTTCTTTTTATCTTACCCGCTATAACGCTTTTAGAATTCACTATATCCCACCAGTTTCTAATAATTTCAACAAAGTCAACAGTTTCATTATAATCGTCAGTCTCTTTCAGGGCAGCAATAGTTGACCTATGAAATAAGTTGTCCACCAGACTCACATTTTGTCTTTCTATGCTGCTTGGATACACAGTTTTGTTGTTTAACTTAAAAGCTTGCTTTATCAATAAATTTTTTTCATAGTCATGTATTATCCTCAGATGGTGAAAGGAAGTTTTTTTAAGAACGCTCAGATCATTGAAATCAGGATACAAAAAAGTACTCCAATGATTTTTTAAGTTAATCCAGTTATTTCGAATATTTTTAAATATATGGACAAAATCATATGTGAGAAAAATTTTAAGATAATTAAAATCTGGATTTTCCACAAAATAATTTACAGGGGCAATAAGTTTAAACATAAGCTGATTGATGGGATTATTGTCACTGATAACAACTGTGACCTTAAAATTACACTGCTGGACAAAGTGAATTACAATAAAATTAAATTTTTTAATTGTTCCCAGTTATGCCACAGACAGGTACCAACTTGACAATTTCCTTAAAATAACCAAAACATGAACTTAACATAAAACTTTGTACTGTTTTAGCCAATGCAGCAGGGTTATTTTCAGCACAGCCTACAATTCTTTGTGCTTTAAAAGTTAGACATTTATTTGTATAAATTTCATCAACTAATAATGAAACATTCAATTCTCTATTTGTTAGATTTTTTGATATATGCGATAAATAATGGCTTGCGTTTGCATCAACATTTGGATCTACATTTAATGCTGCTGAAATTGACTGTAAATACCGTTTATGCGGTAAAATTAAATACTCACGAATAAAAATATATACAGCTGGCGATTGTGAAAAAATCATAAATGCAAAAGTAATAGTCAGGGAATTATAGGCCTAAGTCTTTCGCTTCAATGATAACAAATTTAACTTGTCTTTCACTAAATCCTGCGGCCAAAGCAACTTTTGTCTCCACGTTTGTATTTTTTTCCGTGTTCGATGTGTACTAGAACTGTTTTCTTCACAAGTAACTAATGCTAGGTTATGTAGACAATGTAACTTAAATACTATTTCGGAGTTGCTCATCCCATTCATCACCTCATTCTTGAATGAAATGGGATTTTCATCTCAAGTGAAAAGCAAGCACAGAAATAGACTTGACGCACACTCAGATTTATGACTTAATTTAACCACTCTTGAATCCAACATACCCCAGCTTTTGGAGAAAAAGCAGCTCCAACTGTCACATTAGTAACTAATGATTAGTTAGGCAAGTAAAAACTCTTTTGTTTTTAACTTCAGCATGTGTTTATTAGAGCAAATTAGTCTTTTGAATTACATATTTGCTTTTCTATAATTAAGTGTATATATAATTTGTTTAAGCATAAAAGAAGGCTTAAAGTTCTCAGTGTTACCAAAAATATGATGATAAAGTGGGTGCACACCCCTACAAGTAGTTCTGCCATGCACACCCCTACAAGTCTAATTAATTTTAAAAATCTAAAAGGTTAAGTTAGATACAACCTCCCAAAATCGTCTCTGTACCGTAATTATGTGCGATAAATGGAAACTAATTTCTGTACTTCCAATAAATACACCCTTTTAATAAAATATGTACCAATAAACTCCAATAAAATACTGTATGTACGAATAACGTAGCCTACTAGGTTATACGTTCTAAATTGGAAGTACCGATAGGTTTTAATTCGAATAAATACAGCCTTTTATCCATACAATAAATACAGCCTTTGAATGTACACTAACAAAGGAAATTTTTGTTAAATCTAATTAATTTTAAAAATCTAAAAGGTTAAGTTGCATTGTTAAACGTAGACACAACCTCCAAAAATCGTCTGTGTACCGTAATTATGTGCGATAAATGGAAACTAATTTCTGTACTTCCAATAAATACACCCTTTTAATAAAATATGTGCCAATAAACCCCAATAAAATATGCAAATAGGTTATAGGTCTACGTTCTAAATTGGAACTAGGTTTTAATTCCGGTACTTCGAATAAATACAGCCTTTAATGTTATGTACAGCAGCCTTGTATCCATACAATAATTTAATGTACACTAACAAAGGAAATTTTTGTTAAATCTAATTAATTTTAAAAATCTAAAAGGTTAAGTTGCATTGTTAAACGTAGACACAACCTCCAAAAATCGTCTGTGTACCGTAATTATGTGCGATAAATGGAAAATTATTTCTGTACTTCCAGTAAATACACCCTTTTATTGTACACTAACAAAGTAAATTTTATTTAAGTTACATTGTCTACATAACCTCCATAACCTGGCATTAGTTACTTGTGAAGAAAACCGTTCTAGTACACATCGATCATGGAAAAAAAATACAAACGTGGAGACGGACTTGAATTGGGCCGCAGGATTTAGTGAAAGTGATTATCAATTATCTTAAGTAGATTATGATGCTTTGGGGACATATCTTCCTCAATAAACTCTATGCTTTTTTTTACAAATTTACAAGGGTACACAATTTTTAATAAACTTCAGAAAACGAAGGGTTCACAACAAGTTAATCATTTTCCACTGCTTGTTTTGTGAGTTTTACACAAAATAAACACAAACACTCACGTGGGAACCTATGGTGGTAAGGATCTGTAAAAGGATCAATAATATTATAGAGCTCTAATGGTGGGAACCGGTCTACTTGCACTGTTGCCAACTGTACAACAGCACGGCTTGTCTAACAGAGGTGGCACTGCCTCACTCGATTCATTGTATCTTCTGTTTCTGTAAAAATGCTTTAATGTTGTAAACCAAAATGTTAAAAACCATTGTTATTTCAACAACCCAGCAAAGTTAACGCATATTACTTTATTACAGTGGAAGTGCAAAACAAGGTCCACTTCTAGATTAAAACCAGATATAAAAAAAAAAATGTATATATGTGGCAAGATGTTTTTATTACATATTTTATCGGTAAATTTCTGTAGCTATTAGAAAACGTTAACATTCGGAACTACGAAAGGAGAATTTTTGTTCGTACAATTCTGGACATAACCTACGCTCACCAATGCGCATGTGCAATTTACAAATCCCGCGAAGAAGTGTTACAGAAAGCCGGAATGGAGGCTGCGTGAAGGAGTAACAGGTGTATTGCTGTGTTTTTGTTTGAACGCTGTTATGATTTTAAGAGAATAAGTTTTAACTAAAAACTTTGTATTAGGTAAGTATATCATGTTGTAATGATAATTAATTAATGGTGTAATCCTTAGTTTTAATTAAGGATTTCATGGGAAGTGAACGTAACTAAATGAAACGCTTAGTTTCTCAATAAATTAATGAATTATGATATATGAACAAACTTTGTATACGTCAACTTGTGTAGTGATCATAGTATATACACAGTAACATTTTTTTATTTAATTAACAGTTTTTTTTTTGTTAAATGTGGAATAAAAAAAGAACTAACAATGTGTATTGCTATGAAGAAGACTCGCGAATTACATAATGGTACTGATGGAACAGTAACCCTTTCAAGCCCAAATAATGACTTCTCGTGTTTCCTTGTGGCACTCTTGTGGACATATTTGATAAAACTTCCACTTTTTAAATATAGGAAGTTGTATAATTTGTTCACAGACTCCTAATTAACTTCAGTTTTAAAAAGACCATCCTCCCATCTATTAGAGTCTTAGGTAGTGTAGTGAATAAAGTGTAAACTGTGGAAACCTTTGGGAGTTGGCCGATAAAATTGAATTCTGACAAATAATGGCTTTAGTCAGCTGTCTGATATAGTTAGAAGGAAGCTATCCATTTGTTGAATTAAAGAGCACTGTTGTTCATTTTAACACTTTGAAAAGAAGCCCATCATCTCAAAATCTAAGCTTAATGGAACTCATAACCTGTAATTTATTTATTGCTTATATGAAGGAGATGGAACATTCTCTCAATAATGTTGAAAACTTATGTGGTTATTTCACATGAGTTTGAATGTGTGTGTGTTGTTCCTATATGTAGTTTGGAGTTGAAAAGAGTAAATACTAGATTTAAGAAAATCCGTGCTGTCTACCTCAGACCCTGAAAATTGTGGTAACAAAGCTTTTCTCTGACGATTTCATTCAGAACAACTCGTATTTTGGGAAAATTATTACATAACTTGCTTAATTTAAAATGTCTCTTTGGAGAGACATTTCCTCAAGTTTGCCAATTACAAGTGAATGTCAGCCAGTATTGTCTTCATTATGAATGTTTGTACAGCCGTCAGAGAATTCCAAATCATACGATTGTCATTATATCACATTTTCACTAAAAGTCATGGATCTTTTCGGTTAAGTGGCAGCATGGAGTGAGCAATTACTCTACGTAGCAATCGCCAGTAACAACGCATTTTCCCCTCCACACGTAGCGTTAACCAGCGACAGTTTGTATTTTTATTTTCATTTTGACATTTTTTTATATTTATATAAAATGGTGCTCACACACTTCTCGCATGTATGAATTCCAATCCATGCATGTGAAGTGATTCATTTCCAACTCATCTTGACAGTATTGCCCGGTTGTGTACTCCTTACTCCAACAGTAAATGAAGTACTGTATACGATTGTGCGGAAATCTAATCGAGAATTATTTAGTAATGTATCCTGTCGCACTTGTTTGGATTCCCGACAGTCCTTTGTAGAACATACCCAACGGTCTTTACCTGTTGTATATAGTTTCATTTGATTGCCGTTCGTACAAATTCTTGGGTTATGTAAAATATTTTTGTCTCTTAGAAACTGTATCGCTGAATCTTTGTCGGGAATCTCCTGTTAACTGAAGGAAATTCATGATACGCAACGATACTACTACACTTGCGATTGTGGCATACAGAGTCGCAGGGCATGCTGTCACCATGGAATAGTTGCAAAATGCGTTGGAGGGGGAAATGCGTTGTTACTGGCGATTGCTACGTAGAGTAATTGCTCCTGCATGCTGCCACTTAACTGAAAAGATCCAAAGTCATAGTAGGCTGGCAAAGAATTTCTGCTCTTAATTTTGTAACATGCAACAATCATGTCTCAGCATGATGTGGACTTTACACGTAGAGGGATTTTCAATGAGATTTCTTATTTTTAATAATCTTATGTGTACATGAAGCAACAATGAAACATCTGTTTACTAGGCTTATCATGAACCAGAGTAACATAGGTACTGTGTGTGTGTCTAAAATCAGTCATGTCACTTGCACAGAAGTTATCCAGGTGATTTCTGAAGTATCCTTGTAAATTGTAAAAGAAACTCAGAATTATTATTCTGTATCCAGACACTAAAAAATCACCATCCTCATTCAAGCTCTGGACCAAACATACTTTTAAACGAGCATTAAGTGTTACATATCACTTTACTGATTGGCTAATTAGAATCCACTAGCATTATGGCCTGATGGCATTTATAAACATATCTCCATTATAAAATTATCACCCTGCTGTATACTGTGATAGAATGACAGCACTTACAAGTTTATCTGTCAGTTTTTATTTAGAATGTCAAGCTAACAAGGGTCAGTCAATTTGGATTTGTCCATGCTAGTTGCATGACCATTAAAAAAAATGATATTAAATGAAAGATAATTTTGGCTTTGTTTGTATTATAAAGAGCTCTATAAAACTAGGCCCATGTAACTTTAGGACTTGAGCATATATTTTTTTTCCATTACAGTTACCTAAATAACCAATTTTTTAATTTGTGACACGATTCACAACCCATTATCTACAATGGGCAACCATGTAAAAGTTATGACACTGTGCTTAACTTGAGTCACATATGGTAGAAGTTTGCAGCAAAAATTTTGAGCTTAAGGAAGTGAAGATACGGCATAAGGAAATTTACCACAAATAGGATAAAAATAGTATTTTGTAGAGTCAGTAGCAGAAAAATTAATTTAATAGAAAAAAAACATAACTTAGTACAGAAGTAGTTAACGATATTACTTACATTTATCGTCAGGTTTGATGGTTGTTAAGACAATGTGAAATGTCTTCATGTAAATTGGTGATTAACATAGTTGTGGTCCATAGTTCTGTATAATGGAGTAAGTTTCTTAACACAAGAGGAAAGGCACTCAAAGGTAGTTATTGCAATTTCATTCAGTGAATGCTTGAATGAAGTTTTGAGACCAGAGGCTCATAAAAATGAACAAAGAAATCACTGCTCTGCATTCACATTTTCCATTGCTGGAATTTCTGTTGTGTGCACTGTAACTGTACTGATTCTCAATAATTTTTCTGTTTTTATTGTAATTTTTTTTAAAGCTCTCTTTTGAAAGTTTCACGAGTCTCAAGTCTGAAAGTTATCCAGGAGCTAGTTTTTATAAAAATTTTAAATTAAAAAATGACAAAATTTCTTTATTTGCCTTTGTGTAAAAATAAACTTTTAAATCTTGCTTTAAAAAAATGTTCATCCCCAAGTAAGAGGCCAAATTTCAGCGCTAACTTGTAGCTGATTCTTTACTGAAAGCATCAGAATTTGTTTGAATCCTCTACATAAATAGAACTGAAGATAATCTAATATACACAAGTGTCTAAACTCACCAAAAACTACTATCTGCACAAAACCAAAATAGTTTTTGTTTGGATAAAAACTGGTTCAAGGAGGGAGGAAAATCTATTAAAATTGAATGTAGCCGTTTTTGGTTTGTCAGCATATGGGAAACCATATATTAAAATTTTAAATTAGCCTGTGTGTGTGTGTGTGTGTGTTTCTCTAATTCAACTTTATTTTCAACATGCTCCATTACAATATAATGTAATACTACATGTTATGTTATTCTTATTAATTATTAACAAATATTAATTAATAAAAATTCAGTTATAAAACACAATACATACATAGGCCTATAGCTAATAGTAATAACAATAATAACGCAACATTGAATAACTACGGTAAAACTAAACACAATTCGTGACCAAAACAGCCAAACATAACAACAATACTATAACAATGTAATCACAAAAGATCAAAATTTATACTGTTGGCAAATATAAGAAAAGCTTTAATATGTTTTTTCATAATAATATCTTTTTCTTGCATTGGCCAGACTCCACCACACATTGCAATACTTCTCCTGAAGGCCGTTCTCTCTTTATGTAAAATTTTACACTCATAAAGGAGGTGACGAACTCTCTGTTCTCCACTTTTGCAGCTACACATTTGGTCATCTGAAATCTTGAAACGATAAAAATAAGATTTATGTTTACCGTGGCCTGTCAGTATAGCTGTGTGTGTGTGTGTGTGTGTGACTTTTTAAAAATGTACATGTAACTAGCGTAGACCAGGCCGTATGGATTGACCAATGATTAAAATAAGATTTAAAATAATAGTGTCATAAACATTGTTAGTTATAAGGTAGTATTAGTTACTTTCAAAGATGCATTTGAAAGTAAAAGAATAGTTTAAAAATTTGTATACACTAGGCCTATTTTTTTTAAGGATGGATAGCAGTCACGATCAGCAATGTAGTAACACAATGTTAATAAGCTCTGAACAGTTCTTCAGTCAAGAATCAGATATAATTTCATCAAGTGACATTGACTGTATAATGGATGACTTGTAAGTTTTCTGTATCACATTGTGTGCCATTGTGTGTGTGTGTGTGTGTGTGTGTGTGTGTGTGTGTGTGTGTGTGTGTGTGTGTGTGTGTGTGTGTGTGTGTGTAAATGACAGTGACACTTAACAAATAAATATATAGTAATGTAACAGTAAGACTGTAGTGAAAACAGGGTTTCATACTGTATGATTATGATTAACACTGTATACTCTAATACTCTCCTATTTGTTTGGTACTATTAGGGTAAGTTCATACTGCAAACAATACTACAAACGTCGATGGTAACGGTTAGAGGGTCATCTAGTAGTTGACCCTAGAATCACTTAAAATGATGTGAAGAGGACTGACGTTTTCCTTGTTACATCTGTATTTTGTAACATTATGGCGTTATCTGTAGGTAGCTAATATGTGTATAATGTTATATACCTACCTGCAAAAGTGATACTACAGTAAATGATTGTTTCTGTATTCCTATATTTCTATGAAATGTGTGCTGTACAATAATATAGTAGTTAATTGTCATCTGACTGAAATGAAAAAAACCTTACATCAGAATGAAAACAAATGTTGTTCTGTCAAATTAGTTGTAATTTTTGTCAGCCAATCTTCTAATTTGATAAGTAAGAAGTCTTTACTCATATGTATATGATCAACTAACTTATCTTCGTACAAACAAGCTTGATGAAATAAGTTGTAAAAATCACATTTATCATGTCTCTTATTAAGTTCGTGATCTGAATAGTCGTAGATAATATCTAGTAGTATTTGATATATCACTAAGTTTTAGAACTATGTTTTCCAGGAAAATACAATGTAATGTTTCAAATAAAATTTTGATAGCGCTGTAACAAAACCATGAACTGCATAATCGTGTGCAGTATGTACACCTTAATGCTTAGCGCTATCTGCTAAGCCAGCCTCTACCCTCTAACCACCAGCAGATTGCTTGCACTGTGAATGTACCATTAGAATCAAGAACCGTTTTGAGTTTTGAATAGTTATGTTAAATTTTGAATGTGGTTCAGTAATTTTGAATAACACTAAGGCTTTGGTCATTATCGTAATCACTCTAAATCTAGGATGCACAATTTATTCAACATGATTAAGTGAATTTGTTTATACTTGTGAGTGATATGTAGTTATTAATTGTTAGGATATGTGTTTGTGTGTGTTTGGCTGATTACTACTGCTACGAAATTATGCAAGCTCTTATGTATGTTGTTACATTATAAGAATACTATATTATGTGTTTGCCATGTATTTATATAAAAATAGATAAACACCTTAGCCTCAACAAGTAAACTGGGTATGCCCAACAATACACCAAAGGGGACGCTGAATGAAGGCACTTTACAATTTCTTAATGTTCGCTGATTTAATGACACCGGTAAACTATAACTATTAACACATTCCCTGGTGAACCAGCATTCTTAAGAATACCAGTACCAAAAAATTATAACCAATTAACTTTTTAACAAAATAATACTTATATCAACTTTAAGCTCCTTCCATACATACAGTATATTCTCCTACATATATTCTTTGGATTCTGACCACATGTCCATAATTTTAAAAATTAGTCTTAAACATTCATAATTAAAAAAAATAATCTTCATTTTTTAACTTATGGTGATTATGTTTACACTCAATGTATTTCATATCTATTGTAAGACAACTTGATTAAATATACTTATTTTTTTTTTTAAGGATTGAAAGTTGTGTATATACCATGCAGTATGTTTAGGTAAATACTTGGATACACACAGCCCTACAGCACATTCTTCACGCCACCACCGACTTTCATTCCTTAGCCTCTTCCTACTCTCCTCTCTGTGTGAACAGTATTTTGTGACATTTACTTTTGTTTTCAATAATGGAAACTTTCATTAGAAAATGGAAAAATGTTTCCATTAGTGTCAGTTGATGCTAGATGATGAGCCCGTCATGTCATTCTGCATTTCACTGCCAAAAGTAGCCATTTTCAATGTAATTGCTTTCAATCAACCAGAGGTTTCTCTTCCCTGTAACCTCTTTTACTTAGTGTGCACATTTGATAAAGACATGGAAAAACAACTGAAGTTGATCATTTCTGTCCACTCCAGTTTTGTACAGATTATAATTGAATGAGCGAAGCGTGTTTTCAGTTTTATCTCAACTGTTTGACATTTGTCTGTTTGGGGTGTGTCTCATGATAACTTTTGATCGCATCAACCAGTTTCTGTAAAACTTGGCATGTGTGTTCATAATTTTACCCTACAGAATATGACATTTTATCCTATTGTTTTTTAGACTGAACCCCCAAATATAGGGAGGCAGGTGGCAAAAAGTGGAAAGTTCACAATTGTGAAAAAAACACAATAGTCATGTGGCATATCAAATTAAAGGAAATTTTAACCACTCTCTGAATATAATGTTCATTTTAAAAAAATTGCATGTCAGAACCCCAAAAAAAAATTATGATGAAATCGCAAAAATTCGTGTGGTGGTGTCAAATTAAAGAGAATCTTAACAAACATCTGAATGTAATGTTAAGTTTTGGAAGTGTCACCAGGGCCAAAAATAGAGATCAACCATTTCAAAAAATTGTGATTATCTATCAGGATATCAGACTAAAAGTAACTGTAACCCACATCTGAATGTTTCATGTTTATTTTTTGTTTTTGTTTTTCTTATTTATTGTTTTGTTCCCAAATTTTTGTGTTTATTGTATGATTTTGTGAAAAATAGTAATCGAGATTTTTGTAGCATTTTCCCCATAATTAAAAAATTATCTAATATTGAAATCTGTGTAATTATAAATGTACCATACTTCATTCCAAATAGTGAGCGAGTTCTGCAGCTCAGGGAGCTTACTAATCTATAATTAAATCTGATTTGACTATTTGCATGGGGCCTGCCTTTAATTTCACAGTCATAGTACTTGTTGTTGTTTTGTACTTTGTTGATAGAGCACAAACGTCCCTTGCTATATTTTTGAATATAGCAAAAAATCAGATCTAAAGTCTCCTGTTTTCTTCTAAAATTATGAGAAGAGATGGACTTGTGTAAAGAGTAATTAATGTAAATAAGTGGCCCTGTCCAGAATTATCAGCACAGAGACATTCAGATAAAGATTGAATACTGTTGTATACACTACCAGCTAACCCAGTATAGGTTGTGGCATTTAGAACACAGCCAGTCACAGAGTCACAATACAAATAATTTTAATTCCATACTTTTCAGTTTATTTTTTATGTTCACTCTCAAAGATACTCTGCCTCTAAATGGACAGATGGCTTAATCTACAGTAAGATCAGTGTATAGCTTGAAGTATTATGTACTCTTATGAATAAAAAAATCAAAAAAAGGATCTAACTTAATAAAGAGGATCATGCCCTTGTTGTTACATGATTTAGATTTAGAGTTGTGTACACATAACATAAATAATATATAAACTGTTGCAATTATAGTAAGAAAGAATGAAACTTTATTTTAATAAACTTTAATGAAATCAGAATGATCACAATGTATAACATATAACTAGTAACCAAGATAAACAACCTTTGCTGTGTAAACAAACCATATAAAATGTATATGATTGCATTCTTAACACTCCCTCTCAATCTATACATGTTTTGAATTCTATGTTTCTTGATAAACTGTATGTAGTCCAAATTCCTCTCTTAATTTGAATACTATTCTCCCTTCAACTTCTTTGTCAAAATGTCAACTACTTGATTTTTAGTAGAAATGTACTTGATTCCAACCAATTGTTTTTTGACCATTTCTTGTATATAATGATATTTAACATCAGAATGTTTAAGTTGTTTGTGTTCCCATTCCTTGGTTACAGGAATACAAGATTGATTGTCTTCATAAACTCCAAATGGCATTTTTGAAAAACCAATTTCATGATGAGATTCAATAACCATACTCCTTCACGTGTTGTGTCAAATAATGCTATATATTCTGCATCAGTTGATGAAGTGCGGTAATGAACCTATGTTCATTCCTTGTTATTATCGAGTTGGAGATGAAACTGAAGATCCAAAAACTTTAACCATGAAACCTGAAGTTGATTTTCTATCAGTAGTATCTCCAGCCCAATCCGAATCAACAAATTGTATTAATGTCTGATTATTATCCTTGAAATGCAATTTACAGTCCAATGTTCCTTTTAAATATCTGAAAATTCTTTTAATGCTGTCAGTAATTCTTCCAAGAGTTTGTTTTGATGTCTGATACACAAATTCACAGCTACACATATTGTAATAAACTTTCTTCTCGGTGTGTTTATAAAATAGTGTGTTAGGATTTTATATAACTTTTGTTCACCCGTTCTACTACTCTGCTCGTATATGAATGTGTGTGTGACGAGCGTTTTTTAATTCGCTCGTTGGGTTCGTGGTATAGTATAGTTGTATAATTGAGGGTATTAATCAGTTCAGTTACTTATGTGAATGTTATTCGTAAGTAGCGAGTCGAGTCGTACTTTTTCTTACTACTTACGGGCAAACCGTATCTCTCGGCGTTCTGTTTGAATATTGCCGCCTCGCCACCTGATTGGCGCACGCCGTCTTGCAGTGTCGACTTCGCTAACTGTGGTGTTTTGTTGTTTTCACTTTAATAATTCTCTATATATTACCTTATTTTGTACGAATCAAACATACAGCGTTGCAGAACAATAAGATTTATTGACCCTTTAATAATTTTCAGTTATTTAGTAGTACATTATTTTATATTAGTACCGGCTTTTACAATTGCTCAGTTGGCATGCTCAGTGGTTTGTATCATATAGACGCCGCTTGGCGAATAATGTTTGTTTACAATAACATTTTTTCACAGGGCGTGTTAAGAAGTCCTTTTGACTACAGAAGTTTTGGATTAACGGCTAAAATGCACAAATTTATAATATTTCTTAAAACTAGGTACACAATATTTAATACATTAATACATCCAAGTAAGTAATCATCATTGAGAGTTAGTATAGTTTTTTTGGTTAGGATTTCGACAACAAGTTATGTTTATTACTAAATTATTATAGATCAGTCTAAATGGTTATTTATTGATTAAAGTTCAATAATAGTGATATTATAAATACCTTCAGTTCTTGTTCAAAATAGTCATCAGAGAAGTGAAAATTGTGATTTGTTATTATGGATAAAAAATGGGGATTCGTTTTTAGTGAGATTATTGTTTTATACTCATCAGTTTTCGTTGGGGCTTCCTCGATGTACATCTACTTCTTCCGGATGGATCTGGCCTTCATCTCGTCAATCTCATTCAGATGGTTTTTCCATAAAGTTCGGCTTCCCTCTTGTTCCGCAGTCGTTCGTCTTCTTCGGTTGTAGTAGATCGCCCTTTTCTTCCTTCGGGATGGGTCGCCAGCTATGTTTCTTGGAGTCTTCTTAATTTCCACTGATAATTTTATTTTGTGAGTATTTTAATAATAATTAGTTTATCAGGTGTTCCATAGGTGGCTATTACTATCTTTCTTCCTTCTGATTTCGGTCAAAATTTACGTATTTATAGTAAAATTTTGGTTGAGAGCTGCATACATCCGCCCTCCGCGTCGGTCAATAATGGATTAATGAAAATTCCAACGGTTTTTTGGCAATAAATTTCGGTTGCTATGGTTACCTATTAAATTATGCTAATTCTCATTGGTCGTTAATTTATGTCATTGTTATATTCTAACGTTTTATTTTAGTTTAAATCTATAAAATATCTTCAAATTAAGATTTCTTTCTTATATTAGTAGCTGGGTCATTCCATATCAAATCAACCAGGGGTCTGAACCTCAGTGTCTCAAATATTGGTAATTTTTTGTATATTTGTTGTACTTATAAAGTACTTCAAAAATACAAAGTTTCAAATTTTTTTGTTGGGTAGTTTTTTTTTAAAGATTTTTTAAAAACTGCACAAAACGCCATTTTTCACATTGTTTTGAAACAGAAAACTGTGTATAATTAAGGAACCGTTAGACCTAGAAAGCTCGTTTATAGCTCATTTTAAAAGTCTTTGTAAGGGCTTTAATTTGATATGTAACACAACCTTTGAACAAAAACCTTTTTTTGGCATGTTTTCAAAAAATGTTTTTTTGAAAATTTCAAAAACACCATCATCGAATTTTTTCAAAAAAATATATGTTATTTGTAAAGACATTGACTAGAAATATGCAAAGTTTGAAAGTGGAGAAATGATGGTTTTTTTTTTAACAAAAATTTAAAGGCATCAGTGTGGAGGTCGTATTCACGTAAATTTGCATTACAATACCAACAGTTACATTTTATGTCATTTTTAGTTTGCCTTAGTACCATAATGATAAATTACAAACAATTACTAAGACTCACCTACAAATTCTCTTGAATAAAGTGTCCCATATTGATCTTGCAGTGAAATGATTTTAAGCAACAAAAAAACTCATTTATTAGTTGTATATTTTACGAATTAAAACATATCTGTAGAAGATTCTAGTCTATATATACACTACACAGTGCAGTCTTATAAGAACAAATCATGTTTGTAAATTAAAATAGTGCTTTTGAATATTAATCATTTAGAGTTCACACATAAGTTAATAATAAGTTGTTCACATTTTCTTCAACTGTTGTTCAAGTAAGTGAGATGAGTCTGCCATTTCTTCTGTGGTCAAAGTATACGTTCTTCCTGTAGCGGTTCTAGGTTCAACCTTTTTCAGAAGGGTGTCTGTTGACACATCCAAAATATCCAACCGTGGTTGAGGATAGAAAAATGATGCTGCAGGTCCTCGGGGATGTAAAAAGCTCACTTTAACTTCATTTGTCTCGTTTTTCCCTAGGATGCATGCAAGCCACCAGAAGTTATCATACATGACAGTTACAAAACCTGATTCAATTTCTTCTAATTCAGCTGTTACACTATCTGTTATAACTGGTGCTTGTAGCTTTCTTTCAGTACTTGAAGAAAACAATTTTGTTGCCATTTGTGTGTCAGAAATAGGGATAACTGCATGTAAATTATGGGTCCCTTTTATAGTTTTTGTTTTATCAAAATGTGTTGCTAACCTTTCTTCATTTTCATTGTGTTCTTCTATTGTACAGTATTTAAACTTGATGCTGGTATGTTGGTTGCTGCAAATTCATATAATTGATGCGGTGTCATTATTTGCTGGTCATACGGTCGCTGTAAACTTGCTTTCATAGCTAATCTTTTAACAGTCCCCCCTAGACCATCACAGGCACTTTTACCATGTGATGTGGCAAAGAAATGCCACTCAGCATCAATGCCAAAGTCTTTTTTGTGCAAACAAATGTTCTGGAAATTCTTACGGTTTTTATATTGTCCTGCACAACCATCTGAGAAGTAATAAATTATTTTAATCCCTGGGATGTCTTCTTTTAGGGCATTAATCAGGTGCGTCTGAAAGAGATTGAATGCAACAGTGTTGTGGGTAAGGCACTCTGATATAAAAACGTAATTTAAGTGCTGTATTTTACTGTCTTCTCCTCTATAGTAGACAACAAAGGGATGGAGTGTTGCCTGGCTATTGGTCCAATGGTAAGATTGAACCTCATCTTGGAGGACAAATGAATAATTTTCTGAAAAATCACAGGTTACAACCACTTCACCTTCCTCTAAGTTAGTTTTTGTTTCACGGTAAAACTTTTTGCATGTTTGCTAAAAAAGAGTGTGTCTTTAACTTTAAAATAGCTTCACTGAAATCTTCTATGAATTCATCCTTTTCTTTTACAACAGTCTCTAATGTACATCTATCTACAGACATCCACTTTTTAATTGTTACACTATCTATCATCTCATCTTCAAACTTCTGGCGCAGTAAAGCTTTCAAAGGTTCTATCCCGGGACACTCTTTGCATGTGTTCAGATAACAGATAGGAGATGCCGGGTTGCACATAATTTTGTACAGGCAGGTTTGGTAGTTTTTTAATGCCACTTCATCTCCATCCAGTACAAAGCTGTGCATTTTTGATCCATTCATCATCAATTTTACATTCTGATGAATTAGACAGACACATACTGTATGGGTGCCACTCTTTCCGGCCAAAATGCAATTTTTTGGACGCAAATCACAAAATTTTGAAAAACCTATTTGGTGGCCTGGGTTTTCTTCCTTAAAAATTGTATATGCTTCATTCAAATTTAGTAAAATTAATCTTTTTTGAAGATGAAGTTTGTCCTCTTTGCCTCTACGCACTGTGACAACATCTTTCTTACCAGGCATCACTCTACTTATGTCATCACAATTGTAAAAATCAATAACTATCTCTACTGTTGTTGTGTCTAGGGTTTTACCTGGTTTGGGATTAGGAGTTGAAAGGACACCTTTTTCTTTAACTAATTTTTTCACTGCTCTTGCCATATAATCACTGAGACCAAATTCATTTGTAATTCTACTTCGGCTCCAGCTTTGTGGCAAAACCGAAAGTATCATCATTTTTTTACTTCCCTTTGTTGTAGTCAAGAACTTTTTTTTCAACTGTGTTATTATTTCCGATTCATCTTTTTCAGCCTGAATTTCTTTAGTTTCAGGCTTGGCAATTTTAGTACTGACAAAATTCTTTTCAAGAGATAGTTTAACTTTATCAAATTTTTGTCTAGCATATGAGTCTGTTTTCAATTTTTTTTTCTTTATTGGGGACTCGCCTACCAATTCCAGTGATTTATTCAAATAGTCTAATGATGAGGTGGGATCTGTATAGCTACAATCTTCCTGACTATTATCCCCTGTCAATTTATCATCATCATTTGAATTTGAATTATTTTTGTACCGTTTGCAAATTTTAAGCCTGCAACCATCACAAACCTTCATTCCTTCCTCAACACCTTCGAGGCCTAAAGTACACATCCAGTTAGTTACATTCCGCAGGTTGCGGGACTTAAAATGGTGTGTCTCCTTCAAAGGATTACAGCATTTTACTGAAAACACAGCCCAGTTGGCTAATTTTTTTAGTTTATCATTGTCAGCCATTGTAAATAAATGAGCACAAATATAAAATGAACACAAAATGTAAATATTTTCAAAATAGAACTGTTTTCCAAAAAATTTTCACTAGGTCACGTTCACAATCGGAATAAACACGCACTACACCAACAGCTATAATGAAAATTAAGAGTACATTTCTTAAAAAAAAAAAAAAAAACAGTACAATTTAATACTATATATTATACCTATATTGTACCACAACTCACAACTAACTTGGGCAGAGAATGAAACACAACTGATCTGAGTGAGAGAATTTGCGTCGTTATCGATATGTGCGCATTACGATCGCTTACACAACTTTGTTGTTGTATTTTCACTAGGTCACGTTCACAATCGGAATAAACACGTACTACACCAACAGCTATAATGAAAATTAAGAGTACATTTCTTAAAAAAAAAAAACAGTACAATTTAACACTATTTATTATACCTATATTGTACCACAACTCACAACTAACTTGGGCAGAGAATGAAACACAACTGATCTGAGTGAGAGAATTTGCGTCGTTATCGATATGTGCGCATTACGATCGCTTTTACACAACTTTGTTGTTGTATACAGTTCACTCTCGCATTCGTGTTTGGATTTCTCCTGCCGCTCTGCCTATAGAAGCGGCCTCGCCATAACGTCTCTACGTTTTAACTCTATTACTATAGATTCTTTGCTGGTACGTTTTCGAGATTTTTTCAACACCGGTACTTTTTCGAGATTTTCTCGGACACCGGTACTTTTTGGTTGATCTACCGGCCGCTCGGCGCGCTCGAGAACATGGCGTTCTAGCGTGCGTGGCATAGAAAAATAAATCAATTGGTGTCATAAACTTTTAAAACTGTGATTAATTTCATCAAAATTTTTTTAGGCAAGTCTTAGTAATTGTTTGTAATTTATCATTATGGTACTAAGTCAAACTAAAAATGACATAAAATGTAACTGTTGGTATTGTAATGCAAATTTACGTGAATACGACCTCCACACTGATGCCTTTAAATTTTTGTTAAAAAAAAACCCATCATTTCTCCACTTTCAAACTTTGCATATTTCTAGTCAATGTCTTTACAAATAACATATATTTTTTTGAAAAAATTCGATGGTGTTTTTGAAATTTTCAAAAAAACGTTTTTTGAAAACATGCCAAAAAAAGGTTTTTGTTCAAAGGTTGTGTTAACATATCAAATTAAAGCCCTTACAAAGACTTTTAAAATGAGCTATAAACGAGCTTTCTAGGTCTAACGGTTCCTTAATTATACACAGTTTTCTGTTTCAAAACAATGTGAAAAATGGCGTTTTGTGCAGTTTTTAAAAAATCTTAAAAAAAAAACTACCCAACAAAAAAATTTGAAACTTTGTATTTTTGAAGTACTTTATAAGTACAACAAATATACAAAAAATTACCAATATCTGAGACATGAAGTTTCAAATTAAATTCTTCATTGGTTGATTTGATATGGAATGACCCAGCTATGTTTATTACATGAATACCATTGATCATAATTTTTGATAAGGATCATTTTGATACCCCTCATGGTTACTTTTGACTAGCTAATCACATTTTTGTTATTTTTCTTATTTATATTTCATATATATTTTATCTAAAACTGGATGTTATTTATACATTTTGGTATTAGGTATACCTACTTAACTTGTTTGAACATTTGGTATATTCTGCTTTGATATTGGGCTATTGTTTGTACTTAAATTTACAAAATTCGTCATTAACTGTTAGGCCTAGAGCCTAGATTTTCGTATACTACTATCTAACATTCTTTGTAACTCCTTACCTTTATATATGGTACATTAAAACAATTTTTTACTAGAAACAAATAATAAACATTGGTGATTCTAACTACACCTCTTATTATAACTAAACATTTTCTTGACAGGTTCAAGCCTGAAACAAACTTCTAGCTACATTTCTGTTTCTTACTACTATTTGTTTTAACTTATAATTCATTACATTATATTGGTTTTTTAAACAACAACAAAACTCTTATTATACTACTATTAAACTGTACTTTACACAATATACTCTATTCCCTCATTCCTTCACTAGTAAACAGTGTCTATCTTTCTTGTTTACCTTTCATTCTAATGACTTAATTTCTATCTTATTTCATAATTCTTACTAACTATTGCTTAAATTAAACACAGTATAATTAGATCATCTTACTTGCTAGCATAAAGTTTATCACAGGTCTTTCAGATATTCTAATACAGTCTACTAATTAAAATACCTTTTTATGTTCACCCACTACACTTTTTCCTTCATAGAAGGTTTTTTATTTATTCACTTTCACTTCTTTATGTAACATGCTATAACTGCATGTCACCACTTTTGTATTAATACACTCTTTATTCCACTCACTTGATATTATTCACTATGTTGTTTATTTATGTTAACATCATCATGTGGTTATTGGTTATGAGTATTTAGTTTATTTTCCCTTCACTAATGATCACTTTTGATTATTTACTGTGGCCTTTATTTGCCTCAGGGTATGGTTTACTGGTTTTGATTATATTTATCACTATTCATTTGGGTGTGTTTATTATTAACTCCCTATCTTATATTTATAAGTACATTTCTTCATTAATAAAATATACATAACATTACTATCTTATTTGTCATTATTACCCTAGGTACATCTCATCTATACTCTAATTACTTTAGTGCATTTGTTTACATATATTTTGTGGTCATTATCAGGGGATTACAATGTTCGTTATCAATTTCTTGATTACATCTGGTTCTTGGTTCCTTCTTCCTTGTTCCATTGTTCTTTCTTGTATTTATCCAATCTATTGAGTCAAGTCATCGTCAGTTTATTAGTCATTTGTCATTTTGTCATTTGGTTATTAATCTCTGAGTTTATAAGTTCTTGACCTTTCTTCTTGTCTTCAGCTTCTTTGTTTTATAATTAATTATCAATGTATTTTTCACTACCTTATGTCATGTTACAATATGTCAGGTCTTGTACATAACATAACATAGAACAACAAGCCTATTAGATCTCTGTAAGGCTTGTTTTCAATATGTTTCTGCTTTTTCGTATTATTGTTATTATCAAAGTAAGTATTAGGATCTATTGGAGTCATTGTTACTTTATAATCGTCCATATTAAATCCTTCCAATAAATCGATTAAATACTGCTTTTGATTCAGATAAATTCTTTCCTTAGTCCATTCAGTATTTATTGCTAAGAAACAATTTAAATTTCCTATATATTGCATCTCAAAGTTTTCTTCCAGTTATGATTCCATCAATTTCTTCTTTACAGTTACTTCCAATAGTTATGTCATCGATGTAAATTAGAAGATATAGGATTCTTTCTTTACCTCCTCTTATATATAAACATAGATCATATTTTGACCACCCTAACTTATGACTTTCACAAAATTCATTGAACTTAGCATTCTACTCACAAGGAGCTTTTAATCCATGCAGTGATTTTAGTAATTTACTTACTTCATTATCGTCCTTTTCATCAAATCCTTTTGGGTTTATCATGTAAATAGTTTCTTTAACATTTCTATGCAAAAATGCTGATTTAACATCCATTTGTCTGACTTTAAGTTTCAAATGATTCATTAACTGCTAATAATACTCTTACTGTACTCATTTTGGCTACTAGAGCAAAAGTTTCTTCATAATCAAATCCTTTTTCTTGCATAAATCCTCTAGTTACAAGTCGAACTTTAT
This sequence comes from Magicicada septendecula, assembly GCA_034769895.1. NCBI lineage: Eukaryota > Metazoa > Arthropoda > Insecta > Hemiptera > Cicadidae > Magicicada > Magicicada septendecula. The sequence continues at coordinate 794,300,972 of CM068367.1, read as the reverse complement.
ACTTTATTGTTTCATTTTTCCATTTCTCTTTATTTTGAAAATCCACTTTGAATAACAAGTTTTGCATCCCTTGGTTTCTCTACTAATTCCAAAATTTTATTTTTCTTCAGTGGTTTCCTTTCATCATTACTTGGTGTTTTCCAAGAATCAAAATCTGTACTTGTTTTTGCTTGCTCAAAAGTTTCAGGCATGTCATCAACAAATGATTCCACATTTAATGCTAAATGTGTTGTATTTAAGTTAAACAATCTGGTAGTCTATTTCTTGTACTTTTTCTTGTAGGTCCTACATTTTCTTTTCTAGTGCATTTTCTTACAATAGGTTTTACATTTTTATCAAGTACATTTTGAGGTTCTTCATTTCTGTTATCAAATGCATTAAATATATTTCATCATTGTTAAGAATTCCTTGAGCATCTTCAAAATTTTCTTCATCCCTGCTCACATTTTGTACATTATTACCATCAATATGCATATTATAATTGTGTTAAGTTTTCTTCCAAAATATTTGGATCCCAAAATATTATCTTTATTATTCAGATTTTCTTCAGTTTCTCCATCTATCTTAATTTCTATAATTGTCATATTTCATAATGATTGTTCTTAATCATTTGAAGATTTCTAATAGGGTTTCTTTCATAAAAAATAACTTGTAGCATTGATTATTTTTCTTGTTATAGGATTCCACAATCTGTAACCATTGTGTGAATAACCAATAATAATATTAATTTCTGTTCTTGAGTCGAATTTTCCTGATCTTTTACTTTTTGGTATATGTATTGCAACATTACAACAATTATACAAATATATTACCATGTACTCAACGCAACTAAATATGTATTACACCGGCCAGGTCGCAGGATTTGTTTCTCTCGGTGCGTTAAGTATATGTAGTTGCACAATAATTAAATAGTTTTTTAAAGAGGGATGAGATGTTGACATGAAATAAATTATTTAAAATCGTTTCAAATAATCATTCTAAGATTTATTTATTAACAAGAAAAAATATTTCAATATTTAATTTCAAACATTAGACACATAAATATTTACCTTTATAAGTTTTACACATATACTATAACCTGCAATGCTATTCATAACATACCACACAAAAATAAACACCCACATAATCTTATTGACTAAACAACATGTTAAACAAGTTATTTAAATTCTTTTTATTTCTGTGTGTCTGAAATTAACTCAACTTTTAAATGCTGATAACAACTCGGTTACAAACAAAATAAGATTAAGTATCAAGAATGAATTTATTGTTGCTATAAACAAAAGTAAATTAATCTACCATTTACTTTCAATCTATTATGGACTTATACTGACACACCCAAAAGTACTACAAAAGATTATTATTTCTTTACTAGATTTGCTTGTTAACTTACTCTCTTATCTAAGTATTATTTAATCTTAAAACTCTAATTATTATATTCATATTTAAGTTCTTTTTCGAGAGCTCTCTTCACAATAAAATATAATTGTTTTTGTATCACCTGCGTATAACGCCGTTACCGTTGCATGTGTGTGTGTGTGTGTGTGTGTGTGTGTGTGTGTGTGTGTCCAGAATCCTGAGAGTATGATGATTCTGCTGCTGTGGATGTTGTCTCTCTAAGTGTTGTTGCTGTTAGTGATGCTCCAGCTTTCCTCCTTATGTCTTGGTGTGAGTGTGGTACAGTGTGTGTGTCCTGGTCGATCTGCAATCTGGCAGCGTAACATCGTCTGTAGATTTGTTGAGTCCGAGTGTCTGATCTCCCAAAGTTGCCAGTGGTATTTATACTGGTGGCGATTTGACAGGAACAGTCCTGCTTTCGACAGGTTAGAGATGGTCAGTTCGCTCTAGAGCGTCCTTTTTATTACACTCACTTTTTGGTTAATTATCGCGAACTTATGAACATACTTGTCACATGAGCGATCTCATTGTTTGCGTAATGTTTCTCTGGTCACTCACATATACCACATATTAATTACTCTTTAATTACACTAGTAATCAATATTAATTAAATAGAATCATTAATATTGCACCTCTGGAAATAAATTTTACATTACCATACTCGTTAAAAATTCATTAATGCAATGGTGTCTTTATAATTGGCGTAAGTCTTTGCGTACAGGTTTAACACAAGTAATTAGTTTATTATAATCCTGTTAAGACCTGAATAATTGGAACAAACAATTCGTAGCACCACCCCATCTCGTCGTTCAAAACAGATCACAGCTGGCTCACACACATGCTGTATCTTATGCGGCGGCAGGTGTATGTTTTTCGACAGATCAGATTTTGTCAATTCCTGCATTTTCTTGCACAAAACTGTCTAAAACTGTTCGTTATACTTGCTATGCAAATTACATATTAAACATACCGCCCTGGGCAAGTATGCAAATATATGTATTGTTGCAGTATATAAGCAAGACTGCCAAATATTTTAATATTATCTAAGTTTGGTTTCTTTCCATAAAATAATTCTGCAGCTGTAACATTTTGAAGAGCATTAGTTGAACTTATACAAGGTGTGTTAAAAAAGAATCAGACCTTTTTTTCATGCATGATCAAATGAAGCACGGGCATAGTACCTTGAGTACAGATATGCAATGAACCCTAGCGCGCAAGCGCTGACTGCCGCCGTCCCACTACAACGAACCAGTCGTCTGGCTGCGTGTCAGTAAGTACATGTATCGAGTGCCCATCGGATTTCATTTATTGTAAAATGACAGAAAAACGCGAGCAGCGGTACTGCATTAAATTTTGCCAACGACTTTGTGATACCCAAGCGAATATTATTCAGAAAATTCAGCAGTCTTTTGGGGATGATGCTATAAGTGTCACACGTATTAAAGAGTGGTATAATCACTTCAAAGATGGCTACAAATAAGTGGACAATGAACCACGTTCTGGCAGGCCCTCCACAAGCCATAGTGATGAAATCATTGATCAGTTGCAAACTTTGGTCATGGAGGATCGTCAAATTACCATCCAAAAGATTGGAGCAGAGGTGGGAGCAAGCATTGGTTCAGTACATTCCATTTTGACCAAAAATCTGGCTATGCGAAGAGTGTCTGCAAAATGTGTGGCAAAGCTGTTAATGATGGAGCAGAAGGGACTCCATTTGGAAGTTTTACAGGACACGTTGGACTGTGTAAACACTGACCCACGCTTCCTCAACAGTGTGATCACTGGCGATGAGACGTGGGCGTATGGGTATGGTGCTGAAACCAAAGTTCAGTCTTCACAATGGAAACTTTCATCATCCCCGCAGTCAAAAAAAGTAAGACAAGTCCGCAGCAAAATCAAAGTCATGCTGATTGTGTTTTTTGACTCATGTGGGATAGTATGTCATGAGTACGCACCACAAGGACAAACAATTACCAAAGAATACTATTTAGAGGTTATGCGTCACCTACGTGATGCTCTGCAGCACAAAAGGCCAGATTGGCAATGCCAAGTTTTAAAACCGCAAACTTGGAAACTCCATCACAACAGCGCACCTGCCCATTCTTCTCATCTACTTCAGACTTTCCTGGCAAAACATAACAATCGTCAGCTAGACCAGCCTCACTGCTCTCCTGACTGGTTTTTGGTGATTTCCTAAGTTGAAAATGTCGCTGAAGGGTACCCGATTTGAGTCAAGAGAAGACATCATACAAAATACGAGACAGCAGTACTCCATACCAAAAGATGACTTCCAGACATGTTTCCAGAAGTAGCAGGACCGCTGGATAAATGTTTAAAACCTGCAGATAAATAAATGTATTTTTCCTGAGGAAAGGTGATACTTTTTGAACACGCCTCGTATTTAAAATATATGCAGCACACAATATACTTTCACCCCATATTGACTTTGACAAATTCCAGAATTAAAGCTCTCCCATTGTCTAATAAAGTTCTGTTGAGACTGTCAGCTTTTCCATTTAATTCAGGAGTTTTTGGGATTGTATACCTTAAAAAACCTCCCTTGTTTTGACAAAATTAACCATTTCATTTGATACATATTTTCTACTATTGTCACAACATAATTCTGAAATTTTTGTTTCAAATCTGCCTGTAACTTTGTTTTGTTTCACAAGAATTCAAAAATATATGCCGTAATGTAAATGTAAATTTTTACAGGTAAAATGGAAAGGTAAATGTATTTAAGCACGCAGAAACCAAATGTCCGCATTGTATACAGGTGTGGTCTGGTGTGGCATTTAGTGCTGCCTGTATTATGTTGAAAGTGTCAGTTACTCACTTGATTGACACAGCTACGTATTATTCTGCCTATAATTAATCTCAGTCTTTCGGTCCCAAACTGTCTTCAATAAATTACATTTCTGCCTTAAGATGAATCTGTAACTGGTGAAGTTAAAAATTCTGCAGCTACAGTTTCTTCAAAATACCTTTTTTGTGACTACAACAAACATCAGCATCAGTGTCCTTCTGTAGATGCTACATGCAAAAACTGCTTCAGAAGAGGCCTCTTTACTAAGTGTCCTGCTCAGTTTAAATATGCTCCTGTTTCTGCAACTGCTTATGCTATATTATCTAGTCTATCAAAAGTGACAATCAAAATAAAACTAAACAATAAGACTGTAAATGCCTTAATTGACGGTGATGGCTCGGAAAGTTTCATTAACTCTTCTATTCTATAACTCTGCTTGCAATATTCAGCACATGTAAAGAGATTTCGCTTTAGATCTCAGCCTGTTATTAAAATGTACAGTTAGCAACACTGTATTCCCACTATTCAGATGTCAAAACAGAAGTTATTTATTGTCTACTTCTCTGGGGTAGTCATGCAAATAATTCAACAAAAGACAGAAAACCATCCTTGCCACCTGAACATTGACAACAAAGGAGACCTAAAGGTGCCAGGGGGGGGGGGGACCAGTCCATTGTCTGCCAAAGAATTAGGAATACTTAGAACAAACTTTCTCCAACATTGACTTCAACAACTATTTTGGCTACTGTACCACTTGGGAAGCAAAAAAAAAATTGTTAATTTTTTATAATCGTTAACAAAAAAATTTAACGATTAATGATTAAAGTTAAACATTTTAAAATTTAATGATTAAGTTAAAATGTTACAAAAATTTTTAACAATTAATTTAATCATTAATCTCAAGTCTGAATAATACTAACCATTATTAGGTACATGTAATTCATACCTGTTCTCAGAATAATTCCATAGTAAAGGACTTCTCTTTATACACATACAGCACATATAATACTACATTAAACTTGCAAAAATGCAATGGCACTAATGTAAAAAGAAGAATCAGGTATTGTAGTTTGTTTTTCTACTTTAACACCAATATGTTCCAATTTCATTTCCCCGTTTACACACTATAATAAGTCTTTTGGGATCACCTACATCTTTTAACAAAATACACTCGTTCTAAGTCTCTTCATTATTTTTTGTTTTATCACAAGAAGATATTACTTCTATGTCTTCATCCCTTTTACTTGAACTCACAATCTCATCTACGTTTAATAAAACGTCTTTCATTTCAAGTTGATTGTCTACATCCAAAAAAATCACTGATCCTGGTTTGGACATTATAAACAATTGTATTCTCTTGTGCTAAGATTAATTACGTTATTAAACTTTATGGATACTTTGTTATAACTTAAAATTACACAGTGTTTCTATGTTACTTGCAAGAAGGCTTGATCTTAATACGTAGTGTCTATTTAAACAATTGTAACATGAACCAGGAGCACAGAATATGTCTGAACATGCGAACAAGGTTCAGGGGAAATTACGGTAGCTCCAGTGAAATTTTGGTCACTAGTGAAAAATAGAAAAGTGAAATGGTCAGTATTGACAACAAGGCACAATACTTAGTTGGATAATTATTTTTTGGATGTTGAAAAACATGGGCTAAATATTGCAGGAAAGTACCATTTCACATGGCTTTCTCGAGATATAATTGAAGGTAAGACTTCAAAGGTCGTTGCCTTCCACAAAGATATTGGACTTAATGTACCACAAAAATTAGTACTTAATGGCCGACATATAGTCTATAGATTGTTTAAACTTATGTGAATATGTCTAACAGTTTTGTTCGAGGGGGGGGGGACAAATTGTGTTCTAGACAAACAACTTAAACATTTTCTGCATTTTCTGACGTGTACTAGATTTTAGTTTTTCTTTTCCATCATACTCATTTCCTATTAATCTGTGCAGCCATTCAGTGACAAGTACTTCATCCACTCAGCCTGATGTCTTCCTTTTTTGGCTTACATACGAGGGTAGGCTTTGAAAAGTACCAGGCCTGACACAGAGAGCTGTTGTATGAATTCACCCTTTGTAGGCTTAGTTTCGATGATTTCTTGTTGATGAGTTGTTTATTATTAGTGGCACAGTTCACTGCTCAAGCATCATTGGATAGACTGGGAATTCGTACAGTGATTAAATTGACCAAAAACATTGTTGAAAGGATGTTTCAACCAATTGTTCGGCACTCTGTACACACAATTCAACCAAATTTTTGTGTTGAATCATAACTGTTAATGAGACTTAGGTCCACCACAACGCTCCTGAGACCAAACAACACTCAAAACAATGGACCATGAAAGGCAAACCAACTCCAAAGAAGGCAAAGACAGTTCCTTCTGCTGTTAAGGTTATGTTTGACACACATGGAGTAATCTTTACTGATTACCATAAACAGGGGAAAACAATTAATAGCGAGTACTATGCAAACCTACATCACCTTGTAAATGACAAAATCAAGAAAAAAGGCCACATTCAGTGACAAAAAAAGTGTTTTTCAGTAGACAATGCACCGTCTCACATGCCAATTGTCACAATGGCTAAAATCAAAGAATTAAAGTTCTAATTGTTTCCTCACTCACCATACTCTACATATTTAAGAACATCATTGGGAAAAATGTATAGAGCTAAATAGAGATTATGTTGAGAAATACATGCAAATTAATCCAAAAAAGTGTTGTTTTCTTTTTAGGGCCAGAACTTTTCACCCTGCCCTCATATTCTTTTTCGTATGTATATATGTATATTGTTATAAAACTAGATTTCTCTCCTTAAAGCCCCACTGTTGGGCTGGCCAATTTGTTATAAAACTAATAAGATCACCTATGAGGACGTTTGAAAGCCCCACTGTTGTAAACCAATTTAGTAAAGAACTACTTGTTAATTATGTGAGGACGTATGTTATATTATATGTTGCACGCTGGAAACGTCAAATTGTAAAGAAATCTTGTCTATGGGTGTAATTAGTTATAAGAGACTCCTGTGTAACAAAGTCTTAGTTTAAGAGACTCAACTTAGTTTTCAGTGGTTGTGTAATATTAGCAATATGTATGGAGTATTTACTGAATGTAAGGGGTATTTGTGTCAACCCTAGTCACTCGATGGTAGAAAATTTCATTCAAATTTAGTATTAAACACCAGTTAGTTCAGCAATCTCCCGTCCCACCAGCTGCAAACTTTAAGCGCTGTTACTAGAAATAAGCGTACTTATAGGTTAGTTATTCGGGGTGTTTGTATCAATCTGTTTATAAATTATTCCACCCACTACATATAGTATTTACTCTGCAATAACTTAAACGTTATCTCATACAATAAATGTACTTTATTTATTTTCTCTATTAATTAACAGGTTACGTTGTCTCAAAAAACAATAATACGATCCAATCGATCATCCAGACATATATCGATTATTAATTACTCAAATTCTAAAAACATATACACTTGAAAACAATAACAAATAATTCTTATCCCAGGGTTCGTATAGTTCTTGGAACCATTAGTAAGGCCAGGTAAAACGCATAATTAAGGTTGTTCAATTTACAAAAATAAAATTATTTACTTAAAATACAGTGAAATGAAAATAAGTTGTTTTTTTACCAAACCGACGAAAATTTCGTCTGGCGGTGAACGTTTGTCAACAGTGGCCAAAATGCGGCTTATCTCGTCTTCACCCAGTGAAACTGCTCTGATTTTCAATAAAATTGATGGTGGTGTGTACTGGTAAACCCTCAGGAAATCTTCTGGCTTCTATTCTTCTTTTACGATTTTTACAATTCTTGGTCCCAGTGAACTGGAATTAGGATCTCAGCTTCTGCTGCCAATGAAGGTTATTTCGCCAAACCGAGTATTCTGGTATTTCCAATAATTCCGTTAATTCAGGCTTTAATTCTTTACTGGTCTTCGATTTATAGCATGAATTGGTTTAATACCGAATTCAGCGGAATTATTTAGTGAATGAGGTGAGAGGCTTTCAATTCTTTTTTACTGTATTCATTGACAATTTAGAGGGTTATTTAATTTGTATTATTCATTAGCATTAAAGTATAATTGTTTTACAAAAAGGGTTTTTCAATTTGGATACATATTTCCTTTAGATTTATTCATATTTTTTAAATATATCGGTCCATCTGAACCTAATAGCTTGTAACAATCAGAACGAATTAATTCAAAATCAACAACTTCTGCAATTCAGTTGCCTTAACAACCACGTTTTCTATATATCCTTGAGCCGGCATTATAGAATATTACTACTTCTTTCCAATAAAATACTCCATGCTTGTATTAATATTGAATCGCATAAAATTCTCCCCTAACCTTCCTTACTAAACAGTAAATGTTTTACCAGAGTTTCGTTGGATTGGGTTTACTAAAAAGGTATTAATTTCCTTTCACTAATATGGAATTTAGGCCTATAGATTCACTTACAACCATTATAACATTATTTGGTTTTTTAACTTAATTTTCTTTTTACCTGACCTACTGTACAATTAATTATTGGTTACATGGTTAATTACATGAATTTTAATTTACTGGTGGTTATTTTTTTATATTAATTAACTGGTTCTGGAACCCTTTATTAATTTATGATATAATTGTCAGAACTACTTGTTAGATTTGAAACACTGGTCACACTCCTGATCCAGTTTATAAACATTAATTAAAACAACAGTATTTTTCAACTTTATACAATACTGAGAACTTAGTACAGTGCCTAACATTGGTAACTATACTGGGTTGTATAAAGACAAATCTAATATAAATATAAACATAATTATTGATGAAGTATTATTATCAAACAACGTCATTTCATTTTTAGCATATTCAACATACAACATAAATACTCTGTAGACCTTAACATGTCACAGTACAAAACAAACATTTCATTACATTCAATCATTCATTGGTCTGGCTCTTTTACATTTAACATTAGTCATTGCCTCCTTTTTACTTGAGGTACTTCTCAAGCACATGACCTATTGAACAACCTTAAGTCAGGGTATGGTCCTTGACCATATTTCATTCAATTTTTTATGTAACGTTGGGGAACCTCAACTATGTTACATTACATAACACCCCCCTTCGAAATAAGTTTATTTTGGTATAAACAAAGTTTAGCAAGAAATAAACGTATAACTTGTATCTGGCCAATTGGTTTCCTATTTATAGTACTTTTATATTTCAGAATTATCCGTTATATTATTATCATTTCTTCGTTCCTTCTTAAAATCAATTATTTCCCAAGTTTAAATCTTATTTTTATAATCATTCTTGTGACATTCTTTATTAATTATACATTTTGGATCTGGTTTTATTTAATTCTCTATATTTATTTGTGAGTTTTCCCTCTAATATTTAATTTTCCTAAACCTCCCTAACATTATAACTGGAATCGAATCGGTGGTGCTCTATCGGCTAACCAATTACCGTCGTCCGTTACATACTTTCTAGGATCAGAGGAACATCATCTCTGCCCAGTTAAATGATTGCTGGAATATTCTACAGTCAATCTTCATTAATAAACCTCGTAAGGTAGTCATCATGTGACCTTCAATAAAATAATAAATAATAATCATACTCTAGGGATTATTCACTGTACTTTAACTCAGATCATATTATTTCTTCATATTAATTCTTCCTTCTAGTATACACTTTTCCTCTCCAATACTTGGCTATTTTATTGACATTTATTAATTGGTTTTTTACGGATAATTCTTAACCATTTGTTTTTTTTTCTTTTCTTGTGATCCTTTTGACGGTTCCATTTTGGCTTCTTCATTCTCTTATCTTCATTGGCTCTTATTCCTTTATGATCAATACAGCTGGTTATGAGATTTTGGTTAGTACTATACATTACATCATGTAGTTATATTCTTCTGACACAATCATTATTATTCCTTTTACATTCTAAATTACATTTCTCACTATTATATTACATCAGATAAACTCATTTCGTTTTTTGGTTTTGATGATTTTTATTAGGTTGAATCAGTGTTATTATTTTTTTTCTTTCATATTAGTTTAAAGCAATTTCTTCTAAATTGTATAGTAAGGTGTTCTTACTTATTTTTCGGATTTGGTTGTTTTTTTTTTTCTTCAAAATTCTCTTTCTTATATACCTCATAAATTGTTTTCTTAGATACTTGTTTGTAAGTTGAGCTTACTTCATTTTTTGAATTTTGGGGTATTTATCCTCTTTATTTTAAATTATACTGTTTCTGAATAATTATTGAGTAAGTTGTTCTTACAGTTTCTTTAGAATTTTGGGTTATTTTTATTTACAATGGGTTGCTTGGTCCTGTATCCATAAAATCCGTCCCTTTTCATTATATTCTGTTTGGAATCTGTTTAACCGTGGTCCATTATTTCCTCTATACTGGTTGTCCGGATTCCTCTAGTGTATAGAGTTATTTCTGTCCTGGTGACATATCTCATTCTTGTGCAGTTCTTGCCTCTTGTCACTATAAAATTGTCATTTATAGTCAAGCTCATCATCGTCCTTTGAACTGATTCTTCTGTACTGTCTCTTAATGTTTCTGATGGTTCATACATAAATTCCGTAAGTCCTCCATGCTCCTTAGTTAGTTTTGGCCTTTTTGGTCCTTCTAGTCCATCTGGGAATTTAAGTGTGGTTCGTTTAAAGTTTCTTAATTGCCTTACTTCTCTGGGTTCCGCAATTGGTATATTAAGCAGTTTAACTAATCCCCCTTTAATCATCTCCAATCCTTCCCTTGTATTCATTAATTTCCTTTGACGTGTTTGCCTTATTTTCTTGATATTCTCTTTCCTGGTTTGGATATTCTCTTTGTTCTTTCTATTTTTATTTTTAGATGGCTCTGCATTTTGGTCTTCTTTAATTTCTGTTTCCTTTCTCCCTTCAGAAGTGGTTTTTAGTGTTTCATTCATTTTCTTGAAACGTTTTATCCACTGTCCAAGTTGTTGTCGCTCCTTATCACTCATTTTCCTATCATATTCTTCGATTACCTTACCGAATTTTTTAAAAAACTTGTCCCTCCATTCCTCAAAGCTTTCCTCCTTCTTTTGTTCTGGTATTTGCTTCTGTTGCTTCACTTTGACTATTTTTACTTCTTTTTGTACATTGGATTGTTCTAGCTTTTTCTGATTTGGCATTCCCATAAATTCATCTATTTGATTGTGTTCTTTCCTCCAGTGACACATATCTTCTCGGGGTAGTTCAAACATCACCCTGATCCATTCCCTTAATTCTTTGTTTTCTGTTTGTATTGGGTTTTCAGGTAGTCTTATTTCTCGTTTCCATTGTTCATAGTCTTCCTGAGTATATTGTTCTGTCACTTGGGCGTATACTCCTGTTCATTCGTTTTTCATTTGTTGTTCATTATCGTTCAATCTTTCCCAATCTTCTTTAGTCATCCTTTCCACCTTTTTATCGTCTTTTTTGTGGGCTGTCCCAATAGTCTTTTCTTTATTACACCTGGCATCTAACTCCCACATTTCATCATAAATGTCTCTCAAAGTCATTTTGTCGTTTGGTGTTCCCATTGCATTTGCACGACTCATTTGCGCTCTTTCGTGATCGGTGGCGTTCTTGTTAATATACTCCATATCCATGCTGAATTTTTTCAATAGCGCCGTCATCCATTCCGCGTAGCTTAGTCATCTTTCTTGTTCGGGCATTTTCGTTTCCTGTTGTATCATAACTCTTTATTGCATTCCTGTGCCTCTAATGGTTGCCTGCTCGAGTTAAGTGATAATTAGTATGATTTTTCACTTAACTAAAGCCCACTTGTTGAGCGCCAATTTGTAAAGAAATCTCCCAATGACGTCCTCGTTTTCGTTTAAGCCCACGTTGGGCGCCAATTTGTTATAAAAACTAGATTCCTCTCCTTAAAGCCCCACTGTTGGGCTGGCCAATTTGTTATAAAACTAATAAGGTCACCTATGAGGACGTTTGAAAGCCCCACTGTTGTAAACCAATTTAGTAAAGAACTACTTGTTAATTATGTGAGGACGTATGTTATATTATATGTTGCACGCTGGAAACGTCAAATTGTAAAGAAATCTTGTCTATGGGTGTAATTAGTTATAAGAGACTCCTGTGTAACAAACGCCAAGTAATACGTTGCAGGTGGCAATTCGTAACAATTAAAATGCTGTTACCTGGTTTAATTAATATGTTATTAATTAATATATCTTTCGGTTGTGACCGGTGAAACCCTCAGAACATAGATTATTAAGCCAATAAAATTATAATTATGTTCCTGAATTTATAATTGTATTATTCTATAGACTCAACTTAGTTTTCAGTGGTTGTGTAATATTAGCAATATGTATGGAGTATTTACTGAATGTAAGGGGTATTTGTGTCAACCCTAGTCACTCGATGGTAGAAGATTTCATTCAAATTTAGTATTAAACACCAGTTAGTTCAGCAATCTCCCGTCCCACCAGCTGCAAACTTTAAGCGCTGTTACTAGAAATAAGCGTACTTATAGGTTAGTTATTCGGGGTGTTTGTATCAATCTGTTTATAAATTATTCCACCCACTACATATAGTATTTACTCTGCAATAACTTAAACGTTATCTCATACAATAAATGTACTTTATTTATTTTCTCTATTAATTAACAGGTTACGTTGTCTCAAAAAACAATAATACGATCCAATCGATCATCCAGACATATATCGATTATTAATTACTCAAATTCTAAAAACATATACACTTGAAAACAATAACAAATAATTCTTATCCCAGGGTTCGTATAGTTCTTGGAACCATTAGTAAGGCCAGGTAAAACGCATAATTAAGGTTGTTCAATTTACAAAAATAAAATTATTTACTTAAAATACAGTGAAATGAAAATAAGTTGTTTTTTTACCAAACCGACGAAAATTTCGTCTGGCGGTGAACGTTTGTCAACAGTGGCCAAAATGCGGCTTATCTCGTCTTCACCCAGTGAAACTGCTCTGATTTTCAATAAAATTGATGGTGGTGTGTACTGGTAAACCCTCAGGAAATCTTCTGGCTTCTATTCTTTTACGATTTTCACAATTCTTGGTCCCAGTGAACTGGAATTAGGATCTCAGCTTCTGCTGCCAATGAAGGTTATTTCGCCAAACCGAGTATTCTGGTATTTCCAATAATTCCGTTAATTCAGGCTTTAATTCTTTACTGGTCTTCGATTTATAGCATGAATTGGTTTAATACCGAATTCAGCAGAATTATTTAGTGAATGAGGTGAGAGGCTTTCAATTCTTTTTTACTGTATTCATTGACAATTTAGAGGGTTATTTAATTTGTATTATTCATTAGCATTAAAGTATAATTGTTTTACAAAAAGGGTTTTTCAATTTGGATACATATTTCCTTTAGATTTATTCATATTTTTTAAATATATCGGTCCATCTGAACCTAATAGCTTGTAACAATCAGAACGAATTAATTCAAAATCAACAACTTCTGCAATTCAGTTGCCTTAACAACCACGTTTTCTATATATCCTTGAGCCGGCATTATAGAATATTACTACTTCTTTCCAATAAAATACTCCATGCTTGTATTAATATTGAATCACATAAAATTCTCCCCTAACCTTCCTTACTAAACAGTAAATGTTTTACCAGAGTTTCGTTGGATTGGGTTTACTAAAAAGGTATTGATTTCCTTTCACTAATATGGAATGTAGGCCTATAGATTCACTTACAACCATTATAACATTATTTGGTTTTTTAACTTAATTTTCTTTTTACCTGACCTACTGTACAATTAATTATTGGTTACATGGTTAATTACATGAATTTTAATTTACTGGTGGTTATTTTTTTTATATTAATTAACTGGTTCTGGAACCCTTTATTAATTTATGATATAATTGTCAGAACTACTTGTTAGATTTGAAACACTGGTCACACTCCTGATCCAGTTTATAAACATTAATTAAAACAACAGTATTTTTCAACTTTATACAATACTGAGAACTTAGTACAGTGCCTAACATTGGTAACTATACTGGGTTGTATAAAGACAAATCTAATATAAATATAAACATAATTATTGATGAAGTATTATTATCAAACAACGTCATTTCATTTTTAGCATATTCAACATACAACATAAATACTCTGTAGACCTTAACATGTCACAGTACAAAACAAACATTTCATTACATTCAATCATTCATTGGTCTGGCTCTTTTACATTTAACATTAGTCATTGCCTCCTTTTTACTTGAGGTACTTCTCAAGCACATGACCTATTGAACAACCTTAAGTCAGGGTATGGTCCTTGACCATATTTCATTCAATTTTTTATGTAACGTTGGGGAACCTCAACTATGTTACGTTACAATATATATATATATATATTGTAACAGTACAACGATATTGTTATATAGTGTAAGTGTTTTGATTGTATGTGGTTGTATTGATTGTAGATACGCTCCGGTATCCACAACAATGTTGTATAATAAAATTTCCAAAATGTAATTATTATTAGCGGTTTGATTGTTATTAATAGTTGTGTGGGTATTCCCGTTTAAATTCTTCAATTTAACAAGTATTTTCACACTCCACTGTTCACCTCCCCACTTACCATATGTGGATATTACTGTTCTTCTTCTTCCTTTCTTCTTTTCGTTTAAACGTCTTCTTCAATATTTCCATTGTAGTAGTCGTTGTTCCATAATATTTATATTTGTAAATATATTGGTTTGTCTGCCATCATTGTGGTTGCTCTTGAGTTGTCTCTTCTTTTATTTACATAGTCATTGTCTTTGTTGGTTCCCCTCACTGTTGGAATCCTGTTGTCTTCTTCTTCATTTTGATATAGTCATTTTATCGTTTTGTTGGTTCCCCTCACTGTTGGAATCTCATTGTCTTCTTTTACACTTCGATATAGTCATTTTATTGTTTTGTTGGTTCCTCTCACTGTTGGAAGCTATTGGGCCTGGTTTCTAACATTTTATTTTGGTTCATGGTCATTTTCTTTCTCTATTTTGTGTACGATGCTGCTATGTTACACTTCCTTCTTCTTCGTTGGAATTTTACACTAATATATCTGTAGATACACACTTTTTGTTCACGTAATTTTACTTACTTAGAAATATTTTCATGCTTTCCCGTCACTTGACGTAATAATTGCTTACTTTATGTAACTACCAAATTTGGTAACGTTACAATATATATTTAATGTTTCTGACAATCCAATAGAATTTGTCTTATTCATGTATTTGGTCTTTCTTGTACAGATAATTATTTCTAATTAATAATTTTTTTCAGTGAATTGTTAACATTTTTCTGTTACTATTAATTTTATAAATTTCACTGTATTTAGAAAAATAGCTTTCTACATTTAGAGCAACTTGACCAAACATTAAAACTATAATTTTTTATGTAGGGGTGGTGCACATAACCTCAATATTTACTTTGATCGCCCTGGGGCACCAGCATCATCGGTAAGTACAAAATCCTGAAATAGTATGAAACAATTACAGTATACATACTCTATGAAAGTTGGTTCCAGAATTTAAATTTTATTTGTTTTATTGATCCATTTGATAATTACGGTAGACAAACAGATTCTTATTACTTCTTCTTCTCCTCCCCTCCCCTCTTCTCCTCCTCCTCCTTAGACGACCCATGTCTCTTCTACCAGTCCATACCCCGTGAGGTTGAAAGATGATTGTACAACCTTTCCAGTAATGTGTTGAGAATAATTGCATAGGCAAAGGCGCATTGAAAGCATTGAAAAATTGCAAACTGCATCATTTGCCAACTTTGTACACATCATTGACAGATGCATTGATATACATACCATGCACATTGCCTATCTCATAGGGTTAGAATATACTTTTTTTAGTCACTTCATATGCAGTGCCAAGAAATTGGTTAAGTATTTTATGCTTGGTAATATGGTAAATGTAGTGATTACTAAATAACCTGAGTCATTGTAACGAGTGATTATTGGCTCATTTCTGTTCTGTATGCCAATAAGAAGAATAATAAATGTCAGCACTTATAATTTTTTTTATTTCATGAACAGAGTATATTCTACTATGGACAGTTCCCTCCCTGTAGATCATCTAATGTCCTTGAAAACTGCTCTGGTTTCTTTTTCAGAAACAGCTGGATGCTTTTTCTTTGATTTGGAAAAAGTATGTACCATTTCTGTGAAGGGGAATTTTTGAATACCCTGTTATTTTGCAAAGTGAAGGCTGCATGCTTACATGTTTTTAATAAGTTTATGAAAAACTGATTATTCTGAGTTACTACCTGATCTGATGCATTTGTCCTGTTAATAGTGTTGTATTCTCAGCACAGCAAGTAGATAATGCTGTAAATCAGTACATTGCTTCATTTTGTTACATGTAGAGTAAAATTTATTGCAATTGATTGAAAGTTGGAAGATAAATAAAGTTTCAAGTCTCAGTCCAAAAGAGAACTTGAATTATATTCTCCAGATTGAGAAAAATACTTTGGGGTCTGAACTTTTCTTGATGGGAATAGAAATTTCTGTGGAATAGGCTGTGTACTATTTAATAGCTACCTCGGGCCTGTGAACTAAAGCTCACCAAAGCTGACAATATAAAGTCTTTGCTCTACATAATATATTTTTGTCAGTAAAACTTGTTCTTAATATGGCAAGAAGATGGCCAAGACATTGTTACCACGTAGGAGTCAAGATATGTATAAACCTATGTGAGGTATAGAGTAAAGAGCTTGACATGGTAAGGTATATAGCTGATGCAGACAGATGTCAGCTGTGTGTGTGTTGTGAATACTCTGGCTTATTAACTAATAATGTGTGACGTAAATGATTATTTTGTATTCTTGATGAATTTGTCATTCTTCTTTTCTGTTACTGTAAATATTTTTTACTGCAGTAGAAATAGAAGAGATTAACTGTTTGGCATTACTTAAAGTTTTCAAATTTTAGGACCTACAAAATGTTATGAAGTACATTCAGAACAGTGGTTCCCCATTGTTAGTCCACGAGAAGTGGTCCACGGGGGCTTCTAAGATATAGGGATAAAAAGTGATATAGACTAGCATCTAGCTTATAAAATGTAGTGTAAAAAACTTGATGTAAAGTAGGTTCAGTTAATTCATTTTTGCATTATTGTGTTTGTTTTATTGTTATTAAATGATAAAAACTTACTTCTAGTAGATTAGTCATTAAATTTTATCCTAGATGTTAGTAGTTATTATCTCTTTAGTATATCAAATTTTAAAACTAAATTACAATCCAGAAAATCTTCATGGCTAGGCTCATGAAATGATATGGTAAGTTATAGTGAAGGAAACCCAAACACATCAAGGAACATGTTAAAATTCATGCCCGGGCTGTTTGGCTGTCCTTATGTCTACGTCTACCACCTTATGTTAGCGAAACTTCAAATTTTAAACTGATGGTGGCAGTCTGTGGCACTGCCGAAACACAATAATGCAAAACAATGGACCACGGCCAAACAGTCCAGGAATTAATTTTAACAACATTGACTCTGGCTGTGTAAGCGTACAAAACATGAAGGAACAGTTACTTTCACTATAAACTGATTATAACTGTCTATACCTTTGAGTTCAATGAGTAGGCTATTATATCCCTAATGGTGTATTTTTCTTGGAAACAGTAAAGAGGTATGGGACAACCATCACAGTGTCTCAACATGATTTTGCTTATGTTGCCGCCTTTTACAACAAATTCATTCATAGGTAATAAATACAGACTGTTGCTGTGTTTTCTAGTCATCGCATAGTGTACAACTCTGGAGACTTCAATGGAAGTTATACCCAGCAGTCAGCCTAGCAATAAGTTGTTTACCACTGAGTGTTATTGTGTGTGTGTGTTTTACACCAATACAGTAAGTTTTAATACATCCGGTAGTATAATTTTCACATTGTAATTTAAAAATTATATCATTAATTATGGTGCAGAAAAGCAAATACAGTAGTGATTATATGAAGTTTGGGTTCACCACAGTTGAACTAAATAATGTAACGTTACATAACCCAGTCCCAAAAATGATAACTTAATTACCCCACCATAAAGGTCAGAAATGGGTATAATATACCTAGCTATAAATTACTTTATATCACAAAACATTATAAACTATATTTAATTGATATAAAGTGTACCAAGTGAGTTATAGTGTACCAAGTGAGTAAATAAGTGACTTTGAAGGGAGCATCTCACAGACTTATGCTGTAGATGTAGAAACAATGGATTATAATAGTAGACTGTATTGCTACTAACTAATTATGTGGTTTGTTTAAATATTGTATGATTTGTATTGTGTAGGCAACTAAAATTTAGTACCTAGGTTTAATTTTATATTTAATAGGATAATTATGTTTGAATATAAGATAACCCAGAGTTAAAAATAAAAGAGTTAAATATAAAATAATAATAAAAAATAAAATAATACTGTATGAGTAAAATGGCAGAAGAAAATAGTGCAGCGTAAGGATACTATAAGAAATTAATAAATAATATATAAATTCAATTAAAGGAAATAATAATATTAAAGACCTATATCTAAGGTTATGAGAAAATAAACGGAAAAACCTTATATAAATCAAATTGGATAATAAACCAAAGTTAAAAAGAATTATTTTTCTATAAATAAGAAATAAATTTATAATAATTAAAAACAGCCTATATACTCAAAAGTAAATAGAAGCACCAATAAAAAATGATATAAAAATTATTGGTTACTAAGAGTAACCGGGTAACAACATATGAATTAATTGTTAAAACGATTGGAAACCGTTCGGTTGAGAAAAAGTAATGTCACAAAAATTTTATTAAAACCATTCAAAACTTTCGGAAACAGTGCCAAAATGGAATAAAAATTAACTCACAGTATCCACCTTATGTTCAAACTCCTTCAGATATCAACTATAACGTGCTTTACCCAATAAAAAGTGAAATAACCAATTACCAGATCTGGCCTAGTTAAACAGCACTTCGAGATTTTTGCGAGATTGTATCTAACGGACATTCAACGAAATTACAAAACAACTAGAACTACAACACTAGAAACAGCTCCATTCAAGTAAAAACTTCGAGGAAAGAGGTAATATAAACGTTATTAATAATTATTAACCAAGAAAACCTCATATCAAATCGTTGTGCAGTTCCAATATTTCGTAAATGATTCCATGTGTATAATAAAGAAATAATCTGCACTCTTGCGGACATGTCCGGAACTACATACTACGAAATAAACCAAAAATTCGAAATTTATTATTTTTATCTTGTAAAGCGTAGTATATAATTATTCATTTCTGACCATCTCATAACACAAAGAACTTACCCTTAACCCTGGGGAAATTAATAAAACGAATTATATATTGTTTAATGTCTAATCAAGGATAAAATTATAAAATCATAAAAAATATATTTTATGATAATTCAAATGTTTACCTAAATAAATCGATCGAATGTATTGACTGAAAAGATCGATTATAATACTTGTATACTGGAAGAAGAGGAAATCAGTGATTTACATAAATAAATACTCTGAATATTTTATGTTAAATAATCAAACGTGTATTCTTTGTTGTAGGGGGTAGTTGTTGTAGATTTTCAGGAAGCCAAGAAGAGGACGTTCCACAGGGGAGTATCACCGAACAGTGGTGTTTGTTTAACCTAACATTTTGAGGTTGATGTCAAAATCAGCTGATCTTATGAACAGCGAATATTTAAAAATAAGAAATTGTATAATCTGGGTGTAACATAATTGTTCTTACTTTCTCTTCTGACTAAGATTAAACAACTTCCTTAATCTCTACCAAATCACACACACTCGATTTCTGTTTCGTTGGGTAAACTTCATATCCAATTGATTTGAACATTAATAATTATAATTCATAAGTGACGATCGCTAAAAGGTACTCTGACCGCTCCGAGACTTTCAAAAAATAACTCTATACCTCATAAAAAGAGATCTTGTTACAAATTGGCGAAATCAACTTTGGGGCTTAATTGGGAAAGCTTAAATTAATAATAAGATACTTTCACGAGATACAAGCGATTACGTTACAAATTGACGAAATCAACATTGGGGCTTGAATAAGACGGAGGTCACACCTATAAAGCGAGTACGTTACAGATTGGCGCTCAACGTAAAACGGCTGTAATTAGAAAAGAATTTTGAGATATTTAACAAAATAATATAACAAAAAAACCTAATTATCGTCGGCAGTTATGAGAAAACAAGAAATGCATAATACCAGAGGCAGATCGAAGAAGAGAACAGAAGAAAAGGAGAAGGAAGAAAGGGGACAGGAACGAGAGATAGAAATATTTACAGACAGTGAAATGGAACAACCAATGGGTGATAAAGAAGAAACTGAAGCAGTTATGAACACGGAAAAGGAAATAGTTGAAGAGGATGCCCAAGGGGACCAACCAGACAAAGCGGAAGCCAGGAGAGAACCAAATTGGCAAGACATGATGAGATGTATAGCCGAGAAATTTGATAAAATAGATGAAAATTTTAAGAAACAGGAGGAAAATTCAAAGCAAACCAATGAGGAAAATAAGGAAAATTTTAAGAAACAGGAGGAAATTTCGAAGGAACAAAATAAACAAACCAATGAGAAAATTGAGACCATTCATGGAGATCTCAGACAAACCATGAATGAACAATACAATGAATTGAGAGAAATAATTAACGGTCAAAGGGAAGATATGAATACCAAATTTGAAGAAAATAACAAAAATATAAAACAAATTCATGAGAAAATTGACATGATCAGTAACACACTTCGCCAAAAAGCAGATACATACAAGGAGGAGACAAATAAGAAAATGGAAATTAGTTTCAAGGATTTGGATGAAACATTAAACAGCACTTCCGAAGGTCTTAAAGTAAATCCGAATACAGAAGAAAGCAGGAAGGAAATAGAAATTAGAGAATACCAAGATGTAATATTCTCTGAAAATAAAAATAGCCAAAACCAAGAGAATATCAAGAAAATAAGAAAAAATAGGTAGAAAGAAAATATTGAATACGAAAGAAGAATTGGTGATGAGGAAGGGTGGATTAATTAGTGCATTTAACATCCCCATTAATGAGCGAAGGGAGTTAAGTAAAAGTATGAATTATAGAAAAAACTTTATAAAAATGGTCAAGGTAAACCACCATAAAATAATAAAGAGGAGCTTAAATAAATTTAAATATTACTTAAATATAGCCACGGTGGAAGAGTATCTGACAACATCAGCTATATTTTTAATACGAAATATATCAGCAAAACGTTGGGTAAATAATACAGAGGTCAAAGAGAATGGAATGCTATTAAAAATGAGGGAATATGTTATGTCAGAGGAGGTACAATACCTGTTAGTTAGAGAGGAACTAACAATGACGGAAGACCCGTACTTAAATGAAGGTTTCACAGCAGAAAAGTGGGAGAGCAGGATGGTAAGAAGATTATCAAGGAGAGAATTAATTACGAACACCCCAGTAATCCGAGAACATGGAGTACCTGAGTTAATGGACCATGGTTAACCTATATAATAACAAACCAGAAAAAAGGGAACTGACTTCCTGAAAACCGACCAAGCAACCCATTGGAAAGAAAACCCCAAAATTCAAAAAGCATGTAAGGACAACTTACTCAAGTTATTTCGAAACAATATAATTTAAAATAAAAAGACTAAAAATCCCAAAATTCCAAAAAACTGTAAGAACAACTTACTAAATATTTATTCAGGAACAATATGATTTAATAAAAAGTATGTAAGTACCACTTACTTTAAATAGTTCGAAACGACATAATTTGATTTAACAAACAAAAACCACCAAGAAAAAGAGAACAGATGATTAAACAATATTTATAAAGAACTGATTTAAAATGGAATGATAGAAAAAATAATATTTTTATGGTAACAAACAGAAGAATAAATAAATAAATAAAAACAATGGATGGTAATGTGCTCAGATAAGAAGAATAAAGAATAATTTAATGACTCCAATGAAACTGAAGGAGGATGATAATTGATACAACAATAATTAGTATTTCTCGGAATTGAAGATTATATAAGAAGAAATGATACGGAGAAAATATGTCACAAAAAGGAAAGTCAAAAGGATTTTAAAATAATGCCTATCAATAATGTTATATGCTATTAGTTAATGGAAAAGAAGAAGGAATCAAGAAGAGGAAATATATAATTAAATGCAAACAGCTACAATATGAAGAATCCCAAAAGTGTTTAGTATTAGTTGCTAATCGAGTACTTATAATCTTTTTATTATAACGAATTGACCGTAGAAATGTTCCGGCAATAATTTTCCTGAGCAGGGATGATGTTCCCCTGGTCTCAGAAGGTGTAAGGATGGACAGCGGAGTTATGGACCCAAAAGGTGGCCACCCGACGTACCACCGCACAGGATAGGGAAAAATGTTAGGGAAATTGAATATTTAAGGGATAATAATTGTAAAATAGCTGAAAAGAGTGATATTAGATTCCAGAAGTATAGATGAAGAAAATAGAAGGAAGATAGCAGACCGAAGCTTAATTGAGAAAGCGAATTTATAGAAGTAAATAAGAAAATAAGTGTTAAAACAAGTTTTTTATGATTAGTGTGACCAGTCCTTATCAAGTAAAATGTGGAAGTACCACTACCCAGAGAAATAAATCATTGATGAATATGCCTCCAAGAGAGAGAGAGTTGAGTAGGAAAATAGCAATTACCATTTAACCGAATAACAGGAATATAACCAGTCTGAAATGAAGGAAGATATTATGGAGATATAAAACCAGATATGAAAATTGAAGAAATCAACAATTTATTTTGAAACAAGTAAAACAAAAATAAATTTGTTCTAGTGGGGGGGCTTTATGTAACGTTACATAACCCAGTCCCAAAAATGATAACTTAATTACCCCACCATAAAGGTCAGAAATGGGTATAATATACCTAGCTATACATTACTTTATATCACAAAACATTATAAACTATATTTAATTGATATAAAGTGTACCAAGTGAGTTATAGTATACCCAGTGAGTAAATAAGTGACTTTGAAGGGAGCATCTCACAGACTTATGCTGTAGATGTAGAAACAATGGATTATAATAGTAGACTGTATTGCTACTAACTAATTATGTGTTTTGTTTAAATATTGTATGATTTGTATTGTGTAGGCAACTAAAATTTAGTACCTAGGTTTAATTTTATATTTAATAGGATAATTATGTTTGAATATAAGATAACCCAGGGATAAAAATAAAAGAGTTAAATATAAAATAATAATAAAAAATAAAATAATACTGTATGAGTAAAATGGCAGAAGAAAATAGTGCAGTGTAAGGATACTATAAGAAATTAATAAATAATATATAAATTCAATTAAAGGAAATAATAATATTAAAGACCTATATCTAAGGTTATGAGAAAATAAATGGAAAAACCTTATATAAATCAAATTGGATAATAAACCAAAGTTAAAAAGAATTATTTTTCTATAAATAAGAAATAAATTATAATAATTAAAAACAGCCTATATACTCAAAAGTAAATAGAAGCACCAATAAAAAATGATATAAAAATTATTGGTTACTAAGAGTAACCGGGTAACAACATATGAATTAATTGTTAAAACGATTGGAAACCGTTCGGTTGAGAAAAAGTAATGTCACAAAAATTTTATTAAAACCATTCAAAACTTTCGGAAACAGTGCCAAAATGGAATAAAAATTAACTCACAGTATCCACCTTATGTTCAAACTCCTTCAGATATCAACTATAACGTGCTTTACCCGATAAAAAAGTGAAATAACCAATTACCAGATCTGGCCTAGTTAAACAGCACTTCGAGATTTTTGCGAGATTGTATCTAACGGACATTCAACGAAATTACAAAACAACTAGAACTACAACACTAGAAACAGCTCCATTCAAGTAAAAACTTCGAGGAAAGAGGTAATATAAACGTTATTAATAATTATTAACCAAGAAAACCTCATATCAAATCGTGCAGTTCCAATATTTCGTAAATGATTCCATGTGTATAATAAAGAAATAATCTGCACTCTTGCGGACAAGTCCGGAACTACATACTACGAAATAAACCAAAATTTCGAAATTTATTATTTTTATCTTGTAAAGCGTAGTATATAATTATTCATTTCTGACCGTCTCATAACACAAAGAACTTACCCTTAACCCTGGGGAAATTAATAAAACGAATTATATATTGTTTAATGTCTAATCAAGGATAAAATTATATAATCATAAAAAATATATTTTATGATAATTCAAATGTTTACCTAAATAAATCGATCGAATGTATTGTTGACTGAAAAGATCGATTATAATACTTGTATACTGGAAGAAGAGGAAATCAGTGATTTACATAAATAAATACTCTGAATATTTTATGTTAAATAATCAAACGTGTATTCTTTATTGTAGGGGGTAGTTGTAGATTTTCAGGAAGCCAAGAAGAGGACGTTCCACAGGGGAGTATCACCGAACAGTGGTGTTTGTTTAACCTAACATTTTGAGGTTGATGTCAAAATCAGCTGATCTTATGAACAGCGAATATTTAAAAATAAGAAATTGTATAATCTGGGTGTAACATAATTGTTCTTACTCTCTCTTCTGACTAAGATTAAACAACTTCCTTAATCTCTACCAAATCACACACACTCGATTTCTGTTTCGTTTGGTAAACTTCAAATCCAATTGATTTGAACATTAATAATTATAATTCATAAGTGACGATCGCTAAAAGGTACTCTGACCGCTCCGAGACTTTCAAAAAATAACTCTATACCTCATAAAAAGAGATCTTGTTACAAATTGGCGAAATCAACTTTGGGGCTTAATTGGGAAAGCTTAAATTAATAATAAGATACTTTCACGAGATACAAGCGATTACGTTACAAATTGGCGAAATCAACATTGGGGCTTGAATAAGACGGAGGTCACACCTATAAAGCGAGTACGTTACAGATTGGCGCTCAACGTAAAACGGCTGTAATTAGAAAAGAATTTTGAGATATTTAACAAATTAATATAACAAAAAAACCTAATTATCGTCGGCAGTTATGAGAAAACAAGAAATGCATAATACCAGAGGCAGATCGAAGAAGAGAACAGAAGAAAAGGAGAAGGAAGAAAGGGGACAGGAACGAGAGATAGAAATATTTACAGACAGTGAAATGGAACAACCAATGGGTGATAAAGAAGAAACTGAAGCAGTTATGAACACGGAAAAGGAAATAGTTGAAGAGGATGCCCAAGGGGACCAACCAGACAAAGCGGAAGCCAGGAGAGAACCAAATTGGCAAGACATGATGAGATTTATAGCCGAGAAATTTGATAAAATAGATGAAAATTTTAAGAAACAGGAGGAAAATTCAAAGCAAACCAATGAGGAAAATAAGGAAAATTTTAAGAAACAGGAGGAAATTTCGAAGGAACAAAATAAACAAACCAATGAGAAAATTGAGACCATTCATGGAGATCTCAGACAAACCATGAATGAACAATACAATGAATTGAGAGAAATAATTAACGGTCAAAGGGAAGATATGAATACCAAATTTGAAGAAAATAACAAAAATATAAAACAAATTCATGAGAAAATTGACATGATCAGTAACACACTTCGCCAAAAAGCAGATACATACAAGGAGGAGACAAATAAGAAAATGGAAATTAGTTTCAAGGATTTGGATGAAACATTAAACAGCACTTCCGAAGGTCTTAAAGTAAATCCGAATACAGAAGAAAGCAGGAAGGAAATAGAAATTAGAGAATACCAAGATGTAATATTCTCTGAAAATAAAAATAGCCAAAACCAAGAGAATATCAAGAAAATAAGAAAAAATAGGTAGAAAGAAAATATTGAATACGAAAGAAGAATTGGTGATGAGGAAGGGTGGATTAATTAGTGCATTTAACATCCCCATTAATGAGCGAAGGGAGTTAAGTAAAAGTATGAATTATAGAAAAAACTTTATAAAAATGGTCAAGGTAAACCACCATAAAATAATAAAGAGGAGCTTAAATAAATTTAAATATTACTTAAATATAGCCACGGTGGAAGAGTATCTGACAACATCAGCTATATTTTTAATACGAAATATATCAGCAAAACGTTGGGTAAATAATACAGAGGTCAAAGAGAATGGAATGCTATTAAAAATGAGGGAATATGTTATGTCAGAGGAGGTACAATACCTGTTAGTTAGAGAGGAACTAACAATGACGGAAGACCCGTACTTAAATGAAGGTTTCACAGCAGAAAAGTGGGAGAGCAGGATGGTAAGAAGATTATCAAGGAGAGAATTAATTACGAACACCCCAGTAATCCGAGAACATGGAGTACCTGAGTTAATGGACCATGGTTAACCTATATAATAACAAACCATAAAAAAGGGAACTGACTTCCTGAAAACCGACCAAGCAACCCATTGGAAAGAAAACCCCAAAATTCAAAAAGCATGTAAGGACAACTTACTCAAGTTATTTCGAAACAATATAATTTAAAATAAAAAGACTAAAAATCCCAAAATTCCAAAAAACTGTAAGAACAACTTACTAAATATTTATTCAGGAACAATATGATTTAATAAAAAGTATGTAAGTACCACTTACTTTAAATAGTTCGAAACGACATAATTTGATTTAACAAACAACAAACCACCAAGAAAAAGAGAACAGATGATTAAACAATATTTATAAAGAACTGATTTAAAATGGAATGATAGAAAAAATAATATTTTTATGGTAACAAACAGAAGAATAAATAAATAAATAAAAACAATGGATGGTAATGTGCTCAGATAAGAAGAATAAAGAATAATTTAATGACTCCAATGAAACTGAAGGAGGATGATAATTGATACAACAATAATTAGTATTTCTCGGAATTGAAGATTATATAAGAAGAAATGATACGGAGAAAATATGTCACAAAAAGGAAAGTCAAAAGGATTTTAAAATAATGCCTATCAATAATGTTATATGCTATTAGTTAATGGAAAAGAAGAAGGAATCAAGAAAAGGAAATATATAATTAAATGCAAACAGCTACAATATGAAGAATCCCAAAAGTGTTTAGTATTAGTTGCTAATCGAGTACTTATAATCTTTTTATTATAACGAATTGACCGTAGAAATGTTCCGGCAATAATTTTCCTGAGCAGGGATGATGTTCCCCTGGTCTCAGAAGGTGTAAGGATGGACAGCGGAGTTATGGACCCAAAAGGTGGCCACCCGACGTACCACCGCACAGGATAGGGAAAAATGTTAGGGAAATTGAATATTTAAGGGATAATAATTGTAAAATAGCTGAAAAGAGTGATATTAGATTCCAGAAGTATAGATGAAGAAAATAGAAGGAAGATAGCAGACCGAAGCTTAATTGAGAAAGCGAATTTATAGAAGTAAATAAGAAAATAAGTGTTAAAACAAGTTTTTTATGATTAGTGTGACCAGTCCTTATCAAGTAAAATGTGGAAGTACCACTACCCAGAGAAATAAATCATTGATGAATATGCCTCCAAGAGAGAGAGAGTTGAGTAGGAAAATAGCAATTACCATTTAACCGAATAACAGGAATATAACCAGTCTGAAATGAAGGAAGATATTATGGAGATATAAAACCAGATATGAAAATTGAAGAAATCAACAATTTATTTTGAAACAAGTAAAACAAAAATAAATTTGTTCTAGTGGGGGGGCTTTATGTAACGTTACATAACCCAGTCCCAAAAATGATAACTTAATTACCCCACCATAAAGGTCAGAAATGGGTATAATATACCTAGCTATACATTACTTTATATCACAAAACATTATAAACTATATTTAATTGATATAAAGTGTACCAAGTGAGTTATAGTATACCCAGTGAGTAAATAAGTGACTTTGAAGGGAGCATCTCACAGACTTATGCTGTAGATGTAGAAACAATGGATTATAATAGTAGACTGTATTGCTACTAACTAATTATGTGTTTTGTTTAAATATTGTATGATTTGTATTGTGTAGGCAACTAAAATTTAGTACCTAGGTTTAATTTTATATTTAATAGGATAATTATGTTTGAATATAAGATAACCCAGGGATAAAAATAAAAGAGTTAAATATAAAATAATAATAAAAAATAAAATAATACTGTATGAGTAAAATGGCAGAAGAAAATAGTGCAGTGTAAGGATACTATAAGAAATTAATAAATAATATATAAATTCAATTAAAGGAAATAATAATATTAAAGACCTATATCTAAGGTTATGAGAAAATAAATGGAAAAACCTTATATAAATCAAATTGGATAATAAACCAAAGTTAAAAAGAATTATTTTTCTATAAATAAGAAATAAATTATAATAATTAAAAACAGCCTATATACTCAAAAGTAAATAGAAGCACCAATAAAAAATGATATAAAAATTATTGGTTACTAAGAGTAACCGGGTAACAACATATGAATTAATTGTTAAAACGATTGGAAACCGTTCGGTTGAGAAAAAGTAATGTCACAAAAATTTTATTAAAACCATTCAAAACTTTCGGAAACAGTGCCAAAATGGAATAAAAATTAACTCACAGTATCCACCTTATGTTCAAACTCCTTCAGATATCAACTATAACGTGCTTTACCCGATAAAAAAGTGAAATAACCAATTACCAGATCTGGCCTAGTTAAACAGCACTTCGAGATTTTTGCGAGATTGTATCTAACGGACATTCAACGAAATTACAAAACAACTAGAACTACAACACTAGAAACAGCTCCATTCAAGTAAAAACTTCGAGGAAAGAGGTAATATAAACGTTATTAATAATTATTAACCAAGAAAACCTCATATCAAATCGTGCAGTTCCAATATTTCGTAAATGATTCCATGTGTATAATAAAGAAATAATCTGCACTCTTGCGGACAAGTCCGGAACTACATACTACGAAATAAACCAAAATTTCGAAATTTATTATTTTTATCTTGTAAAGCGTAGTATATAATTATTCATTTCTGACCGTCTCATAACACAAAGAACTTACCCTTAACCCTGGGGAAATTAATAAAACGAATTATATATTGTTTAATGTCTAATCAAGGATAAAATTATATAATCATAAAAAATATATTTTATGATAATTCAAATGTTTACCTAAATAAATCGATCGAATGTATTGTTGACTGAAAAGATCGATTATAATACTTGTATACTGGAAGAAGAGGAAATCAGTGATTTACATAAATAAATACTCTGAATATTTTATGTTAAATAATCAAACGTGTATTCTTTATTGTAGGGGGTAGTTGTAGATTTTCAGGAAGCCAAGAAGAGGACGTTCCACAGGGGAGTATCACCGAACAGTGGTGTTTGTTTAACCTAACATTTTGAGGTTGATGTCAAAATCAGCTGATCTTATGAACAGCGAATATTTAAAAATAAGAAATTGTATAATCTGGGTGTAACATAATTGTTCTTACTCTCTCTTCTGACTAAGATTAAACAACTTCCTTAATCTCTACCAAATCACACACACTCGATTTCTGTTTCGTTTGGTAAACTTCAAATCCAATTGATTTGAACATTAATAATTATAATTCATAAGTGACGATCGCTAAAAGGTACTCTGACCGCTCCGAGACTTTCAAAAAATAACTCTATACCTCATAAAAAGAGATCTTGTTACAAATTGGCGAAATCAACTTTGGGGCTTAATTGGGAAAGCTTAAATTAATAATAAGATACTTTCACGAGATACAAGCGATTACGTTACAAATTGGCGAAATCAACATTGGGGCTTGAATAAGACGGAGGTCACACCTATAAAGCGAGTACGTTACAGATTGGCGCTCAACGTAAAACGGCTGTAATTAGAAAAGAATTTTGAGATATTTAACAAATTAATATAACAAAAAAACCTAATTATCGTCGGCAGTTATGAGAAAACAAGAAATGCATAATACCAGAGGCAGATCGAAGAAGAGAACAGAAGAAAAGGAGAAGGAAGAAAGGGGACAGGAACGAGAGATAGAAATATTTACAGACAGTGAAATGGAACAACCAATGGGTGATAAAGAAGAAACTGAAGCAGTTATGAACACGGAAAAGGAAATAGTTGAAGAGGATGCCCAAGGGGACCAACCAGACAAAGCGGAAGCCAGGAGAGAACCAAATTGGCAAGACATGATGAGATTTATAGCCGAGAAATTTGATAAAATAGATGAAAATTTTAAGAAACAGGAGGAAAATTCAAAGCAAACCAATGAGGAAAATAAGGAAAATTTTAAGAAACAGGAGGAAATTTCGAAGGAACAAAATAAACAAACCAATGAGAAAATTGAGACCATTCATGGAGATCTCAGACAAACCATGAATGAACAATACAATGAATTGAGAGAAATAATTAACGGTCAAAGGGAAGATATGAATACCAAATTTGAAGAAAATAACAAAAATATAAAACAAATTCATGAGAAAATTGACATGATCAGTAACACACTTCGCCAAAAAGCAGATACATACAAGGAGGAGACAAATAAGAAAATGGAAATTAGTTTCAAGGATTTGGATGAAACATTAAACAGCACTTCCGAAGGTCTTAAAGTAAATCCGAATACAGAAGAAAGCAGGAAGGAAATAGAAATTAGAGAATACCAAGATGTAATATTCTCTGAAAATAAAAATAGCCAAAACCAAGAGAATATCAAGAAAATAAGAAAAAATAGGTAGAAAGAAAATATTGAATACGAAAGAAGAATTGGTGATGAGGAAGGGTGGATTAATTAGTGCATTTAACATCCCCATTAATGAGCGAAGGGAGTTAAGTAAAAGTATGAATTATAGAAAAAACTTTATAAAAATGGTCAAGGTAAACCACCATAAAATAATAAAGAGGAGCTTAAATAAATTTAAATATTACTTAAATATAGCCACGGTGGAAGAGTATCTGACAACATCAGCTATATTTTTAATACGAAATATATCAGCAAAACGTTGGGTAAATAATACAGAGGTCAAAGAGAATGGAATGCTATTAAAAATGAGGGAATATGTTATGTCAGAGGAGGTACAATACCTGTTAGTTAGAGAGGAACTAACAATGACGGAAGACCCGTACTTAAATGAAGGTTTCACAGCAGAAAAGTGGGAGAGCAGGATGGTAAGAAGATTATCAAGGAGAGAATTAATTACGAACACCCCAGTAATCCGAGAACATGGAGTACCTGAGTTAATGGACCATGGTTAACCTATATAATAACAAACCATAAAAAAGGGAACTGACTTCCTGAAAACCGACCAAGCAACCCATTGGAAAGAAAACCCCAAAATTCAAAAAGCATGTAAGGACAACTTACTCAAGTTATTTCGAAACAATATAATTTAAAATAAAAAGACTAAAAATCCCAAAATTCCAAAAAACTGTAAGAACAACTTACTAAATATTTATTCAGGAACAATATGATTTAATAAAAAGTATGTAAGTACCACTTACTTTAAATAGTTCGAAACGACATAATTTGATTTAACAAACAACAAACCACCAAGAAAAAGAGAACAGATGATTAAACAATATTTATAAAGAACTGATTTAAAATGGAATGATAGAAAAAATAATATTTTTATGGTAACAAACAGAAGAATAAATAAATAAATAAAAACAATGGATGGTAATGTGCTCAGATAAGAAGAATAAAGAATAATTTAATGACTCCAATGAAACTGAAGGAGGATGATAATTGATACAACAATAATTAGTATTTCTCGGAATTGAAGATTATATAAGAAGAAATGATACGGAGAAAATATGTCACAAAAAGGAAAGTCAAAAGGATTTTAAAATAATGCCTATCAATAATGTTATATGCTATTAGTTAATGGAAAAGAAGAAGGAATCAAGAAGAGGAAATATATAATTAAATGCAAACAGCTACAATATGAAGAATCCCAAAAGTGTTTAGTATTAGTTGCTAATCGAGTACTTATAATCTTTTTATTATAACGAATTGACCGTAGAAATGTTCCGGCAATAATTTTCCTGAGCAGGGATGATGTTCCCCTGGTCTCAGAAGGTGTAAGGATGGACAGCGGAGTTATGGACCCAAAAGGTGGCCACCCGACGTACCACCGCACAGGATAGGGAAAAATGTTAGGGAAATTGAATATTTAAGGGATAATAATTGTAAAATAGCTGAAAAGAGTGATATTAGATTCCAGAAGTATAGATGAAGAAAATAGAAGGAAGATAGCAGACCGAAGCTTAATTGAGAAAGCGAATTTATAGAAGTAAATAAGAAAATAAGTGTTAAAACAAGTTTTTTATGATTAGTGTGACCAGTCCTTATCAAGTAAAATGTGGAAGTACCACTACCCAGAGAAATAAATCATTGATGAATATGCCTCCAAGAGAGAGAGAGTTGAGTAGGAAAATAGCAATTACCATTTAACCGAATAACAGGAATATAACCAGTCTGAAATGAAGGAAGATATTATGGAGATATAAAACCAGATATGAAAATTGAAGAAATCAACAATTTATTTTGAAACAAGTAAAACAAAAATAAATTTGTTCTAGTGGGGGGGCTTTATGTAACGTTACATAACCCAGTCCCAAAAATGATAACTTAATTACCCCACCATAAAGGTCAGAAATGGGTATAATATACCTAGCTATACATTACTTTATATCACAAAACATTATAAACTATATTTAATTGATATAAAGTGTACCAAGTGAGTTATAGTATACCCAGTGAGTAAATAAGTGACTTTGAAGGGAGCATCTCACAGACTTATGCTGTAGATGTAGAAACAATGGATTATAATAGTAGACTGTATTGCTACTAACTAATTATGTGTTTTGTTTAAATATTGTATGATTTGTATTGTGTAGGCAACTAAAATTTAGTACCTAGGTTTAATTTTATATTTAATAGGATAATTATGTTTGAATATAAGATAACCCAGGGATAAAAATAAAAGAGTTAAATATAAAATAATAATAAAAAATAAAATAATACTGTATGAGTAAAATGGCAGAAGAAAATAGTGCAGTGTAAGGATACTATAAGAAATTAATAAATAATATATAAATTCAATTAAAGGAAATAATAATATTAAAGACCTATATCTAAGGTTATGAGAAAATAAATGGAAAAACCTTATATAAATCAAATTGGATAATAAACCAAAGTTAAAAAGAATTATTTTTCTATAAATAAGAAATAAATTATAATAATTAAAAACAGCCTATATACTCAAAAGTAAATAGAAGCACCAATAAAAAATGATATAAAAATTATTGGTTACTAAGAGTAACCGGGTAACAACATATGAATTAATTGTTAAAACGATTGGAAACCGTTCGGTTGAGAAAAAGTAATGTCACAAAAATTTTATTAAAACCATTCAAAACTTTCGGAAACAGTGCCAAAATGGAATAAAAATTAACTCACAGTATCCACCTTATGTTCAAACTCCTTCAGATATCAACTATAACGTGCTTTACCCGATAAAAAAGTGAAATAACCAATTACCAGATCTGGCCTAGTTAAACAGCACTTCGAGATTTTTGCGAGATTGTATCTAACGGACATTCAACGAAATTACAAAACAACTAGAACTACAACACTAGAAACAGCTCCATTCAAGTAAAAACTTCGAGGAAAGAGGTAATATAAACGTTATTAATAATTATTAACCAAGAAAACCTCATATCAAATCGTGCAGTTCCAATATTTCGTAAATGATTCCATGTGTATAATAAAGAAATAATCTGCACTCTTGCGGACAAGTCCGGAACTACATACTACGAAATAAACCAAAATTTCGAAATTTATTATTTTTATCTTGTAAAGCGTAGTATATAATTATTCATTTCTGACCGTCTCATAACACAAAGAACTTACCCTTAACCCTGGGGAAATTAATAAAACGAATTATATATTGTTTAATGTCTAATCAAGGATAAAATTATATAATCATAAAAAATATATTTTATGATAATTCAAATGTTTACCTAAATAAATCGATCGAATGTATTGTTGACTGAAAAGATCGATTATAATACTTGTATACTGGAAGAAGAGGAAATCAGTGATTTACATAAATAAATACTCTGAATATTTTATGTTAAATAATCAAACGTGTATTCTTTATTGTAGGGGGTAGTTGTAGATTTTCAGGAAGCCAAGAAGAGGACGTTCCACAGGGGAGTATCACCGAACAGTGGTGTTTGTTTAACCTAACATTTTGAGGTTGATGTCAAAATCAGCTGATCTTATGAACAGCGAATATTTAAAAATAAGAAATTGTATAATCTGGGTGTAACATAATTGTTCTTACTCTCTCTTCTGACTAAGATTAAACAACTTCCTTAATCTCTACCAAATCACACACACTCGATTTCTGTTTCGTTTGGTAAACTTCAAATCCAATTGATTTGAACATTAATAATTATAATTCATAAGTGACGATCGCTAAAAGGTACTCTGACCGCTCCGAGACTTTCAAAAAATAACTCTATACCTCATAAAAAGAGATCTTGTTACAAATTGGCGAAATCAACTTTGGGGCTTAATTGGGAAAGCTTAAATTAATAATAAGATACTTTCACGAGATACAAGCGATTACGTTACAAATTGGCGAAATCAACATTGGGGCTTGAATAAGACGGAGGTCACACCTATAAAGCGAGTACGTTACAGATTGGCGCTCAACGTAAAACGGCTGTAATTAGAAAAGAATTTTGAGATATTTAACAAATTAATATAACAAAAAAACCTAATTATCGTCGGCAGTTATGAGAAAACAAGAAATGCATAATACCAGAGGCAGATCGAAGAAGAGAACAGAAGAAAAGGAGAAGGAAGAAAGGGGACAGGAACGAGAGATAGAAATATTTACAGACAGTGAAATGGAACAACCAATGGGTGATAAAGAAGAAACTGAAGCAGTTATGAACACGGAAAAGGAAATAGTTGAAGAGGATGCCCAAGGGGACCAACCAGACAAAGCGGAAGCCAGGAGAGAACCAAATTGGCAAGACATGATGAGATTTATAGCCGAGAAATTTGATAAAATAGATGAAAATTTTAAGAAACAGGAGGAAAATTCAAAGCAAACCAATGAGGAAAATAAGGAAAATTTTAAGAAACAGGAGGAAATTTCGAAGGAACAAAATAAACAAACCAATGAGAAAATTGAGACCATTCATGGAGATCTCAGACAAACCATGAATGAACAATACAATGAATTGAGAGAAATAATTAACGGTCAAAGGGAAGATATGAATACCAAATTTGAAGAAAATAACAAAAATATAAAACAAATTCATGAGAAAATTGACATGATCAGTAACACACTTCGCCAAAAAGCAGATACATACAAGGAGGAGACAAATAAGAAAATGGAAATTAGTTTCAAGGATTTGGATGAAACATTAAACAGCACTTCCGAAGGTCTTAAAGTAAATCCGAATACAGAAGAAAGCAGGAAGGAAATAGAAATTAGAGAATACCAAGATGTAATATTCTCTGAAAATAAAAATAGCCAAAACCAAGAGAATATCAAGAAAATAAGAAAAAATAGGTAGAAAGAAAATATTGAATACGAAAGAAGAATTGGTGATGAGGAAGGGTGGATTAATTAGTGCATTTAACATCCCCATTAATGAGCGAAGGGAGTTAAGTAAAAGTATGAATTATAGAAAAAACTTTATAAAAATGGTCAAGGTAAACCACCATAAAATAATAAAGAGGAGCTTAAATAAATTTAAATATTACTTAAATATAGCCACGGTGGAAGAGTATCTGACAACATCAGCTATATTTTTAATACGAAATATATCAGCAAAACGTTGGGTAAATAATACAGAGGTCAAAGAGAATGGAATGCTATTAAAAATGAGGGAATATGTTATGTCAGAGGAGGTACAATACCTGTTAGTTAGAGAGAGGAACTAACAATGACGGAAGACCCGTACTTAAATGAAGGTTTCACAGCAGAAAAGTGGGAGAGCAGGATGGTAAGAAGATTATCAAGGAGAGAATTAATTACGAACACCCCAGTAATCCGAGAACATGGAGTACCTGAGTTAATGGACCATGGTTAACCTATATAATAACAAACCAGAAAAAAGGGAACTGACTTCCTGAAAACCGACCAAGCAACCCATTGGAAAGAAAACCCCAAAATTCAAAAAGCATGTAAGGACAACTTACTCAAGTTATTTCGAAACAATATAATTTAAAATAAAAAGACTAAAAATCCCAAAATTCCAAAAAACTGTAAGAACAACTTACTAAATATTTATTCAGGAACAATATGATTTAATAAAAAGTATGTAAGTACCACTTACTTTAAATAGTTCGAAACGACAATTTGATTTAACAAACAACAAACCACCAAGAAAAAGAGAACAGATGATTAAACAATATTTATAAAGAACTGATTTAAAATGGAATGATAGAAAAAATAATATTTTTATGGTAACAAACAGAAGAATAAATAAATAAATAAAAACAATGGATGGTAATGTGCTCAGATAAGAAGAATAAAGAATAATTTAATGACTCCAATGAAACTGAAGGAGGATGATAATTGATACAA
The DNA here is from genome assembly GCA_034769895.1 of Magicicada septendecula. Classification (NCBI taxonomy): domain Eukaryota; kingdom Metazoa; phylum Arthropoda; class Insecta; order Hemiptera; family Cicadidae; genus Magicicada; species Magicicada septendecula. The sequence goes on along the minus strand of CM068367.1, from coordinate 794,264,141 downwards.
CAATAATTAGTATTTCTCGGAATTGAAGATTATATAAGAAGAAATGATACGGAGAAAATATGTCACAAAAAGGAAAGTCAAAAGGATTTTAAAATAATGCCTATCAATAATGTTATATGCTATTAGTTAATGGAAAAGAAGAAGGAATCAAGAAGAGGAAATATATAATTAAATGCAAACAGCTACAATATGAAGAATCCCAAAAGTGTTTAGTATTAGTTGCTAATCGAGTACTTATAATCTTTTTATTATAACGAATTGACCGTAGAAATGTTCCGGCAATAATTTTCCTGAGCAGGGATGATGTTCCCCTGGTCTCAGAAGGTGTAAGGATGGACAGCGGAGTTATGGACCCAAAAGGTGGCCACCCGACGTACCACCGCACAGGATAGGGAAAAATGTTAGGGAAATTGAATATTTAAGGGATAATAATTGTAAAATAGCTGAAAAGAGTGATATTAGATTCCAGAAGTATAGATGAAGAAAATAGAAGGAAGATAGCAGACCGAAGCTTAATTGAGAAAGCGAATTTATAGAAGTAAATAAGAAAATAAGTGTTAAAACAAGTTTTTTATGATTAGTGTGACCAGTCCTTATCAAGTAAAATGTGGAAGTACCACTACCCAGAGAAATAAATCATTGATGAATATGCCTCCAAGAGAGAGAGAGTTGAGTAGGAAAATAGCAATTACCATTTAACCGAATAACAGGAATATAACCAGTCTGAAATGAAGGAAGATATTATGGAGATATAAAACCAGATATGAAAATTGAAGAAATCAACAATTTATTTTGAAACAAGTAAAACAAAAATAAATTTGTTCTAGTGGGGGGGCTTTATGTAACGTTACATAACCCAGTCCCAAAAATGATAACTTAATTACCCCACCATAAAGGTCAGAAATGGGTATAATATACCTAGCTATACATTACTTTATATCACAAAACATTATAAACTATATTTAATTGATATAAAGTGTACCAAGTGAGTTATAGTATACCCAGTGAGTAAATAAGTGACTTTGAAGGGAGCATCTCACAGACTTATGCTGTAGATGTAGAAACAATGGATTATAATAGTAGACTGTATTGCTACTAACTAATTATGTGTTTTGTTTAAATATTGTATGATTTGTATTGTGTAGGCAACTAAAATTTAGTACCTAGGTTTAATTTTATATTTAATAGGATAATTATGTTTGAATATAAGATAACCCAGGGATAAAAATAAAAGAGTTAAATATAAAATAATAATAAAAAATAAAATAATACTGTATGAGTAAAATGGCAGAAGAAAATAGTGCAGTGTAAGGATACTATAAGAAATTAATAAATAATATATAAATTCAATTAAAGGAAATAATAATATTAAAGACCTATATCTAAGGTTATGAGAAAATAAATGGAAAAACCTTATATAAATCAAATTGGATAATAAACCAAAGTTAAAAAGAATTATTTTTCTATAAATAAGAAATAAATTATAATAATTAAAAACAGCCTATATACTCAAAAGTAAATAGAAGCACCAATAAAAAATGATATAAAAATTATTGGTTACTAAGAGTAACCGGGTAACAACATATGAATTAATTGTTAAAACGATTGGAAACCGTTCGGTTGAGAAAAAGTAATGTCACAAAAATTTTATTAAAACCATTCAAAACTTTCGGAAACAGTGCCAAAATGGAATAAAAATTAACTCACAGTATCCACCTTATGTTCAAACTCCTTCAGATATCAACTATAACGTGCTTTACCCGATAAAAAAGTGAAATAACCAATTACCAGATCTGGCCTAGTTAAACAGCACTTCGAGATTTTTGCGAGATTGTATCTAACGGACATTCAACGAAATTACAAAACAACTAGAACTACAACACTAGAAACAGCTCCATTCAAGTAAAAACTTCGAGGAAAGAGGTAATATAAACGTTATTAATAATTATTAACCAAGAAAACCTCATATCAAATCGTGCAGTTCCAATATTTCGTAAATGATTCCATGTGTATAATAAAGAAATAATCTGCACTCTTGCGGACAAGTCCGGAACTACATACTACGAAATAAACCAAAATTTCGAAATTTATTATTTTTATCTTGTAAAGCGTAGTATATAATTATTCATTTCTGACCGTCTCATAACACAAAGAACTTACCCTTAACCCTGGGGAAATTAATAAAACGAATTATATATTGTTTAATGTCTAATCAAGGATAAAATTATATAATCATAAAAAATATATTTTATGATAATTCAAATGTTTACCTAAATAAATCGATCGAATGTATTGTTGACTGAAAAGATCGATTATAATACTTGTATACTGGAAGAAGAGGAAATCAGTGATTTACATAAATAAATACTCTGAATATTTTATGTTAAATAATCAAACGTGTATTCTTTATTGTAGGGGGTAGTTGTAGATTTTCAGGAAGCCAAGAAGAGGACGTTCCACAGGGGAGTATCACCGAACAGTGGTGTTTGTTTAACCTAACATTTTGAGGTTGATGTCAAAATCAGCTGATCTTATGAACAGCGAATATTTAAAAATAAGAAATTGTATAATCTGGGTGTAACATAATTGTTCTTACTCTCTCTTCTGACTAAGATTAAACAACTTCCTTAATCTCTACCAAATCACACACACTCGATTTCTGTTTCGTTTGGTAAACTTCAAATCCAATTGATTTGAACATTAATAATTATAATTCATAAGTGACGATCGCTAAAAGGTACTCTGACCGCTCCGAGACTTTCAAAAAATAACTCTATACCTCATAAAAAGAGATCTTGTTACAAATTGGCGAAATCAACTTTGGGGCTTAATTGGGAAAGCTTAAATTAATAATAAGATACTTTCACGAGATACAAGCGATTACGTTACAAATTGGCGAAATCAACATTGGGGCTTGAATAAGACGGAGGTCACACCTATAAAGCGAGTACGTTACAGATTGGCGCTCAACGTAAAACGGCTGTAATTAGAAAAGAATTTTGAGATATTTAACAAATTAATATAACAAAAAAACCTAATTATCGTCGGCAGTTATGAGAAAACAAGAAATGCATAATACCAGAGGCAGATCGAAGAAGAGAACAGAAGAAAAGGAGAAGGAAGAAAGGGGACAGGAACGAGAGATAGAAATATTTACAGACAGTGAAATGGAACAACCAATGGGTGATAAAGAAGAAACTGAAGCAGTTATGAACACGGAAAAGGAAATAGTTGAAGAGGATGCCCAAGGGGACCAACCAGACAAAGCGGAAGCCAGGAGAGAACCAAATTGGCAAGACATGATGAGATTTATAGCCGAGAAATTTGATAAAATAGATGAAAATTTTAAGAAACAGGAGGAAAATTCAAAGCAAACCAATGAGGAAAATAAGGAAAATTTTAAGAAACAGGAGGAAATTTCGAAGGAACAAAATAAACAAACCAATGAGAAAATTGAGACCATTCATGGAGATCTCAGACAAACCATGAATGAACAATACAATGAATTGAGAGAAATAATTAACGGTCAAAGGGAAGATATGAATACCAAATTTGAAGAAAATAACAAAAATATAAAACAAATTCATGAGAAAATTGACATGATCAGTAACACACTTCGCCAAAAAGCAGATACATACAAGGAGGAGACAAATAAGAAAATGGAAATTAGTTTCAAGGATTTGGATGAAACATTAAACAGCACTTCCGAAGGTCTTAAAGTAAATCCGAATACAGAAGAAAGCAGGAAGGAAATAGAAATTAGAGAATACCAAGATGTAATATTCTCTGAAAATAAAAATAGCCAAAACCAAGAGAATATCAAGAAAATAAGAAAAAATAGGTAGAAAGAAAATATTGAATACGAAAGAAGAATTGGTGATGAGGAAGGGTGGATTAATTAGTGCATTTAACATCCCCATTAATGAGCGAAGGGAGTTAAGTAAAAGTATGAATTATAGAAAAAACTTTATAAAAATGGTCAAGGTAAACCACCATAAAATAATAAAGAGGAGCTTAAATAAATTTAAATATTACTTAAATATAGCCACGGTGGAAGAGTATCTGACAACATCAGCTATATTTTTAATACGAAATATATCAGCAAAACGTTGGGTAAATAATACAGAGGTCAAAGAGAATGGAATGCTATTAAAAATGAGGGAATATGTTATGTCAGAGGAGGTACAATACCTGTTAGTTAGAGAGGAACTAACAATGACGGAAGACCCGTACTTAAATGAAGGTTTCACAGCAGAAAAGTGGGAGAGCAGGATGGTAAGAAGATTATCAAGGAGAGAATTAATTACGAACACCCCAGTAATCCGAGAACATGGAGTACCTGAGTTAATGGACCATGGTTAACCTATATAATAACAAACCAGAAAAAAGGGAACTGACTTCCTGAAAACCGACCAAGCAACCCATTGGAAAGAAAACCCCAAAATTCAAAAAGCATGTAAGGACAACTTACTCAAGTTATTTCGAAACAATATAATTTAAAATAAAAAGACTAAAAATCCCAAAATTCCAAAAAACTGTAAGAACAACTTACTAAATATTTATTCAGGAACAATATGATTTAATAAAAAGTATGTAAGTACCACTTACTTTAAATAGTTCGAAACGACATAATTTGATTTAACAAACAACAAACCACCAAGAAAAAGAGAACAGATGATTAAACAATATTTATAAAGAACTGATTTAAAATGGAATGATAGAAAAAATAATATTTTTATGGTAACAAACAGAAGAATAAATAAATAAATAAAAACAATGGATGGTAATGTGCTCAGATAAGAAGAATAAAGAATAATTTAATGACTCCAATGAAACTGAAGGAGGATGATAATTGATACAACAATAATTAGTATTTCTCGGAATTGAAGATTATATAAGAAGAAATGATACGGAGAAAATATGTCACAAAAAGGAAAGTCAAAAGGATTTTAAAATAATGCCTATCAATAATGTTATATGCTATTAGTTAATGGAAAAGAAGAAGGAATCAAGAAGAGGAAATATATAATTAAATGCAAACAGCTACAATATGAAGAATCCCAAAAGTGTTTAGTATTAGTTGCTAATCGAGTACTTATAATCTTTTTATTATAACGAATTGACCGTAGAAATGTTCCGGCAATAATTTTCCTGAGCAGGGATGATGTTCCCCTGGTCTCAGAAGGTGTAAGGATGGACAGCGGAGTTATGGACCCAAAAGGTGGCCACCCGACGTACCACCGCACAGGATAGGGAAAAATGTTAGGGAAATTGAATATTTAAGGGATAATAATTGTAAAATAGCTGAAAAGAGTGATATTAGATTCCAGAAGTATAGATGAAGAAAATAGAAGGAAGATAGCAGACCGAAGCTTAATTGAGAAAGCGAATTTATAGAAGTAAATAAGAAAATAAGTGTTAAAACAAGTTTTTTATGATTAGTGTGACCAGTCCTTATCAAGTAAAATGTGGAAGTACCACTACCCAGAGAAATAAATCATTGATGAATATGCCTCCAAGAGAGAGAGAGTTGAGTAGGAAAATAGCAATTACCATTTAACCGAATAACAGGAATATAACCAGTCTGAAATGAAGGAAGATATTATGGAGATATAAAACCAGATATGAAAATTGAAGAAATCAACAATTTATTTTGAAACAAGTAAAACAAAAATAAATTTGTTCTAGTGGGGGGGCTTTATGTAACGTTACATAACCCAGTCCCAAAAATGATAACTTAATTACCCCACCATAAAGGTCAGAAATGGGTATAATATACCTAGCTATACATTACTTTATATCACAAAACATTATAAACTATATTTAATTGATATAAAGTGTACCAAGTGAGTTATAGTATACCCAGTGAGTAAATAAGTGACTTTGAAGGGAGCATCTCACAGACTTATGCTGTAGATGTAGAAACAATGGATTATAATAGTAGACTGTATTGCTACTAACTAATTATGTGTTTTGTTTAAATATTGTATGATTTGTATTGTGTAGGCAACTAAAATTTAGTACCTAGGTTTAATTTTATATTTAATAGGATAATTATGTTTGAATATAAGATAACCCAGGGATAAAAATAAAAGAGTTAAATATAAAATAATAATAAAAAATAAAATAATACTGTATGAGTAAAATGGCAGAAGAAAATAGTGCAGTGTAAGGATACTATAAGAAATTAATAAATAATATATAAATTCAATTAAAGGAAATAATAATATTAAAGACCTATATCTAAGGTTATGAGAAAATAAATGGAAAAACCTTATATAAATCAAATTGGATAATAAACCAAAGTTAAAAAGAATTATTTTTCTATAAATAAGAAATAAATTATAATAATTAAAAACAGCCTATATACTCAAAAGTAAATAGAAGCACCAATAAAAAATGATATAAAAATTATTGGTTACTAAGAGTAACCGGGTAACAACATATGAATTAATTGTTAAAACGATTGGAAACCGTTCGGTTGAGAAAAAGTAATGTCACAAAAATTTTATTAAAACCATTCAAAACTTTCGGAAACAGTGCCAAAATGGAATAAAAATTAACTCACAGTATCCACCTTATGTTCAAACTCCTTCAGATATCAACTATAACGTGCTTTACCCGATAAAAAAGTGAAATAACCAATTACCAGATCTGGCCTAGTTAAACAGCACTTCGAGATTTTTGCGAGATTGTATCTAACGGACATTCAACGAAATTACAAAACAACTAGAACTACAACACTAGAAACAGCTCCATTCAAGTAAAAACTTCGAGGAAAGAGGTAATATAAACGTTATTAATAATTATTAACCAAGAAAACCTCATATCAAATCGTGCAGTTCCAATATTTCGTAAATGATTCCATGTGTATAATAAAGAAATAATCTGCACTCTTGCGGACAAGTCCGGAACTACATACTACGAAATAAACCAAAATTTCGAAATTTATTATTTTTATCTTGTAAAGCGTAGTATATAATTATTCATTTCTGACCGTCTCATAACACAAAGAACTTACCCTTAACCCTGGGGAAATTAATAAAACGAATTATATATTGTTTAATGTCTAATCAAGGATAAAATTATAAAATCATAAAAAATATATTTTATGATAATTCAAATGTTTACCTAAATAAATCGATCGAATGTATTGTTGACTGAAAAGATCGATTATAATACTTGTATACTGGAAGAAGAGGAAATCAGTGATTTACATAAATAAATACTCTGAATATTTTATGTTAAATAATCAAACGTGTATTCTTTATTGTAGGGGGTAGTTGTAGATTTTCAGGAAGCCAAGAAGAGGACGTTCCACAGGGGAGTATCACCGAACAGTGGTGTTTGTTTAACCTAACATTTTGAGGTTGATGTCAAAATCAGCTGATCTTATGAACAGCGAATATTTAAAAATAAGAAATTGTATAATCTGGGTGTAACATAATTGTTCTTACTCTCTCTTCTGACTAAGATTAAACAACTTCCTTAATCTCTACCAAATCACACACACTCGATTTCTGTTTCGTTTGGTAAACTTCAAATCCAATTGATTTGAACATTAATAATTATAATTCATAAGTGACGATCGCTAAAAGGTACTCTGACCGCTCCGAGACTTTCAAAAAATAACTCTATACCTCATAAAAAGAGATCTTGTTACAAATTGGCGAAATCAACTTTGGGGCTTAATTGGGAAAGCTTAAATTAATAATAAGATACTTTCACGAGATACAAGCGATTACGTTACAAATTGGCGAAATCAACATTGGGGCTTGAATAAGACGGAGGTCACACCTATAAAGCGAGTACGTTACAGATTGGCGCTCAACGTAAAACGGCTGTAATTAGAAAAGAATTTTGAGATATTTAACAAATTAATATAACAAAAAAACCTAATTATCGTCGGCAGTTATGAGAAAACAAGAAATGCATAATACCAGAGGCAGATCGAAGAAGAGAACAGAAGAAAAGGAGAAGGAAGAAAGGGGACAGGAACGAGAGATAGAAATATTTACAGACAGTGAAATGGAACAACCAATGGGTGATAAAGAAGAAACTGAAGCAGTTATGAACACGGAAAAGGAAATAGTTGAAGAGGATGCCCAAGGGGACCAACCAGACAAAGCGGAAGCCAGGAGAGAACCAAATTGGCAAGACATGATGAGATTTATAGCCGAGAAATTTGATAAAATAGATGAAAATTTTAAGAAACAGGAGGAAAATTCAAAGCAAACCAATGAGGAAAATAAGGAAAATTTTAAGAAACAGGAGGAAATTTCGAAGGAACAAAATAAACAAACCAATGAGAAAATTGAGACCATTCATGGAGATCTCAGACAAACCATGAATGAACAATACAATGAATTGAGAGAAATAATTAACGGTCAAAGGGAAGATATGAATACCAAATTTGAAGAAAATAACAAAAATATAAAACAAATTCATGAGAAAATTGACATGATCAGTAACACACTTCGCCAAAAAGCAGATACATACAAGGAGGAGACAAATAAGAAAATGGAAATTAGTTTCAAGGATTTGGATGAAACATTAAACAGCACTTCCGAAGGTCTTAAAGTAAATCCGAATACAGAAGAAAGCAGGAAGGAAATAGAAATTAGAGAATACCAAGATGTAATATTCTCTGAAAATAAAAATAGCCAAAACCAAGAGAATATCAAGAAAATAAGAAAAAATAGGTAGAAAGAAAATATTGAATACGAAAGAAGAATTGGTGATGAGGAAGGGTGGATTAATTAGTGCATTTAACATCCCCATTAATGAGCGAAGGGAGTTAAGTAAAAGTATGAATTATAGAAAAAACTTTATAAAAATGGTCAAGGTAAACCACCATAAAATAATAAAGAGGAGCTTAAATAAATTTAAATATTACTTAAATATAGCCACGGTGGAAGAGTATCTGACAACATCAGCTATATTTTTAATACGAAATATATCAGCAAAACGTTGGGTAAATAATACAGAGGTCAAAGAGAATGGAATGCTATTAAAAATGAGGGAATATGTTATGTCAGAGGAGGTACAATACCTGTTAGTTAGAGAGGAACTAACAATGACGGAAGACCCGTACTTAAATGAAGGTTTCACAGCAGAAAAGTGGGAGAGCAGGATGGTAAGAAGATTATCAAGGAGAGAATTAATTACGAACACCCCAGTAATCCGAGAACATGGAGTACCTGAGTTAATGGACCATGGTTAACCTATATAATAACAAACCAGAAAAAAGGGAACTGACTTCCTGAAAACCGACCAAGCAACCCATTGGAAAGAAAACCCCAAAATTCAAAAAGCATGTAAGGACAACTTACTCAAGTTATTTCGAAACAATATAATTTAAAATAAAAAGACTAAAAATCCCAAAATTCCAAAAAACTGTAAGAACAACTTACTAAATATTTATTCAGGAACAATATGATTTAATAAAAAGTATGTAAGTACCACTTACTTTAAATAGTTCGAAACGACATAATTTGATTTAACAAACAACAAACCACCAAGAAAAAGAGAACAGATGATTAAACAATATTTATAAAGAACTGATTTAAAATGGAATGATAGAAAAAATAATATTTTTATGGTAACAAACAGAAGAATAAATAAATAAATAAAAACAATGGATGGTAATGTGCTCAGATAAGAAGAATAAAGAATAATTTAATGACTCCAATGAAACTGAAGGAGGATGATAATTGATACAACAATAATTAGTATTTCTCGGAATTGAAGATTATATAAGAAGAAATGATACGGAGAAAATATGTCACAAAAAGGAAAGTCAAAAGGATTTTAAAATAATGCCTATCAATAATGTTATATGCTATTAGTTAATGGAAAAGAAGAAGGAATCAAGAAGAGGAAATATATAATTAAATGCAAACAGCTACAGTATGAAGAATCCCAAAAGTGTTTAGTATTAGTTGCTAATCGAGTACTTATAATCTTTTTATTATAACGAATTGACCGTAGAAATGTTCCGGCAATAATTTTCCTGAGCAGGGATGATGTTCCCCTGGTCTCAGAAGGTGTAAGGATGGACAGCGGAGTTATGGACCCAAAAGGTGGCCACCCGACGTACCACCGCACAGGATAGGGAAAAATGTTAGGGAAATTGAATATTTAAGGGATAATAATTGTAAAATAGCTGAAAAGAGTGATATTAGATTCCAGAAGTGTAGATGAAGAAAATAGAAGGAAGATAGCAGACCGAAGCTTAATTGAGAAAGCGAATTTATAGAAGTAAATAAGAAAATAAGTGTTAAAACAAGTTTTTTATGATTAGTGTGACCAGTCCTTATCAAGTAAAATGTGGAAGTACCACTACCCAGAGAAATAAATCATTGATGAATATGCCTCCAAGAGAGAGAGAGAGTTGAGTAGGAAAATAGCAATTACCATTTAACCGAATAACAGGAATATAACCAGTCTGAAATGAAGGAAGATATTATGGAGATATAAAACCAGATATGAAAATTGAAGAAATCAACAATTTATTTTGAAACAAGTAAAACAAAAATAAATTTGTTCTAGTGGGGGGGCTTTATGTAACGTTACATAACCCAGTCCCAAAAATGATAACTTAATTACCCCACCATAAAGGTCAGAAATGGGTATAATATACCTAGCTATACATTACTTTATATCACAAAACATTATAAACTATATTTAATTGATATAAAGTGTACCAAGTGAGTTATAGTATACCCAGTGAGTAAATAAGTGACTTTGAAGGGAGCATCTCACAGACTTATGCTGTAGATGTAGAAACAATGGATTATAATAGTAGACTGTATTGCTACTAACTAATTATGTGTTTTGTTTAAATATTGTATGATTTGTATTGTGTAGGCAACTAAAATTTAGTACCTAGGTTTAATTTTATTTTTAATAGGATAATTATGTTTGAATATAAGATAACCCAGGGTTAAAAATAAAAGAGTTAAATATAAAATAATAATAAAAAATAAAATAATACTGTATGAGTAAAATGGCAGAAGAAAATAGTGCAGTGTAAGGATACTATAAGAAATTAATAAATAATATATAAATTCAATTAAAGGAAATAATAATATTAAAGACCTATATCTAAGGTTATGAGAAAATAAACGGAAAAACCTTATATAAATCAAATTGGATAATAAACCAAAGTTAAAAAGAATTATTTTTCTATAAATAAGAAATAAATTATAATAATTAAAAACAGCCTATATACTCAAAAGTAAATAGAAGCACCAATAAAAAATGATATAAAAATTATTGGTTACTAAGAATAACCGGGTAACAACATATGAATTAATTGTTAAAACGATTGGAAACCGTTCGGTTGAGAAAAAGTAATGTCACAAAAATTTTATTAAAACCATTCAAAACTTTCGGAAACAGTGCCAAAATGGAATAAAAATTAACTCACAGTATCCACCTTATGTTCAAACTCCTTCAGATATCAACTATAACGTGCTTTACCCGATAAAAAAGTGAAATAACCAATTACCAGATCTGGCCTAGTTAAACAGCACTTCGAGATTTTTGCGAGATTGTATCTAACGGACATTCAACGAAATTACAAAACAACTAGAACTACAACACTAGAAACAGCTCCATTCAAGTAAAAACTTCGAGGAAAGAGGTAATATAAACGTTATTAATAATTATTAACCAAGAAAACCTCATATCAAATCGTGCAGTTCCAATATTTCGTAAATGATTCCATGTGTATAATAAAGAAATAATCTGCACTCTTGCGGACAAGTCCGGAACTACATACTACGAAATAAACCAAAATTTCGAAATTTATTATTTTTATCTTGTAAAGCGTAGTATATAATTATTCATTTCTGACCGTCTCATAACACAAAGAACTTACCCTTAACCCTGGGGAAATTAATAAAACGAATTATATATTGTTTAATGTCTAATCAAGGATAAAATTATATAATCATAAAAAATATATATTATGATAATTCAAATGTTTACCTAAATAAATCGATCGAATGTATTGTTGACTGAAAAGATCGATTATAATACTTGTATACTGGAAGAAGAGGAAATCAGTGATTTACATAAATAAATACTCTGAATATTTTATGTTAAATAATCAAACGTGTATTCTTTATTGTAGGGGGTAGTTGTTGTAGATTTTCAGGAAGCCAAGAAGAGGACGTTCCACAGGGGAGTATCACCGAACAGTGGTGTTTGTTTAACCTAACATTTTGAGGTTGATGTCAAAATCAGCTGATCTTATGAACAGCGAATATTTAAAAATAAGAAATTGTATAATCTGGGTGTAACATAATTGTTCTTACTCTCTCTTCTGACTAAGATTAAACAACTTCCTTAATCTCTACCAAATCACACACACTCGATTTCTGTTTCGTTTGGTAAACTTCAAATCCAATTGATTTGAACATTAATAATTATAATTCATAAGTGACGATCGCTAAAAGGTACTCTGACCGCTCCGAGACTTTCAAAAAATAACTCTATACCTCATAAAAAGAGATCTTGTTACAAATTGGCGAAATCAACTTTGGGGCTTAATTGGGAAAGCTTAAATTAATAATAAGATACTTTCACGAGATACAAGCGATTACGTTACAAATTGGCAAAATCAACATTGGGGCTTGAATAAGACGGAGGTCACACCTATAAAGCGAGTACGTTACAGATTGGCGCTCAACGTAAAACGGCTGTAATTAGAAAAGAATTTTGAGATATTTAACAAATTAATATAACAAAAAAACCTAATTATCGTCGGCAGTTATGAGAAAACAAGAAATGCATAATACCAGAGGCAGATCGAAGAAGAGAACAGAAGAAAAGGAGAAGGAAGAAAGGGGACAGGAACGAGAGATAGAAATATTTACAGACAGTGAAATGGAACAACCAATGGGTGATAAAGAAGAAACTGAAGCAGTTATGAACACGGAAAAGGAAATAGTTGAAGAGGATGCCCAAGGGGACCAACCAGACAAAGCGGAAGCCAGGAGAGAACCAAATTGGCAAGACATGATGAGATTTATAGCTGAGAAATTTGATAAAATAGATGAAAATTTTAAGAAACAGGAGGAAAATTCAAAGCAAACCAATGAGGAAAATAAGGAAAATTTTAAGAAACAGGAGGAAATTTCGAAGGAACAAAATAAACAAACCAATGAGAAAATTGAGACCATTCATGGAGATCTCAGACAAACCATGAATGAACAATACAATGAATTGAGAGAAATAATTAACGGTCAAAGGGAAGATATGAATACCAAATTTGAAGAAAATAACAAAAATATAAAACAAATTCATGAGAAAATTGACATGATCAGTAACACACTTCGCCAAAAAGCAGATACATACAAGGAGGAGACAAATAAGAAAATGGAAATTAGTTTCAAGGATTTGGATGAAACATTAAACAGCACTTCCGAAGGTCTTAAAGTAAATCCGAATACAGAAGAAAGCAGGAAGGAAATAGAAATTAGAGAATACCAAGATGTAATATTCTCTGAAAATAAAAATAGCCAAAACCAAGAGAATATCAAGAAAATAAGAAAAAATAGGTAGAAAGAAAATATTGAATACGAAAGAAGAATTGGTGATGAGGAAGGGTGGATTAATTAGTGCATTTAACATCTCCATTAATGAGCGAAGGGAGTTAAGTAAAAGTATGAATTATAGAAAAAACTTTATAAAAATGGTCAAGGTAAACCACCATAAAATAATAAAGAGGAGCTTAAATAAATTTAAATATTACTTAAATATAGCCACGGTGGAAGAGTATCTGACAACATCAGCTATATTTTTAATACGAAATATATCAGCAAAACGTTGGGTAAATAATACAGAGGTCAAAGAGAATGGAATGCTATTAAAAATGAGGGAATATGTTATGTCAGAGGAGGTACAATACCTGTTAGTTAGAGAGGAACTAACAATGACGGAAGACCCGTACTTAAATGAAGGTTTCACAGCAGAAAAGTGGGAGAGCAGGATGGTAAGAAGATTATCAAGGAGAGAATTAATTACGAACACCCCAGTAATCCGAGAACATGGAGTACCTGAGTTAATGGACCATGGTTAACCTATATAATAACAAACCAGAAAAAAGGGAACTGACTTCCTGAAAACCGACCAAGCAACCCATTGGAAAGAAAACCCCAAAATTCAAAAAGCATGTAAGGACAACTTACTCAAGTTATTTCGAAACAATATAATTTAAAATAAAAAGACTAAAAATCCCAAAATTCCAAAAAACTGTAAGAACAACTTACTAAATATTTATTCAGGAACAATATGATTTAATAAAAAGTATGTAAGTACCACTTACTTTAAATAGTTCGAAACGACATAATTTGATTTAACAAACAACAAACCACCAAGAAAAAGAGAACAGATGATTAAACAATATTTATAAAGAACTGATTTAAAATGGAATGATAGAAAAAATAATATTTTTATGGTAACAAACAGAAGAATAAATAAATAAATAAAAACAATGGATGGTAATGTGCTCAGATAAGAAGAATAAAGAATAATTTAATGACTCCAATGAAACTGAAGGAGGATGATAATTGATACAACAATAATTAGTATTTCTCGGAATTGAAGATTATATAAGAAGAAATGATACGGAGAAAATATGTCACAAAAAGGAAAGTCAAAAGGATTTTAAAATAATGCCTATCAATAATGTTATATGCTATTAGTTAATGGAAAAGAAGAAGGAATCAAGAAGAGGAAATATATAATTAAATGCAAACAGCTACAGTATGAAGAATCCCAAAAGTGTTTAGTATTAGTTGCTAATCGAGTACTTATAATCTTTTTATTATAACGAATTGACCGTAGAAATGTTCCGGCAATAATTTTCCTGAGCAGGGATGATGTTCCCCTGGTCTCAGAAGGTGTAAGGATGGACAGCGGAGTTATGGACCCAAAAGGTGGCCACCCGACGTACCACCGCACAGGATAGGGAAAAATGTTAGGGAAATTGAATATTTAAGGGATAATAATTGTAAAATAGCTGAAAAGAGTGATATTAGATTCCAGAAGTATAGATGAAGAAAATAGAAGGAAGATAGCAGACCGAAGCTTAATTGAGAAAGCGAATTTATAGAAGTAAATAAGAAAATAAGTGTTAAAACAAGTTTTTTATGATTAGTGTGACCAGTCCTTATCAAGTAAAATGTGTAAGTACCACTACCCAGAGAAATAAATCATTGATGAATATGCCTCCAAGAGAGAGAGAGTTGAGTAGGAAAATAGCAATTACCATTTAACCGAATAACAGGAATATAACCAGTCTGAAATGAAGGAAGATATTATGGAGATATAAAACCAGATATGAAAATTGAAGAAATCAACAATTTATTTTGAAACAAGTAAAACGAAAATAAATTTGTTCTAGTGGGGGGGCTTTATGTAACGTTACATAACCCAGTCCCAAAAATGATAACTTAATTACCCCACCATAAAGGTCAGAAATGGGTATAATATACCTAGCTATAAATTACTTTATATCACAAAACATTATAAACTATATTTAATTGATATAAAGTGTACCAAGTGAGTTATAGTATACCCAGTGAGTAAATAAGTGACTTTGAAGGGAGCATCTCACAGACTTATGCTGTAGATGTAGAAACAATGGATTATAATAGTAGACTGTATTGCTACTAACTAATTATGTGTTTTGTTTAAATATTGTATGATTTGTATTGTGTAGGCAACTAAAATTTAGTACCTAGGTTTAATTTTATATTTAATAGGATAATTATGTTTGAATATAAGATAACCCAGGGTTAAAAATAAAAGAGTTAAATATAAAATAATAATAAAAAATAAAATAATACTGTATGAGTAAAATGGCAGAAGAAAATAGTGCAGTGTAAGGATACTATAAGAAATTAATAAATAATATATAAATTCAATTAAAGGAAATAATAATATTAAAGACCTATATCTAAGGTTATGAGAAAATAAACGGAAAAACCTTATATAAATCAAATTGGATAATAAACCAAAGTTAAAAAGAATTATTTTTCTATAAATAAGAAATAAATTATAATAATTAAAAACAGCCTATATACTCAAAAGTAAATAGAAGCACCAATAAAAAATGATATAAAAATTATTGGTTACTAAGAGTAACCGGGTAACAACATATGAATTAATTGTTAAAACGATTGGAAACCGTTCGGTTGAGAAAAAGTAATGTCACAAAAATTTTATTAAAACCATTCAAAACTTTCGGAAACAGTGCCAAAATGGAATAAAAATTAACTCACAGTATCCACCTTATGTTCAAACTCCTTCAGATATCAACTATAACGTGCTTTACCCGATAAAAAAGTGAAATAACCAATTACCAGATCTGGCCTAGTTAAACAGCACTTCGAGATTTTTGCGAGATTGTATCTAACGGACATTCAACGAAATTACAAAACAACTAGAACTACAACACTAGAAACAGCTCCATTCAAGTAAAAACTTCGAGGAAAGAGGTAATATAAACGTTATTAATAATTATTAACCAAGAAAACCTCATATCAAATCGTTGTGCAGTTCCAATATTTCGTAAATGATTCCATGTGTATAATAAAGAAATAATCTGCACTCTTGCGGACAATTCCGGAACTACATACTACGAAATAAACCAAAATTTCGAAATTTATTATTTTTATCTTGTAAAGCGTAGTATATAATTATTCATTTCTGACCGTCTCATAACACAAAGAACTTACCCTTAACCCTGGGGAAATTAATAAAACGAATTATATATTGTTTAATGTCTAATCAAGGATAAAATTATAAAATCATAAAAAATATATTTTATGATAATTCAAATGTTTACCTAAATAAATCGATCGAATGTATTGTTGACTGAAAAGATCGATTATAATACTTGTATACTGGAAGAAGAGGAAATCAGTGATTTACATAAATAAATACTCTGAATATTTTATGTTAAATAATCAAACGTGTATTCTTTATTGTAGGGAGTAGTTGTTGTAGATTTTCAGGAAGCCAAGAAGAGGATGTTCCACAGGGGAGTATCACCGAACAGTGGTGTTTGTTTAACCTAACATTTTGAGGTTGATGTCAAAATCAGCTGATCTTATGAACAGCGAATATTTAAAAATAAGAAATTGTATAATCTGGGTGTAACATAATTGTTCTTACTCTCTCTTCTAACTAAGATTAAACAACTTCCTTAATCTCTACCAAATCACACACACTCGATTACTGTTTCGTTGGGTAAACTTCAAATCCAATTGATTTGAACATTAATAATTATAATTCATAAGTGACGATCGCTAAAAGGTACTCTGACCGCTCCGAGACTTTCAAAAAATAACTCTATACCTCATAAAAAGAGATCTCGTTACAAATTGGCGAAATTAACTTTGGGGCTTAATTGGGAAAGCTTAAATTAATAATAAGATACTTTCACGAGATACAAGCAATTACGTTACAAATTGACGAAATCAACATTGGGGCTTGAAATAGACGGAGGTCACAACCAGACAAAGCGAGTACGTTACAATAAGGAGATTAGTGTATGGTATTATATGTACTGCAGTCCTTATTTGAATCTGGTGAGAATATGGAGGAACTGCAGTGAAGGAAGGTATTGTCTTATCCAAATGTGGGCAAATTGCCTTATGGTATCTCATAGTGTTTTCGACAATGCTTTTATTGAACAGGGATTCCTCTACTCTCATGTAGATGAAAAACAAGCAAATAAATTGGCTGGATGCAAGTGACAACATAGGAATAGCTCTGAGCAGCAGTATCAGCCCAATAACTCCACAGCTGGTGAAACAAATAGAAGTCTAAATATCACGTTAACCTATATGATGTAATGACGGTATTTTAGTTGATTTTACTTATTTCCAACATAATTTTAATTATGTAAAATTCATTTTAGTTAATAAGTTAGTTTACAATATAAATTTTACTTTTCTTTAGTTACCAGAAATCTTTGGTAATAGGGGGTGGTCCGCACTTTATCTAACTTTTAACTCAGTAGTCCAGTCATGTTAAGGTTGGGAACCACTGATTCAGAAACCACCTTCTTGAGTGTAATAAATGGTTGTAGATTTTATGAAGTCCTAAGCACTATATTTGTTGGGGAGTAATTCTGGCGTAGTTGTTTTTGTTTGTCCAATGATTGGAATGTGGCTCATACCATCCCCTAGCTTCTCAGTAGGCACCTGCAACACCATTTTGATTATGTTTAGCAAGATAAAGATATCTACAGCTTAAGAGGTTATCGTTATTCATGAGAGCATTACCCTGTAAGTGGTACATTGGTAAGAAGTAAACTCAAGGATACTCAAGTCCACCATAAAGAGTATGGGGTAAATTTGTGGAGAATATCATGAACTGAAATTTGTGTTTCAGCATTATGTGAACAGTGATGACTTTCACAACACCTGTGATTCTACACATGACGAAAATGTACAAAATTGTGCTATAAATCCGTCATCACCTACAGGAAGTCTACCATGTTTAGAAGACTATCCAGGTCCATATAATTTCGAACTACTTTTAGATGGAAGCACTTCTCATAAGAAATCATGGATTGTGAGTACCTGTGACAATATTAACCTGCTAAAGTAATAAGTTTAACAAGTATTTACTCTTTTTTTGTGTGTGATAGGGTGTAACCTCACCTGAATTTTATCCCTAAAAAGCTAATTCAGAAATAAACATGCATTTTTCTCCTTTTACTCAAAAACATCAAGTTTGGAGACAAAATATCAATTTGAAATCATAAAGCATTTGATTTCCTTCAGTTTCATATTTTTAAATAGGCTAACATTGAAGGGACTGTGTGGGGAAACATACAAACTTCCAGTTTCTTAAAATATGATTTTCTTAACCCTTTCCTGGACACGTTAAGAAGATAGCGGTAAAAAATTCTGTTGCCTGATTTTTGTAGAGAGTAAACTTTCATTTGTAGATACTATTTCGTATTTTAAATATTTAAAATCTGCCATCTCTTTATGTCATATCTTCATACAATTTATATCACACTGTACGTTTATTTTAGATGTGTCAAGATCTTTTAAACACCATTCACATTGTGAAGGAGAAAGAATGTCTTTCTAAACACAGAAGTAACAGCCTATTTATTTTTAATAATATTATATATAAATTATGTATTATAACATTGAAACATTATGCTTTTTTTGTAGTACTCATATACACTGAACAAAGTTTTCATTGATGTGGAAAAAGTTTTGTTAGCTCAGTTCCACTTAAGTGCACCGGCTCCAGGACTTAGGGTTCGAGCTTTGCTGGTTTACACCACATCCGAACATCTGAATCAGCCTGTAAATCGCTGTACTCTGCATTCTCTTGCTGTTGATCCCCAGCGCCAAGGTAATGTAATATCAGAGTATATCAGTTGCTCACAATTCTTTTAGCATAGCTTTGCTAACATTTTTCAAATATCTGTAAAGTTTTGACATAATCTTATCAAAGCTGCATCGTTAAAGAACTGAGGAATATGAGATTTGAAAATACCGGTATATACAGGCCGTGAGGCGAGTGATGAAACTGTCTTGGTGGTGCGCAGTGGCAAAGAGAAAGAATGCGCATGCGCGGGACAGTGGCTAGGACGACAACCCATCAGTTGGCTTAGGTCTCTGTGCGTGGTGATTGTGTTATTGTCTTTTTGAAAACATTTCAGTGTATTTCCAGTGTTGTGTAGCTGTTGTCTCCAGGAATGTCTGGGCCGTCATCGTCACATCATACAACATCAGCAAGTAAGTCTGTTGAGAGAAAAGTGATCTACAACCAGAGCAGGCAGATTATTCACATTGTTTACGATTATATGAAAAAAGAAAATGGCAGCTTAAGTGAAAAAGCTTTACAAACTAAAGTGGGCGCTGCTTGCGGTGTATCTTTTAGTAGTGTTAGAAGAATTATCAATGAGCATAATAAAAAGTCCGGTACATCATCGCCTAAGTTCAGTACTCCAAGAAAAAAGAGGCCTAGAAAAAATGTGAAAACTACATTTGATGATTTCGACTCATCTTTAATCCGCAAGACAATTCATGAATTTCATCTAAGTGAGGGTGAAAGGCCTACTCTCAAAGGAATACTACGTGTATTAAAGGATAAAATAGATTTCAAAGGAAGTGTTTGGTGTGTCCGGAAGGTTGTAAAAAAATTAGTTTCCGTTGGAAGAAAACAGAATCCAACAGAAAATTACTTGTTGAGAAAAGCGATATCCGAAATTTAAGGTTAAACTACTTGGTGAATGTTGACAGATATAGGAAAAAAAAGAGGCAGATCGTATACATGGACAAAATATATTTCCATAGTACAACAATGACTGAGAAAACCTGGACAGACAGCACAGTTGGTGGGCTAAAGAAATCAGTCAGCAAAGGATCATGAGTAATTGTTTTACACACAGGAGGCAAGGAGGGATTTGTAGCCAATGGTTTATTAATGTTCAAGTCTTGATTAAAAAAGGGAGACTACCACGGGGACATGAACTACGATAACTACGAGAAGTGGATCAAGGAACAATTTATCCCAAACCTGAAGCCTAACAGTGTGTTAGTTATCGATAATGCGCCGTATCAAAACAAACAGGTCAACCCGGCGCCAACCTCATCATGGAAGAAACAAGATATGCAAAAATGGCTGACTGACTATGGAATTCCTTACTGTGAAAGTATGCTTAAGCCCCAGTTATACTCACTAATTAAACTGAAGAAACCTCAGTTAAAAATTTATAAGATCGATGCAATCTTAGCCCAGCACGGTCATTCTGTACTCAGACTACCCCCTTACCATCCGGATCTGAATCCAATCGAGTTAATATGGGCTACAGTGAAAGACTACATAAAACAAAAAAATGTCAAGTTGTGTCTGCAAACCGTCCTCCAGCTTGCAGCCGAGAAATTCGCCCAAATCACTCCAGAAGACTGGAAGAAGCGATGTGAACATGTGAAGAAAATAGAAGAGGACTATCTGAACCGTGAACATGTTATCGACCAAGCGACTGAGCGTTTTGTTATACATGTGGATGATAGCAGTGATAGTGACAGTGACAATGATTCAGTTGTCAGCGAAGAAAGTATGAGTGGAATAGAAGAACTAGACTAAAGCCCAATTGACTCGAACGTGTAAGTGACAAACTGTATGTTTTTTGCTTTTTAAATGTTCCGCAATGCTGTTAGTAAATTTTAATGTGTAAATATTCTGTGTAAATAATAAACACTTTTTTTTTTATTTTTGTAACACAATTACTTATTATTACTGCTTCACCTGATATTTTTAACAACTTAATTAGTCGCATACCATTTATTTTATAAAAACATTTCTTAACCTAATGTTAAGAACAAATATAAGAATTTTATTAAGCATATATTTTCGTAATCTTATGTGAATAATTACAATGAATAAAGTTTCACTTAAACAAGTTTTGGAAAAATGACGTAAATTTTAAGGCATACTAATCAGTTCTAAGAAATATTTATGACAAATTCGGTAATAAACATATATTCCCAGTTTATTACCATACAAGGATATGTAAAAAAATTAGTTCAGAAAGTCAAAAGAAAAAAGTTATAAGTTTATACAAAAGGTATCTGCGAAAACGCAGTTTTTTTATTAAAGAAATTAAATAAAATCATCACTATCATTCAGTGGTTATACATGAAAATGAATCTTTAGAATGTCTTCTTTCTATACCTTTTAAAGCAGTTTTAATATTTTAAAACTGTATTAAGTACCGGTTGTCCACTTCTGTTATCTTCAATGCCTCTACGGGGCACTAAAAGGACAAACAATAGAACCATCGAAACTCTGTTTGTCGGTGGTGTGTGGGTTAATTCTAATATTTTTGTATACATTTGTAATAAATTTATATACTTATAAATAAAGATACAACAAAACACTTGAACTTTCGAGAAAAGTCCTCTGGATGAAATTAAATCTCCAAATGTTTTTGTAGTATAGGATGTCAGTGGCATCGTACGGGCTGATGTTCGGCGGGTGGCTAGTACACAATAGCCACCGGCTCCGGGAGGGGAAGCTTCCTCCCCAACCTGCTACCTCCCCTCCTACGCGCATAGACAGTTTCATCACTCGCCTCACGGCCTGTACCTTTTTTTTTTTTCAAGATTATATTAAAAAATCAGAGTAGTTATATTTAAGGGAGCAAGTATGTATATGTTTGTAAGATTACCTTTTTTCCAGTTTTCTTTATGTTAAAATATAAAGTCGTCTTAGATTTGCATATAATGGATGTAATTTGTCTATAGTATTATGTGGTACTATCAAAAGAACAATAGTTGACATTCATTTTGCTGTTGGGCCCTAAGTGTGTTTCTGTTAGATTACAGCAGTTCTGTCTTGTCATATACA
This sequence comes from Magicicada septendecula, assembly GCA_034769895.1. Classification (NCBI taxonomy): domain Eukaryota; kingdom Metazoa; phylum Arthropoda; class Insecta; order Hemiptera; family Cicadidae; genus Magicicada; species Magicicada septendecula. The sequence goes on along the minus strand of CM068367.1, from coordinate 794,241,740 downwards.
CATAACTTTTTGTGGGGGGGGGGCTAATGTGACAAGACTAGGATCAGTAATATGAGATAATAGGAGTAGTGTATTTCTGATAGGATCAATGTTATTACATAGGTAGTTTTTTCAGACTCTGAAGCTCTACGAGTTATTTAATGATTGAAATATTTAAATTTTGTCCCTGTTTAGGGCGTCAACTGTAGTTTTACGATCTAATTAGGTTTTAAAATACTGAAATCGAGTCCCTTTTTAGGGCACCAACTGAAGCTGTACATGTTTATTAATGTTTACAATATTGAAATTCTAGTCACTTACCTTTACCGATAATTTACCAAGGTCTCGTCTGATGTACTCTGGCAGAGTAAAACCACAGGTGAGTGCAAATTTAAACTCAAATAAAATGTTACTTTATTTTCTTTAGCATGACATTTTTTCCCTTTTTTTATTTCTAGTTTGAATCTACTGATATACCCTGTTCCTTTTATCGTACGAATACATGATGACAACTACTTCAAATTGTGACTTTTACTGTTAAGTTAGGCTTTTTCTAGGAGTAACACTCCGAGCAATATTTAATTCACATATGCATGCTATCAAAATTAAACTTACTACTGACTATAACGTAATGATTAACTTATTCTCTACAAAAGCGACCCAGATTGCTCATTCACACACTCATAACTTTCCCCTTTTAATATAGCGCTTTTTATTTTTAACTTTTCATAATGATATTTAATTTATACTGTTACTTGGTTGGGTGTCCTGGCCGACCACGTGTTGCACTCATTGTATTTAGTTCGTCCAATTTAAATTTCACTGCCAAACTGTTCACTGCCTTTTTTGTGATATTACACTGTCTTTAGATCCATTTTGTTATAGTTTCAGTCACCTTTTATTAAAATTTTGCTAGCGAGTCGATAAGTTTAACCGACCTGTTAAGAAATTATTCGTCGACTGGCGGTAACGACGCACACCGCTTTCTACTCCCACTATGTAGCAGACGGAAATTGCACAGCCTGCTTGTGACAAATTGTTCATCAGTGTACAGGGAACATGGGTTGTTCATGTTCCCAAGGTGTTGACGAAATTCCATGGCACGAGTCACGAGACTCAGGTGGGCGGAGTCATCACAGACTTCCGTCATCATCCACACACGTGGAGAACGAAATTTTATAATTTAGCTATCTTGGTTGGCATCATTTCAGTCTGCGTAGCGTCATCTGCGCACATGATGGTGTTGCGCGTACTCTGTGCGTAACACAACACTGGAATTCTCAGAATCGTATTGCGTTCCATTACAATACCTCGTTCCAACAGCTATGCCACTGCGTTCATTGTTTGAACACTGTATTCCGTATGGGACTTGCAACGTGGACTACAACCAATTTTAAACAAATTTAATAAAAAATAAAAAACCCCTTTCTCCCCCATTACAATACCCCCCCAATGAGAGGTCTTCTGTCGCAACAGAAGAACTCTCATTGCTAACCCTAAGAGGATCGGTGAGGATATGGCGCCAACAACCCCCCGTTAATTTCTACACACATCATGGGTAAACTACCCCCCTAGCTCGGCGACTATGGCTGCATCTGAACGAAATTACTGGACTTCTCTGTTCGAGATCCCAACACCATAAAATCGGACAGATACTCACCGTAGTACACCTAACCTTTCATCATTCCGCCCAAAATCAAAACCCTGGCCTTATACCATACCAGATCCTCAACCGATATGTTCCCCCTTTACATGCATACTGGGTTGCCTTTAGCAATTACTGGGTGCGTACACCTACTCATTATTGTATTGTACATAAACTCCCTACTCAAAATTCATAAAATGTTTTACCTTTTAAATTTCATTTCCTTTCTCAATTTACTTATTCAAAATCTTTTAATTGAATTTATAACTTTTCTTACTTTTTATAATAATGAACAAATCATAATGAACAAATAAAATACACAACACAACTTATTTCTACTATAAATTCAAAATTCAAAATAAATGCACTTGAGTACAAAAGAGAACATATAATACACCTCATAAATCAGCTGACACCTTCCCTACTTATAAGGAACATTACAATTTACAATAACGTTCTTTAATACAAAGAATAGAACAAATTTTTTTTTTCCAAAAAAAAATTTAATTTCCCAAAATATTTCTTTTATTAATTTAAAGAAAAAAATAAAATTATTTAATTTAATTGAAGTAACAAAATTCATGAGTTAATCGCTAAAAACCTATCCTGTCTCTAACATCAGTTATCAGCTGATCTCTCTGGGTCAGGTGAATGACCTTACCCATACAAAACTATATCATGAAAATTACACAACATCTGTTCATAATCCTTACACTCTAACATAATAACAATAATGACACAATAAAACATAAACAAAATCTGATAAACATCTTCTACACTTGAAATAGTCTTTCCAGAATCAGTAAAATCCTTTATGAAATTATTACACAGAAATCAATTACTTCTAAACATCTACTACAATAGCATTTCTAGAATCAAAAATAAATTAATTTGGTTAGTTTATCAGCTAGTCAGTATCATTAAGTTTCAAATTTTAGTTCGTTACTACCCTGAGTAACCCCCTTACCACACACACTATATAACATAATAAACATGAACAATATCATTGCTACAATTCACATTTAAATAATTTTTTATAAAAAATTATCAACATTACAACTTGAACTTTCTATTAACTCTTTTTATTTATACTCTAAATTATTTAACATTTATTGGACCATTAGATTCTCCCAAAAATTCAAATTTATTATTAACATTCATTTTGCCTCATTTTACAATAATAATTTACCTAAGTTAGCTTCTTTCAAACTCATTTAGTGCCTTATAACTCTCTTACTTTACTTCAAGGTCATTATCAAATTCATACTTACATATGGTCAATCACTCCATCTAATAAATACATGATTACTGTCATTAATTCCAAATATAAACAAGTCATCACCACAATATCCTGTACAACCATATGTACCTTCTGAAACATTTTAACAACCATATGAGTCCACAACCAAATACATTTTACATTTATTCATTTACTGTTTATTATCAGGTTTAAATCATTTAAATTCATTATCAAAATTTATCTATACCTTAATCATTTAATTAACCTCAAATTCTTTTAATTCAATCTGTTATTTAAAACACAAGTTATTTAATTACCTTCTTCCAAAACAATTACCATGCCGTTGTTACAAACCCTCATTATTTATTTAGACTAATACAATATTATTATTATTATTAAAATCAATTTCTACTACATACACACATTGTTTACATAAAATCTGTTCTACAACACAAGCACAATTAATTTCACTATAAATTTATTTACAATTTTTTCGTCATTATTTTATTGTTTACCACACCTCATTTTATAAAACAGTCCAATTCAAAACCATTAATTACATAGTTAGATGTTCATAAACATTAATTGTTTTACCCCCCATCATCATACAAAAACCTGGTTTTACGTTTACACAGTTCATTTTTTATTAACCTCATTATATCATTTTTATTAATATAAAGACTATCCAAATTCTTATATTCCTCCACAATACCAACAGGATTATTCCATGTTATTAAATCATATAATTTATTATCATCGAGTATAGTCCAGTCACCCTTAGTATGATCTGTCATACCAATTACAGTTTCATTATCATTATTATCTACTGCTGTATTAGCTTTGTCATAAAGTAAGTAATCAATATCATCAATTGCTGTACTAACTATTTCACAAGGTAAGTACTTATTATAACTAACTCTTTCAATATCTAACCTCTTTATCAATTCGTCATAACCTCTACTAGTCTTAAATAACTCTTATTTTCTTATCAACATACCTTTCACCATAACACCAATTCACACTTTTTCTGTCATTCCGTACAGAGGGTATTAAATCGTAAAAACACCTACTAAAAATTAAAAAACTACTTAAAAACGCATTGTTTTCCTGTAAGGGACTCTTGCCCTTCAAAAACATTTGTAACCAGCTTGGTTTACCATAAAACTGGGGAAAATCTACCCTCTGCCCTATATTCACAAAATCATTCTCTTCATACTCTCTCTGTAACTTACAAATACAGTCCTCTCTCTCTATAACGATATCCAAGGGACTGGGCATTTTCATCATTATAAAGAGAGATCGTTATATAGAGAGGAACCAAAATTTGAAAAAATAGGTTCAAATTTCTTTTCGCTGCGCCATACGTGTGAGCGGTAACGCACTGCCCGTGCGCTATACTTTCAGCATTGGCATGTATACACATGCGGAGCATTCAGCCGTCCACAGAATTCACTCTAGAAGTATTTGAAATGGCCGCAACAACAATTCTACGTATTCCTTATCGCAACACAATGATTACAAAGCCTCGAGCACATTCGCAACTTTCAGTTATCGCACTGTTTACAAAACACTAGATACCCTGAATGGACAGTCTGTGTTAACTGCTGATGGAAAGTAACGATAAACCACTGACCTTGTACGCACACTGTTTGTTCCGACAACCAGAGACATAGGCGTATAAACGCGTTCTGAGCGCTTAACCAATCTAAAAACGATGTGCGGTTTAACACGTCTGGAGCACCACACAGGCATGGAACTTTTGCGTGTATACATGTCCAGAGCACCGAAAAGGTTAAAAATAAAGTAATATTGTATCATAAATTCACACAACAAATATTTATTATTAAGTTAATAATTTTCCCCTATTACAGTATTTTTCTACTCTTTAGAAAGATTTAAAGATTTACATTAATGGAAGAAGTCTGTCATCCTAGTTTGCTTCCTTTTCCCCTTCCAAAGCACTGACCTTACTTTGTCCTGAAGCCGCACAGCATCTTCTGTTGCCGTCATGTCATCTTCTTGGTGTATGAAAAATCTATGCAGGATTTTAGCTGCCTCCAAGGCCTGCTGAGGGGTTGGGGCTGGTTCCGGCTGTGGTTCAAGTTCCGTGTCACTGTCTCCGCCTTCTTCCACACGAACTGCATTTAGAATGTCCTTGTCTGAAACTCCTGCTGTTGTAGCCACAGTGTCATCGACATCATCGAAGTCCTGCAGCTCTTCCGGTCCATAGGTGATAGGCAGTTCAAAATGTCTGGCCCAAACAGCTAAAGGCAGGTCATCTTCATCTTCAGTCAATCCTTCGTCTTCCAGCCATCCTGCGTGTTTGAAGGAGTGTTTTATCGTTTTGGTTGTCACCTCTTCCCAGGATTTGCTGATCATGTGTGTAGCATCGAGAATGTTTATTTTAAGGTTTCCATTGCACTCGACCAGTTCCAATAAAAGCCTCCTTCTGTAGTGACTTTTCAAACTTTTGATCACACTCTGATCCATTGGTTGAAGGACACTTGTTGTGTTGGCAGGTAAGAAGCAAAGCTCTATGTTTTGAAGATCAGAGATTACAGGGTGTGCAGGGCAATTGTCGACTAGAAGTAGGATCTTCTTTCCCTTGAGCTCAGCATCCCATTTTCGGATCTCTTCTTCAAAAAGCTGAGAAGTCATCCAAGCACACTTGTTTGCTTTGTAATTGACAGGCAGGTGTTTGATGTTTTTAAAACAACGAGGATTTTTGGACTTGCCGATCACTAGCAATTCCTCTTCACTGAGCCTGTCATGTTAGCTGCCACCAAAACCGTAATTCGTTCTTTCGCTAACTTTCCACCAATACACTTTTCTGATTTAAATTTCAATGTTCTGTTTGGCGTCATCTTGTAAAACAATCCAGTTTCGTCAGCATTAAAGATGTCTTCCGCTGAATATCATGTCTTCAGCTCAGGCCACACTTTCTCCAGCCAGCCGTCTGTGATGTTTCTGTTAACATCACGGGCCTCTCCGCTGATCTGCCCATAGTTGATGTTGTGACGCAGCTTCCACTTGTTCAGCCAACCCTCAGATGCTTTAAAGTCAGCAATGCCAAGCTCCGATGCAAAAAATTCTGCTTTTGTTTTGACTAGAGGCCCAGAGAGTGGGATATGGTTTATACGCTGCTGTTGAAACCACTGCAGCATGGCCCGATCAAAATCTTCATGCTGAGGTTTCCGCAACTTCTTCCTGCTGCCTCCCTCCATTTCCGCATCAAGCCACTTCTTCCTATCCTTCCAGATGGTAGCCACAGTTAACTGGGAGAGGCCCGTTCGCCGAACAACATCCGTTTGTTTCTCGCCTTTCTCTATTGCCCGAATCAACGATAACTTTTCTTCCATGGTGAGCACTTTACGCTTTTTAGAAAACATGTTGACCGTTCATGCACCGAGAAACAACTGAGACTGTACAGTAGCGGTCAACAGCTGTCAACACATCAGTGTGAAAGTAAACAAGAGACGCTCGGACAATAATAGAGGAGTTTTGCGCTTGACATTCCTCAAGCGGGAAACAAAACACGCCGGGCGACGACCTTGCTACTCAGATAGGGTGCGCGCGTGCTTTAGAAACAATACATAGTGGGCAACGACCTTGAACAGAAATGCCTTGAAAGACTGAAATACCATCGTTATAAAGAGTGAGCAATATCGGTATAGAGAAAGAATATAAACATTAATGTTATGGCAAACCAAACAACCCTCATTAATTTCATCGTTATAGAGGGGTTATCGTTATAGGGAGAATCGTTATAAAGAGAGACTACTGTACTTATCTCTACTCTCACTCTCTCTCTCACTGTTTCTATATTATTATGATCGCTAATTATTTTCACGGTATTATTTTTATATATCTCGTTTTCAACTATCTTACTACTATTAGTTGTTAATTCATTTTTTTGTAACTAACACCTACCTTGTTGATGATCCTTTCGTAATTATTTGTTATTTTACTATTACCCTGGTCATCTGTTATTTCGTCACATTCACCCGTAAATGTGTCATTTTCTACCTCCTCCTTCAGCGTTCTACTTTCGTTTACTTCGTCTTGTATTTTATTTATATTTATAATTATCCCACCTTTCATGCCCGCAATAGTTTTATTCATACTTTCCAATCGGCTATTCATTTTTACTTCACTTATTTTTAGTTCGCTTCTTATGTTCGCAAACTCGTTATTCATTTCTACTTTTACTGCATTTATCTCTGATTTGATTTCAAATTTGATTTCGATTTTAAATTCATTTAGGCTCGTTTTTAAATTATTATTATCTGATTTTAACTCCTCTAAACTGATATCAATTTATCATTGTTTTTATTTTGTTGTTCGAATTTATTGTTTATCATTTCCATCATTAACGCTAATTGGTTGAATATATCTACATTATGACTCTTACTACTACACTCAACTTCGACCGTTTCATCTACATTCGGTATTTCTAATTGTACACTCTCATCAATATTTTCGTTTGTTGAATTAAATTATCTTGCGTAATGTTTAAAATAGCTTCCTCTACACTACTTTCACATAAATTTGCATTCTTGTTTTTCTCTGCCATTCCGACCAGGTTATAAATTAATTCAATTTATAATAAATTAAAAATTAATTTACAACGTCAACTGTTACGGGCGCCAACTGAAGCTCTACGAGTTATTTAATGATTGAAATATTTAAATTTTGTCCCTGTTTAGGGCATCAACTGTAGCTTTACGATCTAATTAGGTTTTAAAATACTGAAATCGAGTCCTTTTTAGGGCACCAACTGAAGCTGTACATGTTTATTAATGTTTACAATATTGAAATTCTAGTCACTTACCTTTACCGATAATTTACCAAGGTCTCATCTGATGTACTCTGGCAGAGTAAAACCACAGGTGAGTGCAAATTAACAAACACATATTTTTATAATCTCAAATAAAATGTTACTTTATTTTCTTTAGCATGACATTTTTACCTTTTTTTTATTTCTAGTTTGAATCTACTGATATACCCTGTTCCTTTTATCGTACGACATAATACATAATGACAACTACTTCAAATTGTGACTTTTACTGTTGAGTTAGGCTTTTTCTAGGAGTAACACTCCGAGCATATTTAATTCACATATGCATGCTATCAAAGTTCACTTACTTCTAACTATAACGTAATGATTAACTTATTCTCTACAAAAGCGACCCACTACACACTCATAACTTTCCCCTTTTAATATAGCGCTTTTTATTTTTAACTTTTCATAATGATATTTAATTTATACTGTTACTTGGTTGGGTGTCCTGGCCGACCACGTGTTGCACTCATTGTATTTAGTTCGTCCAATTTAAATTTCACTGCCAAACTGTTCACTGCCCTTTTTGTTTGATATTACACTGTCTTTAGATCCATTTTGTTATAGTTTCAGTCACCTTTTATTAAAATTTTGCTAGCGAGTCGATAAGTTTAACCGACTGGTTAAGAAATTATTCGTCGACTGGCGGTAACGACGCACACTGCTTTCTACTCCTACTATGTAGCAGACAGAAATTGCACAGCCTGCTTGTGACAAATTGTTCATCAGTGTACAGGGAACATGGGTTGTTCATGTTCCCAAGGTGTTGACGATATTCCATGGCACGAGTCACGAGACTCAGGTGGGCGGAGTCATCACGGACTTCCGTCATCATCCACACACGTGGAGAACGAATTTTATAATTTAGCCATCTTGGTTGGTGTCGTTTCATTCTGCGTAGCGTCATCTGCGCACATGATGGTGTTGCGCGTACTCTGTGCGTAACAACACTGGAATTCTCAGAATCGTATTGCGTTCCATTACAACACCTCGTTCCAACAGCTATGCCACTGCGTTCATTGTTTGAACACTGTATTCCGTATGGGACTTGCAATGTGGACTACAACCAATTTTAAACAAATTTAATAAAAAATAAAAAACCCCTTTCTGCCCCATTATAACTCCAAAATCGTTTTTGTGTTTCAGTTTGTATATTTTGAGAAACCTTGAATGCAAATTCACTTTTAGACAAACCAAATACATGATATCCATTACAGTTTGTGATTTCTACACAGTGTGTTTACATTTCCGCATTTATTTATATTTTTGTGGTCGCTGTGTTGCAGTCTTTTTGTTTGTTGGCCCATTAAGATTCTAGACATTTTAATACTATGGGATATATCAATGGTCCCATAGCTTAACGATAATGTCTTCTCACTAAATCACATTACTACTTTCCGTTTTACCATTGATAAAATACCCTGACACATGTAAAAAAATTTGAGTGGATTTTACGAACGATTCCACCATATTTTTGTATAAACTTAAACTGGCTGGCAAATAAAACAAACAATTCTTTGATGGAAGTCCAAAGAAGATTTACCAGAAGCTTCAAGAATGTCTGTGCAAGCAGTATTTGAAGTAGTGGATTATGAGGTTAAAACAAAATGAGACAAAATCAATATCGCGGAATATAAAAAATTTAGGATTTGATTAACAGTGTAACTTTCACTTACAATTTATATAAAAACTTCCTGGCAGTCGTCGCCAATTGTAACTTTACTTTTACTTTTTAAAAACTTTCCCACTCAAAACATTACATACTTTTAATATTCTAACACTTAACCTTGCATTTCATCACTTATGTTCAGAGGGCCGCCAGCATATTCCCGGTTAAATATGCAAACCATGATACTTAAAATAAAATGCTTGATTAATTTGCTCCAATTTCCGTGATCTCAGAAGGTTCCAGCATTCGTTAGGTGAGAATTTGACGATGTAAACAGACTAAGGTCGTAGCGTAATAATGTACACTTAACACGTGGTCATTGTGAAATAGTCATTATTTTTGTTTATTTTCATTTTCTTTTTATAACTGCAAAGGTATTACCCCCATTTATTTGGTGATGAACAAATCACCTTACTGAACAAACATAATTCTTATAATCCTATTAAATCTTACTTACTACTTGAAAGCTAACCAGTACTCCACATTCTCTCTCTCTCTCTCTCTCTCTCTCTCCTCTCTCTCTCTCTCTCTCTCTCTCTCTCAAAACTCATTTTTGAAAGTAATTTTTTGAAGAATTGATGAATTAATTGTTGGCTGATCGATTTGTTTCACTGTACTTATCTGTCTTTGCTATTCCACGTGTTGCATCTTTTCTCGTTCACACTTTTTCTTCCTACACTCACTAAAACTTTCCGGAACTGGGTTAAACTGTTAATTTACTTTTTCTACGCAGTCGGCATTTGTAGATATTTCATGAACTGTTTTAATTACGTTTTTTACTGGTTCAAAGTCAAAATTGATTTGGTCCGCGGACTTAGGTTAACACGCACCCGGCCGGGTTAAATAGTTGTTCGAAACAGAACGATGTCGGTCTCGGAGCGGCTAATATATTCGTGGGTCACGTGATACCCCCTTCCTCTGCTGGACGTTCCACGTTGGCAAATTTTTAAGGCTGATCGACGCCTGGACTGAATTCCAATATTTTATAACTAGGGACGGTCCGTGATGTTTTGTGACATCATTTAATAATTAAAAATATGTGCCCATATATGGTTATATAGAACTCCGCTTTGGTTGATTCATCCATTGGTACAGTTAAAAATAGCTGTCGAATCATCGATGCGTGTTTCCAACTTCCATGCAGATTCATAAAGTCGAATTTTATTCTGGTTTCACATAAATTGGATTATTGCACAATCAAAACTATCAAAAATGGTATCACCCCTTTTTGTACCGTCACAATACCCCCTCAATGAGAGGTTTTATGCCAAAGCATAAAAACTCATTGACAAAACCTAAAAGGATCAGCTCGGATATGGCGCCATGACCCCCCTTAAATTTTATTAAAATCATGGGTTACTCACCCCCCTGATCCGGTGACTGCGGCCGCACCTGCATGACTTTACTGGACTTCCTGTCAAGATCCCAACACCGCAAAGCCAGGCAGGCACTAGACGCCCCTGCCCTGATGCACAGCCAGCACAGGGTCGCCACCACAGTGTCACCAGATTCTGAAACAATCAATAAAACATTACGAACTGGCCTTTCATTTCCAGATCCTAAACTGATTTTTTTCCTTTTAGTCGTACTGGTTTGATTTTTTCGAAGTACTCGGCTTTTCTTAACTTCTAATACACACATTATGGTTTAACAGAACTCCTTAACCTAACACGATATATTTTAATTCAAACATCCTACATGAACATATTCTTATAATTTATTGTTCCAAATTCAAAATGATCCACTAATTCCAATCGGAATTTAAGTAAACAACAACTTCCTATTACCTTTTATTTAAACATCCCATTTTATCTCTTAATTTTGTCATCGTCAATCTGTATACAATACATGATGAACACGGAAATCAAAAATTATACAATACTACTAGTACAGTCAACCCTATGTGTATTTTAACACTATATTATTACTCGTTATATTGTGATTTAATTATCACTCTCTCTACCTCATTTTTCATTTTAAATTCCTCCTTCCACATTCGCTATTACCCCCCACTGGACTGTCTCGCCCAGTTGCTTCCACAAGGACTGAAGCGGAAGGGGTGAACATTTTTTTCTTTTATTTCACCCCCATCCTTGCTTTGGCGTTACTCAAAATTCAGTATTACTGGTATCCAAGATACCAGTAATCCTACTAAAATAAATATTTACGAATCCTTAAGCGGTCTGTCACCCTTCCAATAGGTGTATAGCCGTTGTTTCAAAGTTATATTAGATTAGATTCCCCTGATTCCACCACAGTTGAATTTCTAATTTCACCAATTTAGAAAATAACCCACTGGTCAAGGTACAATAAGCCTGGCCATAGCTGGTTGTAAGCCAAATCCACGGTCAGGGTTCGGTGAAGCCGTGACCGCCCGAAAGCTGGGGAATCGACAATTAAAACATTTAATTTATGTCTTATATCTACACATAATTATACTCAAATAAACACATTATGTTTCACAAGGTAAACATAATACAACATAATAAACACTCAAAATGAACATTACCATTATTACATTAACATAAACATCTCAACTCTGAATTTGCATAAAAATTACAAACATTACAACTTTAATATTCATTTTCTCTTTAAATCTTCCAATTATTACATTATAATTTCTATTCTGAATTTCTATTTCATATTTTCATCTATTAATAAACGAGTGACTCCCTTTCAGGAATAATAATCTGTTTTATCTACGGGCATCTAGACACAACCGCACTCTCCCATCCTTCCTTATAAACAACAACTAATCGGATTTGAATAGGGTGACACCGACCTCTCAATAATATCTCCCTCCAACATTTTCTCTAACTCCTTCTGAACAGCTCTTCTTTTAGAATAGGGCACCGGATAACCTCTTTGTACATAGGATGTGTGTTCCTTTACCTTATACTCACACCTCATAGTTCCTGGCCCTACCAGGTAACTCCGCAAACCTCTTTAAAACTTTTCACGACCCGCCACAACGCCTTACGTTGGGGACTCCCTACACCTCTACCCTCACTACAAAACTTATGTACCCTGTTCTCGTATATTCACTTCTGTGTCCCCACTACTGACCCGTTTCTGTATCACTTTTACTCCAGAAATTCTTATTGTGTCTAATACCCGTTCAAAACTAACCCTGACTGGTTTAATTTCATTATCTAATTCTACCCGTTTACTGAAATCATTTACTGTTTTATGCCTTATTAAAATATCGCTATGGAGAACCATACATGACTTCCATGTTCTAAGATTTATATTTTAAAATCATTTACAAAATGAAATGTTTCCATAGAAACTACTTCTTTCCACTTATTGCTTCAGCCTTAACCACAGTACTGTGGTCACTAACGTATACCACCACACGTTATCACAATCGATTTTCACTGGTGATGGCAGTCGACGGCACTGCCGAAACGTCTGGTTTTGCAGAAAACATTGGACTACGGCCAAACAGCCCGTGAAGGAATTTTAACAACAAACTACTACTTTGTTGCCGATAACGTAGTACACATATAAAAATTATCCCCTCCCCCTTCAACTAGCCTCTTCATTTATAGATATTTCATCTATGTTTCTACAGTGGATTATTAAGATCTTCTTATCAGGATACTTTATTTATCAAAATTAAGTACTTTACTCTTGTTACAACAAAAAATGTTTCAGGTAAACTACCCTTTCCTCGTAACCGATCTTCACTAAAATCAAAAGGCCTCGAGTCTTCTACAACTCAGGCACATATGTAAAAAATTATTTGATTCTGTTTGAATTTACGGCAGTTATCGTTTGTCATGAAAATATTTCTCTTGTTACAACATAAAATGTTGCAGGTAAACTACCCCTTTCCCCTAACCGATCTTCACCAAATCAACAGGCCTTGAGTTCTCTACAATTTAGGGATGTATGCAAAAACTTATTTGTTTATGTTTGAATTTACGGCAGTTATCGTTTATCATAGAAAAAATTAACCTTGTTATCACATAACACGTTGCAGGTAAACTACCCCTTTCTCTTAACTGATCTTCAACCAAAATCAATAGGTCTTGAGTCCTCTACAATTCAGGGATGCATGGAAAACATTATTTGATTCTGTTTGAATGTGCGGCAGTTATCGTTCGTCATAGAAACAATTACTTTTGTTAAAACATTAAACTACCCCTTTCCCTTAACCGATCTTCACCAAAATCAACAGACCTTGAGTACTTACAACTTCAGGAACATATGCAAAAAATTATTTGATTCTCTTTGAATATGCGGCAGTTATCATTCGTCATAAAAATAAAATTACCCTTTTAAAACATAAAACGGTTGCAGGTAAATTACCCGCCTCTTGTAACCGATCTTCACCAAAATCAACAGGCCTTGAGAACTCTACAATTCAGGGCTGTATGCAAAACATTATTTGATTCTGTTTGAATTTGCGGCTGTTATCGTTTGCCATAGAAAAAAATCTACACACACACACACACACACACAGACACTTTTCGAAAAATGACTTTTTTTCGTGTTTTGAGGGTAGTACAATCAGAATCTGCAATAATCTCGACCATGATATTTTTTTGCCATCACCATACTTCCATTTCCTTATGGGAACATGGAAGTAGAAATCGTTATTCAAACCTCCATCATTTACAACCTTTTAAATTCATTTACTTTCATTATAAAATTTCATAATTACATAGGAATCAATTAATACTGACAATCACTCCTCATTATCATAACACACTCAATCAGAATTATTAACCTTGTTGATTACATAACATACAACAACATAACCTAATACACAAATACATTTAACACCAATACAAATTTATCTACAATTTTTGTCATATCATGTTATTGTTTACCACACCTCATTACATAAGTTAGCCAAGTAATTACCATAAACTAAAATAATTAAATGTTCATTCACTATATATCTACCCCCCCATCATCAAACTTTAATCTGATCTTAATGTAATACTTTTCATTTTTATTTACATACATTATATTCTCTTTCATAATATAATAACCGTTTAAATCTGTTTGATTCATTATATCATAATAATCTACGGGATTATTCCTTATTATTTCGTCATAAAATCTGTTTACTTCGTATTTCTGGTCAAGTCGCCCTTAGTATTATTCGTCATCACCAGGTAAGTGCTTTTTATCATCAATATTATTTTCGACTACTACTGCTGTACTAATTACTCAACAAGGTAAGTCTTCATTATTAACCATATGATTATCATCTCTCTCAATGTTTATTCTCTCTACCAACTATTCATAACCTCTATTTAACTTGAACAACTCT